>CM075884.1:22985707-23125707 GCA_038021265.1 Cyprinella venusta
TATATATATATATATATATATATATATATAATGACATACATAACAACACATACCTTTAGATATTGTAGCTTTAATTTCTCTTCTTCAGTGTCCCTTCGTTTCCTTTCAATCTCCTCTCGAATTTTTCTTTTGTCCTGATGAGAAAACAGAGTCATAAATGTAAAGTAGAATAAGATCCTAAACCTTTTTCAGTTTCACCTTGACCTCATACTCTTGTTGTTTCACGTCTTGCTGTTAACACAAGCATGCATAGGGAGAGAACTAATATAGTCTTTTTGAGAGGGAGGCTTTGCAGCATTATTTTTAACTCTCTAATAAACTATGACTTCACATATAAAATGAACAGCTCAAAGGCTGTGTGTGGACAGAAATAACACATGGACAGATATCTCCATATATGCTTCTGTGATGTCATTTTTATTTAGATGACACTCTAAAAACTCTCACCTCATCAAGGTTACCAGACACAACGGAGAAAAATATATAAAGTGACAATATTCCCCATGCCAATACAAAACCTCGATTCTCTTGCCAATATAAAACCTCGATTCTCCAAAAAGAATAGCCTGATACTCACTGTTATAGCCTGCAGTCTCTCTCGCAGCAGGGTTTCCTCCTCCATTATGCTCCTGACAGAAAAAGAGAGAGGGGGATAGATAAACAACCCATTCTCACTAACAACCCTCCGTCAATGTCTGTCTAAGACTAAGAACAGGTTGGTAACAAGCTGTGATTGGCACATGTGGGTTGGCATGAGAAAAGTTTTGGTAGGGGGAGACTTGATGGTGGGCGTCAAAGCTGGAGGAAAGGAAGGAAGAGTTGTCGGGGGCTCTTTCACCCACTATCTCTCTGCCTGAGGGATGAATGATCATATAAAAAGATGAAAGATGTACAGGGTGTATGTCGGTTGTTGCTATCCATGATGTGCTGTAACCATAACTGCCATAGCTAGCATGTCACTCTTTGACACTTCATGTGTCAGATATCTCCACGTGAAGTGCTTTGCCCATGGGAGAGAGTAACATAATGTCTCGTGTCAATAAATAATAGATAAATAGCCAGACATTACTGCGCTACAACCTGGGGTCATTTAGCTTCCACTTAACAGTAGATGTTGTATGGCTTCTGATTGTGTAAACTGTAAACTGTAAAACAAATTTTACATTTCCTGAAGAAAATGGTACTTGTGTGTGCAGATGTAGCCGCTATGAAGCTAAAGTGTTGTAGGTGGTTGCCAGGATGTTGCTATGGCATTGCTATTATGTCTTGGAGTTTTTTTGACTATGTGATAAGATCACTGGGATATTCTTGTATTTGCTGATCAAAAGAGCCCTCCTAAAATATAAATTACTTTTTATTATTCCAATAATATTAATTAATTTTATTATTATTAAAAATATTCGAAATTATGTATAATTTTGAATATTATATATATATATATATATATATATATATATATATATATATATATATATATATATACACTCTAAAAAATGCTGGGTTGTTTTAACCCAACTTTGGGTCAAATATGGACTAACCCAGCCGTTGGGTTAAATTTTTACATTACATTTTTAACCCAACATTTCGGGTTTGTCCATATTTGACCCAAAATTGGGTTAATACAACCCAGCATTTTTTAGAGTGTATATATACTATATGTATATATTAATATTATTTGAATATTATATAAAAAATATTTGAAATTATATTTAAGAATATTAAATATAATTGGGCGATTCCACAGTATCGGTCCACAAGGGGTGTAATGAACTATATAGATTGAATAATACCCAGGTGTTGTCATTTTTTTAATTTTTAGTTTATAATTTCGTTAAAGATAGATGTAAGAAATAATAAACTTAGTTTTATCCCACTAAGCCTTGGCATTATCATGTAATGAGACTTTATTTTATTTCCGTCCCCAGAAATTGCAGGTGTCAGTGTGGGACATTACGTGCATCTGGATTTTTCCTAAGTCATTTCTTTAATTTGCTGTAATAAAATCCTGAATTTTGGCACTCAACATTTATTTTGGTGTGTCTTCTACAAAATAAATCTACTAACACTGAAAGTATAATTCCCTTTATCTACCACGATGCAATGGAAAGATTTATTAATGTTCGTCACACTTTCCGTCAAAGAAGTTACGTACGTTAAACTATGATTTTAAAGTAAGCAGACATATAATTTTTCCATGTAATTCTATCAGTAACAAGACGATAAAAACATCTTGTGTGGACTAAATTCTCATGTACGTAGCTACATGATAAATTGTTAATAAATCGGGATAAAACAGGGGCCGCGATTTTCTGTCAAAAAATCATAACGTTCGAACATTTTATTCTGACGCTTAATTTCATCTCATAACGCCTCAACGGTTCACCTGTCAGAAATAAGATTGTCTAGGTCACGGTCGCTCTGCGTGAGAGGAAGAGTTAACAGGATTTCACGGATTTCGATGAATGTGGGTAAGTTTGTGGATTCTGTCCAAAAGGTTACGAACGTTAAAATGTTACGAACGTGGTAAACTTTGTTTGATAAACATTAAATAGGATCATTGTGGTGAGAAAGGATAAAAGAGTGATCAAGTCGATATCAAGTGCATGGTTTCGGACCGAAAGCAGCGTCGTGTTCATGAAGATCATGCATGAATGGTGGTTGTATACATTTTGACAGATTATGCACTTCATGTTCGTAAATTGGATAGAAATGTTTAGGCTATCCAACTTCGAATGTTGTTTTCCGCGTATTTTGAATCAATGAGCTTTTCATGAAAGTCAACATCGTCAGTGACTTTTTTTTGATGATGATGATGATGATTTTATTTTTTGTCAAAATGTCAGTATATAGCGTATAGGCTGTCCAAGTTAACACGTTAATAGTGCGTTAACACAATATCACAAATGCTATTAGAATAATCTGTCGGCGTCAAGCGCTGGTTGTTAAACAACAGTGAACTGGGCATGTAATGCACACGCGCAGATTTTCCGCACTGACGGCACACATTAGTTTAAACATTAGGGGCTCTATCTTGCACCCGGCGCAAATGATTTTATACACTGACCCATTTATCATTCCTATTTTGCACGCGTGCAAGCGGTTTTTTTTCCTCCACAGACGCACGTCGGTAAACTAGGAAATGAACTCGCGCTCCCTGGGCGCAAAAAGGAGACGTGTGTCGGCGCAAACAATTCCTTGTGCTATTTTGCAGTTCCAGAAAACAATTGCGCCAATGACCAGAAAAAAACTGGTCTAATATCAGTGGCGCGTTGCGCATTGCTCATAATGCTATTTTAAGCGCGCATGCTTGGCCATAACAGAGAGTGAACAACGCGCATACACTGTAGATGATTCTCTCATCTACACAGATGCATTTTACTTTTTGCAAATGATACGTTATTATAAGAAAAAATATATAAACATGAGGGAAATCATTGTTGTGTCCATGATGATGGGAAAAATAGGCATACAACTTACACATTTACCCAAGTTATTATATGCATGTTTAACCGAAGCTAATTTGGGTCGGTTTGTCCCATCCCCAATATCACTTCTCTTTCTTTTACGGCCCTGACGAGAACGTCGATCTCCTCAGCTGTGAACCGATTGTGAAGTGCGTCTGGTGCGCCGTTAAAATAGAATTGCGCCACGGAACAAGCACACGTCGTCTTCTGTCTTCTATATTTGGCAAAGAAATTTGAAAAATATACCTGTGGTATTTGTTAGTAATTTTGCTGGCTTTAAATTTATGAACATACCAGACTCAAAAATGCACGTTTAAGTTTATAAAACACATCATATTAGATGGCCACCCTCCCTGCATGGAAGTCATATTGCAGTTTTGTGAAAAATGCACAACGCATGACTCATAATTATACCAAATTAGGAACAAAGCAAAACATGAACTTGGATTCAACCTGAATTTTATTAAACTGAATTAGATTAAGTACACTTTTTGCTTGAATTTACACTGTTTTTCCGTCCATGTTACATACGTTAAACTCAACTTTGATCAAAGTTTACAAGTTCAACATTGCCAGATTTATCCTGCTTTTCACACAGCTGTATCCCAGGTTGTCACAGGATGTTAACCTGAGGACAATGGCTTTCTGCATGAAGATTGAATTTTGCAGACTTTTGTCCTCGAAGTGAGCCCGATACTGTGGAATCGCCCAATTACATAAATTAAAATAATTTTTAAAAGCATATAAGGTACTAGAATGATTAATAATAGATCATTAATTAATAAAAGAATATTTGCATATTTACATTTATTAAACAAACTATAATTGTTTAAATCAGCAAACACAACTATTTTTTCCTGCCATATCTTTCTCTGCACAATAAAATAGAAAAGGACAAAGTATTCAGCTTTATATATAATCTCTGGTGCATGAAAAGCAAACGCTGAATTAATTTATCAAGATATGGAGCTGAGCACAGTGAGACAAACCATTTTTGCAAATATCTGCGTTGTATCTGTTCAGTGCAGTATTGGTGTCATGCATCTTAAATTTCATTAAGGCCATTTCTCAGATGTTTGGACTTGCAAAGCAAAAGTTGTTGGGTTAAGAATAGCCCACTGAAGACAGACCTCAAACCCTTTGTACAGAAATAAACACATGACTAGCAATATATGCACTCGGTTGTTGTCACAGGTGGACTGCAAGGTTAAATGGCATTCAGATAACGACATGTGGTTGTGAAACACACGTGAATGACAGAGCCCTCTGAAGCCCTGTGATCTGCTCAAAAACACAGGTGTGATATACAATTTCAGCCCCTAAAGTTTTTTTTTTCCCCCTGTTAACATATTTCCCATAGAAACAGGACTTTTTGGTGAGGCATATTGAAATAAAAAAAATAATTTTTACATTTTTATAAAATTGAAAAGTTGATGTTCAACTTTTAGGAGTACATTAGCATATATGGCTGGCCTCAAGGCTAAAATATATAGGCTAATGGTCACAACTTTAGATTTCATGGGGCCAAAATCCTTTACAAACTTGCAAAAAAGCAATATTTCCTGGTTGTGCTCCTCTCTCCCTGGTTGAAGTGTGACCTATGCTCTATCTGACAGGTGAAGAGTTCAAACAGTAGAAAAGCCCATTGCAACATGGTGTGCTAAGCATTGTCACATATGGCCTTTGGTTTAAAATGTCAGGCTTGTCCCTTTCTTAAAAACAAACAGTCCTGAAGACGTGATGAGGACCCATCTGACATCAATATGACTAACATCCTACACTAAGTGTAATGCCTGCTCAGATTGCACCCATCCTCTCTGCCTGACTGTACACATTACTGACACCCTTGACGCTATCTAACAAATAGATCTATAACCAAGCAAACAAACACGATTTTGTTTTTATCTAAATGACCTAAACACATGAAGTCAGTTTCTCAAAGGAATCAAGATCTCACCAACAAAAATGACATTTCCCCTGATGACACCACTGACCCATCATGCCTTTAAATGTCTCACCGCTTAACAAGATGCCTCACTAATTCAAGATGCAGATTAAGTTGTACGGTAGAGAGAGAGATGCATTTAGAGATATTAGTGCATCAGGTTTGTTCGAATGTGCAATCAGAGACGTCCCTTTCCTCACATACCCTTTCTGCACTTAGAAAAAAAAATAAGCATTAGAATTAATTGGTATACTTAGAACCAAATAAATATTTTGGATTAAAGCTTAGCCAAACAGACGGTCAATTAATGCACTAAAAAAGAGAGATTATTTTTTAAACAAACAATAAATAAAGTATGTACAGAAACTGCTTTCTGTTTTTACTAACAAATACTCTGCATGGTATTTTGGACAAAGTTCTATGGTAAATTGTGTGTTTTTTTCTGGACAAGGACAAGAATTACACTAATAATTAAAAGTTAGGACACACCAACTAATTTAACTTTACTATTAGGCTAAGACTAAGTAATCAAAGCTCTGAATAACAAATTGAAGTTATAGGAATTACGAAATCATGTAAAATAAACATTCTAGAATTAATATTTTAAATTAGTCTAAAATTAAAAAGTTGATAGTCAACTTTCAGGAGTAGACAATCATAGATGGCATCAAAGCAAACAGATACAGTATATGGCTAGAAATCACAATTTTAAAATAAAATAAAAGCCAAACTGCCTTATTTTTACTCTTTTTGTCTAGAGTCGATAAGGTCGATAGGGAATTTTTAATTAAAACCAGGTAATTAATTTTTAAAATTTAGCCACAATCTGCCACTACCCTTAGGCTTACATTTTACAATCGTCACCACCGCATCAAAAACATGATTGCGTGATGAAAACATGAAAAGTACCACCTAAACATAGCCTGTTTCAAAAGAAAACAGAACGAATAGCCTAATGCGCAAAACGTCCATCTCGCGAATGTAGACTTATTCATGCCATATTCACCCATTATGCCGAGTTCAGACTGCATGATTTTAGCCACGATTTTGGCTCGCCGACAGGTTTTGAGAAATCGCCGACAAATGCCCGAAATCACAGGCAAATCGGCGCTCGTTCACGTGAGTGACAATCACGCAGTGTGAATGAGCAAAGACGCGAACTGAGAGAATCACCGACGAGTCGCCGACGCCCGTGAGATATTTGGCATGCTTGATATCTGGACCTGTCGGCGATTCAAAATCCTGCTGTGTGAAAAGTGTTTTGACTAAAAATACATCGGCGATCACCGGCAGCCAGTGAGAGAGCAAGATACAGAGCAGCAGGGAGTTCGGGGAGGAGTTATGGATCACGTATAGGCTATATATCAACATGATATGGCATTGTTTCAGAAAAAAAGCTTCTTCTCGCTAAATAAATGGAATAAAAATTAGTAGAAATTTTGCAGGAGCACTCGTGTCTGTTTGATGTTTCACCTGAGCTGTATAACACAACTGGGTCGAAAAAAAAGTCTCACGTGAGAACTCTGGTCTTCCACGTGTGGTGTCGCGCGTTGTTTACTTGTCATATCTCACGCGTGTTCGTTGTGAAATGTAGTTTGCGTGCTAGACGGAGTCTGTCGGCGATTTTTCCTATTGTAAAGTCATGCAGTGTGAAACCTTCTGTCGCCGATCAATCGTCCAGTGTGAATACAGCAGTGACTGAATACTGGCCAAGATAGTCATGCAGTGTGAAAAGAACAGCGACCCAACTACTTTGAAAATCGTGCAATCTGAACTTGGCATTAGCCGCTTTTCCATGGCCAGCGCGAGCACAAAGGCCGAAATAATGACTCGCCGCACTTCTGTAAAAATAAAACGCTATAAAAATATATCATGACATGCATACAAAAATATATTTATTGCCGTCATTGGTGTCCCTGCTTACTAGCCTGCGCATTCACGGAAGGCTCCGCTGTGGAGGGAGGGCAGTCGCGCAGCAGAAAGCAAGGAGGTGGGACCTGTAAGTTGTCCTTGTTCAAATTTTCAGGCTAAATCAACGTTTACTCAAAAGTTACCCACTGCAGCTTTAATTGACACAATGAAAGCCTTAGTTTCATTCAAATAAAGGTTAGTTGTAGTATTGTAGTAATACATGGCAGGTCAGGAAACTGCTCCTCGCCTCAGAAGACGTTCACCTGTGTTTAATCTGACCTCTTTCTCTGTCCTCGCTCTAAAAATGCCTTTCCAGCCAAGCACAATAACAGCATGAAATACTTTGTGGTTTATAATGACTTATTTTTCCGATTTTAAATGAAAGCCACTGCATTCTTTTAGCAGTGTTTGATGGAAGCTCACACAATAGAGCTAATTTATGCAACAAATCAGAATAAATTATGCCCCAGCTAAAAATGAGCCCGAGAGTGGGAGGATATTATACACAGACTCATATACACCCACACAAGCTGCTGCATATAAATGTCTCCCGGTTTAATGTTCCGAAGCACTTCGGATCCACAGAACTGGAATTCTAATGCCCTCATCCAGAATTCCGATGCATTATCATTCCTCTCTGCTTCAGTCAGCTCAGATTACAGTAACCTGGTAGGGTTCAGTGAGGGAATTAGGACGCCCAGTGTGGCGACAAACAGGAGAAGGTCATGCCAGTTAGTCCTGCCCACACTGGTTCTCACTGCCAGGCTCGAGACGGGTTGTGTGTTCGTCTCACAGCTGGACTGTCAGGCAAACGCTGGCCCCCGACCACTCTTGATTTCTGAGATCCATCAGCTGTTAAGACCTACACCCCTCTCCTCCTCCAAACCATGCCAACTGCTGTCTTTCTTGCTCTCATCTTCTATTTCCATCTCTCTGATTGCATGACTCACAAGAAGGTACCTAAAAAATACTGTGGTGGCAGCATGGTACAGTGAAAGTATCAGAGCAATTCTTGTGTGTTGATATTATGATATATATGGACTTCCCACCTTTTAATTTTACATGATTTTTTTCAGGTTTTTTAGCAATTTGAAGGTAGGCCTACTATTATTTTTTACAATTTCTAGCCATTGAAATATTTCGAACTGAGCATAAAAAATACTGTTTTGATGTGTAGATATAAATGTTTTTATGGCTTTTCTGTTTTTGTTTTCCAATTCATTTATTTCTATGAAGATATGTAATTTTGTAATAGTATATTTGAGTATCATCAATAGTTTTATTAATATTTTTGAATCAGATTTAATTTTTTATATTAAATGTGTCTTTATTGTTTATTTATTATTTATTATTTTTTTTTATTTTAGTTATAGTTCTTTTAGGACATCAAGTTACACAAAATGGAAATAAGAAATTATGCCTTGGCAACTATAGCTGAAATAAAATAAGTTTTTATTTTAGTATTTAAATAAAATGTATTGTTAGCTCAATTTAATTAATTAATTAAGATATTAAAATATATTCACTGTGATATAAAATATATTAATTTTCCTGAATATTAATGATTAATGGATATGATTTTACTATCTATTTCAAGTCATGAATACTAATATCTTAAAAAGTCATAGAAATGTCTAGTGGATATAATTTTATTAAAATATATTCTCTAATCACTAAAGAAATTTAGCCCTATATTTAGGCCGTTCTGATTGGTCAATTGCAACATTCTGTTGTCAAATATTTCAGTATAATAACCTGTAAACATTCAAATGGATCATTACTGGCAACTGATTTCCTCTCAAAAACTCAACAATCAACTCAATAAAACAAAAATTCTGGCAAAAGTAGTAGAATATTACTGTAAAACAATTGTTGGTCAATGTACTTGCATTACCATTCACTAACCTGTATTGTTCAAAACTTCATTTTAATAAATAATATGAAGATATTAACTTTCAAGGTTATTCTTTTTAATAATGTAAAATCTACGACGTCTGATATCATACGTCTATGAAAAAAAACAGACTACTTTCATCTCTCTAGTATGCCACTGTGGTCTCTTTCCTCTAATCTAATGCAATACAATAATGTCAACTCAAACATGATTTATTAGAAATATGTTTTAATAAAACTGTTAAGTAGCCCTATAATGAAGTTGATAGTGTATAATCAACCAGCCATTATCACAAAGTACACCGCAAGTCTATGTGCCTTATGATAGGGTCCGGATCACCCTGTCAGAATTTATTTTGCAATAACAACCATTTTAACTGAACATTATAATAACTTAAACACATTTAGTAACCAATGCGAGTATAAAATTCAATAGTGCTGTGTATCAAGTGATATATTAAGGTGTCATTGTTATACAGTGTAATTATATATTTAAGCACTGAGTAATACTAAACAACTACATGTATAGGGTTAGGGTAGGATTATGATTTGGTTGATGGTTAGTTACATGTAATCATGCATACTTAACTATTAATATTTAATACTATAGTAAGTACATGCAACATATGTAACAAGGTCCAAGGACACTGTAAAATAAATTGTTACCCATGGTGTATAACCTTCATAGTGAAATACCGACAGACTAAATCTAGTGTGCTAGAATATTCGCATGCAGTCTGATTCATATGTGGGTGGACGAGAGAAGCGAAGCCTCTCTCTCCCCCCTTGTGGTTTTCCATGTGTGTGTACCGTTCGCAGGTACGAGACTATACAAGACTTGCTGTCACTCTGTGGTGAGTTGAGAGAGAGGAGGGTGTCCCCAGCTAGGGTGATGCCAACACAATGACGCCATAAGCCTCCTGATGCTTTGACACAACAGCAAACTGCCAGTCTAAAAGTCAGACCCCATTAAATCAGTTGACAAAAGGCTTTACGGACCTCCCGCTGTCCAGCCAGGACAGCGGGCAAAAAAAGGCAAGCTTAAGGGAATTAAAAGCTTACGAACCAACGGACCCCCCGGCTTTTTTTTTTCACTCTGTCTGTCCACCACAAAAACATTTAAAGCAAGTAGCCTACCTTCAGGCAAGTACAACACAACTGAGCTAACCAGTTCACCAAGATTGTTAAGTTTCAGGCAGCAAATAACATTTAGAAGGTAAATAGCAAGCTGAATTACACTAATCAGACTATATTTAGACACATTCACAAACAAAAGAAAGAGAGAAATGCTCACCGGTATTCTTGTGCTGATGGTTTTAGTTGGGAAGCGCTGACCGGAATTCAGTCTGTTCCTTCCAGCATGGTTGCATGAGTGTGTGTGTGTTTGTGTGTGTTCAAGTGCAGGTACTGTAGGCTGAGGGTTGATCCTGTGTTACCATTCACTGGCAGGCTGCCCCCTCTCGCTGTCTCTCTCTCTCTTTAACTCTCTGATTCCCTCGCTTTCTGACATGCTATTACTCTCTCTCTCTCTATCTCCCTCCCTCTTTTTCATCCTCTCTCTCTCTCTCCGCTCTCGAGCTGTCAGAGCCGGGCTGCTCTACCATGTGTTAGCCCACGTACAACTGCAACACAATGTGCCCACACACACACACACACACACACACACACACACACAGAGAGAGAGAGATCAGCTGTTGTTTCCATTACATGGACATGCTGACACACAATTTGGTAAATTATCCTTTCCAAAATGAGTTTTTAAAAAACAGCTCAAAGGTTTCGCAAACACTCTGAGTTTTATCTAGGGCTTTATTGTGTGTGTATGTGTGTGTTGTAGGGAACTACCCCCATGCTAAGATGGTAATATTTCATCTGTATCTCTCTATTTCCCTCTCAGTTTTTATGTCACAGCGGTGATATTCCCCTCACGGCAGACGTTCAAACTAGGCAGATTTTGTGAAGAATGCCTTTAAAAGGCATTGTAATAACATATTTTGAACAGTTTAGGGATTAAACATTTGCACATCCTCGACATTTCACACTACAAATATCACACTAGCAACCACATAGGATCTAATTCATATTTTTTTCATAGCCCTTTAGTAACCAGACTTTAGTTAGCAACACCCTAGGAACCACTTAGAACATCTTAAAGGGATAGATCACTCCTCCATACCAGTCCTGGATCACTCTGGAATAGGCTTCTTGAGGGATTGAAACTTACTGGCCTTGAAATGTTATTAAAGACATCGTTAAAATAGTCCGAGTGACGACAGTGGCTCAATTTTAAGTTTATCAAGCGACGAGAATACTTTTTGTGCGCAAAAACAAACATAAATAATGACGTTATTTCAACTATTCATTTACTTCTCTTTGGGCCTCTAGTCAGTTAAACTAGTGTAATTGCGCAGAGCTACGTCACACGTAGGCTCACTATTGGCCGACGCTGGTCACGTGTGTGATGCGTGTGACGTACAACAACAAAAGCTTACACTGTTACACTAACCTTAAGGAAGAACTAAGAGAAGGAAATTAATAGTTTAAATAAAATATGGTGGTTGCCATAGTGTATCTATAAGGTTGCTAAGCATTTTTTTTCTTGCAGATATTGCAGTTGCTATATTTTCATTCAGCAGATGCTTTTATCCAACACAACGTACAAATGCAGAATACAACAAGCAAAAAACAATTCTAGTTGTGTTCTAGGATGTTATAAGTGGTCGCCAAGGTGAAATGATATTCTTGTCCCTAGATACAACTTACCTCCTTCCTTAAAAGCCATTCTGGGAGTTTTGTGAATTTGCTTCAGGTAGCCAACTAAAATACCCATCACAAGATCTCGCACGAATAACTACAGGACAGCAACATACTAACAACGTTGAAAAATCTTTAAAAGACTGAGCAACCACATAGCAAGTATACAGTTGCTAGTGTGTTCAGCACATTGCTCATCAGTTGCTAGGGTGTTCTGAGTGGTTTCTAGGGTGATCTAGGTTATTCTGGTCCCTAGATACAGTTTGTTTCCCTCCATAAAATCCATTTTTTATAGTTTACTTAATATCACTGTTCTGGAAGTGTTGCCTATTTGCTCAAGGTTGACTAATCAAATCCCCATCACAAAATCCAGCACCTTAGCAACCACTAGAACAACGTAGTAACAAAATAGAAGCATTCTAAAAGAACTCAGAACACTGCATAGCAACATGGATGGATGCCAGGGCGTTGCTATGCGGTGGTGTTCTCAATGTTTCAGCACATTGCTAAATAGTTTCTATGATGTCCTAAGTGAGTGCTGATACAAGTGTGTGATATTACGGTCCCTAGATACCACTTGCTCCCTCCTTTAATGTAAGTCCAGTTTTTCTAGTTTACTGTAATATCACTGTTCTGGGAGTGATGACTATGCAAATCCCCACGACCATTCTTATTGGAATTTACTTGATGAGCTCCGAGCTCATTAGTTACATATTGCTCTGCCCCCCAACAGGAATCACATTCTCATTATTGCCCATATTAATCAAATCACGCACTGTATGTGTGTTCAATTTGTGAAATTAAACTAATAATGCTTCAGATGATCGGATGTAATTCCTTAAGTATATATAGGCAAATGTGTGCTAAGGTTTGTGATCTGCTGCGTTGTGTGGCACGTGCTTTCACTCATACATTCACAAATCAGCAGCCTGCAGCTTGTACAAAAGTGTCCATGGCAACGGGCTGATCCCATGCCAAGTTATTTGGACCTAGCGCGCTAAAGATAGACCCACGCAGCACACACGGGAAAGTCTGCACTGCATGATTCCAAACCGTCAGCACCTGTACCTCATACTGTAAAAAACAAAACAAAAAAACAACACAAACAAGAGACACTTATAAAATGCCATGGTATGACAATATCTGATTGCATTACCATGGTACTTTGATATGTAGCATGATTACCATGGTACCATGCAATATGGTATTTATTTACATACTTTCAAGAATAATACGTTGTCAAATAAACCATGGTCCACAGTCCTAATATCATACACATTTTGTAAGTGACTAAAATATTACTATATTATACCAGGAATTACCAGGTTCTAAAAGCTATGGTACTATTATGGTACCATGAACAAAAAAAAAACATGGAAATGCTATGTACTTGCTGTAAGTGATATTTCACGCACTGTACAATTGGCTTAATTATGGCATTTGTGGTCTCTAAAATACCACAGTTACCAAGGAAACAAGATGAGGGACCAAAAAATGTCCCCTATTTGTGGGGACATTTTGTCCCCATAATGTAGGGTTTACCAGTACACACACACACACTAAAGGGACAGCTTGCAGAGTGTACAGAAATGTGGGACATTGCTGCTGGCTACGCCTTGTACAACACCATCGCAGCCTGCCACATTCCCGCTGGCCCTCTAATAAGCGGAAACCCAGGGTGGATCTGTCACCAGAACGCTGTCCTGAGCCTGTAAAATATGGAGCCTCAGCCAAGCTTCCTACACACAGTCTGTCATATAAGAGAGGAATCGATCCATGTAAACGAAAACTGTACATCCATCTGAGAAACGCAGACCTTTTACTGTAATGAATCTCTCAGCTCCAGATGCAGTTGTGATGTTAAGGATTCAATTCAGCTGAACCCCCGAATGACAGCTTGAAGTCTTTGAAGCACCAGTCAGTGTTTGTTTGTTTGTTGGCGCAGATAGATACTCTCTTTCACATCCCTGCAGGAGAGCAATATAGAGGAGAGGGGGGAAAGGTAGAGAGATCAGTAAACTCTTTTGTGAATGACATAACAACAGGATGCAAGATAGATAGATAAATAGACATATGGATGGATGGATGGATGGATGGATGGGTGGGTGGGTTGGTGGATGGATGGATGGATGGATGGATGGATGGATGGATGGATGGATGGATGGATGGATTGGTGGATGGATGGATGGATGGATGGATGGATGGATGGATGGATGGATGGATGGATGGATGGATTGGTGGATGGATGGATGGATGGATGGATGGATGGATGGATGGATTGGTGGATGGATGGATGGATGGATGGATGGATGGATGGATGGATGGATGGATGGATGGATGGATGGATGGATGGTTAGATAGATAGATAGATAGATAGATAGATAGATAGATAGATAGATAGATAGATAGATAGATAGATAGATAGATAGATAGATAGATAGATAGATAGATAGATAGATAGATAGATAGATAGATAGATAGATAGATAGATGACACAGAAACATATATGAATCGCATTATGAGTCACAATGGCACATATAAAGTTTGACACATGTTCTTTATAGTGTTAGTATGTTTTCTGAACATGAAATCCTACAATGACCCAGCTGCCCAATTCTCCATTGAGGTATGGTTTCTGTTGCCATGGCAGCCAGAAAACCCATAGTGAGAGGAGCAGAACATGAACCTTTCATTTCTATGTTCTAACAAAAATAACTAGTGTTTGTATTACTGAACAAAACGTGAGTCATTAATATATGATGCTGTGGATGGTTGCAAGAGATTCGATTCCAAAAATAATTGATTCATTGATTCATTTGAGTCATTGGAGTTCGATGGAATGAACTGAAGGGCCTGACATGTCTGAGCATAACTGTCCATTACCCCCAGATAGCACAAGTCTATTTGATGTGATTTTTGACATCTGGAAGACGTGTTTTTAAGAGTGTTTGTTCATCTGCAATACGTCTATAGGACGTTTCCTGTCAGATGTCAAATAGATGTTTAGAAGATGTCTTTAAGATGTAATGATTTAGAATACATGTTATATATACGTATATGTTATTTACTGATAATAATTATATCCCACCAAGATATTTTGATGACATTTTTTTTTACACCATGACCAGATCTTTCAAATCAATAACTGAAAAATCTCTGACAAGTCAGTTCAGGAGGCTGAAGATGCTTTACACACTTAAGTTACATACAAATTCATCTCATTAATAAAATCCTAAATAATTATTATTTTTGCAAGATTATAGTGCACCAAATAAAAAATAAGAAAAAATTATGAAAAAAACAAAACAAAAACAAAACTAACTCCCCATAAGGCTAAATGGTTAATCTTACTTGCCTGTGTGAGGCATTTAACTTTAAGAAATTTATTTTTTTTGTGGATCATCCCTTTAATTTCACTGGTTAAAAGCAGTTTAACTAGCCAACCAATTACTAATTTGTCAAATAACTAACTCAACACATACAAGAAAACTCAAAGGCACAGGAACACGAGCAAGTGCTTAGTTCAAGTGCAAAAGTTTTAATGTGCTGAGTTTTAATGCAGTAACAAAAATAGTATTTATAGTGGAATCATATTACCAACAGCTATACCGCGCTTCTGTTCCCAAATCTTTTTAGAAACTGTGTCAAAATAAAGCTTAATGAAGAAATCTGAAAAGGAATATATTTTGTATAAATACACTGGACTTAAAGGCAGTGTACAGGGCTTCATTTTTAAAAGATACTTCTGTGAAAAACTGTTAACAATTCAGTTCTCTTTAGAAAAAAATAGTCAAACTATTCATCTAAAAATGAATTTAGCTCATTTAACAGAGGAAGGTAGCATCATAAACTTTGAACCAGCTCCATGAGGCAGATGTGTGTGCTGTGAATGTAATCTTTGGTCACGGTCTGAAGAATGATGCGATTACTCGTCTTTATCAGGCTTGTAGATGGACAGGGTTCTGGCTGAGGGGTCGGTGGCCTTGATCCAGCGGGGCATCCAGTAATGCGGCGTCCAGTCGCTGCGGCCGGGGAACTTCTTCTCAAAGACCTGCCTTATGTAGAAGCCTTCTTTGGTTTTGGGGGGGTTGAAAGGGAACAGCTTCTCAGCCTTCTCCAACTGAGAGTCGTTCACCTGAAGGAGAGATGATAGATTAAAGGACACACACCGTGTACATCCATGACATCACATCTGTGTGTACATGTGTGTAGTACCTCAGACTCGATGTGCTCCTGCAGGCTTGCGTACCAGGATTTCTTCAAGGATGTCATCCCATCACTGAAGGCCTCTTTCCTCCTCCAGAGAATCTCATCCGGGATAAGATTCATCCCTTTAAACGATTCCCTCAGGAGATGCTTCTCCACACCATTCTGCTCCCAATCAAACAAGTTATAAACAAACACAATACCAATAAATTAAGCATCACTATCATTACTGCTCATATTTGGGCTTTTGGTTTTTGCATTAGACTTCAGACCAGGCAACATAGCTGATGACACATTTTACACACTCTCAGAAAAAAGGTATGAAAGCTGTCACTGGGGCTGTACCTTTTCAAAAGATAAACTTTTGTTCATTTTAGGTGCTAATATGAACATTTCAGGTGCTAATATGTACATTTTAAGTGTTGATATGTACATTTCAGATTCTAATATGTACATTTTAGGTGCTAATATTTACATTTTATGTGCTAATATGAACATTTCAGGTGATAATATGAACATTTCAGCTGAAAATATGAATATTTCAGGTGATAATATGAACATTTCAGGTGCTAATATGTACATTTTAAGTGTTTATATGTACATTTCAGATTCTCATATGTACATTTTAGGTGCTAATATTTACATTTTATGTGCTAATATGAACATTTCAGGTGCTAATATGAACATTTCAGGTGCTAATATGTACATTTTAAGTGTTGATGTATACTATTTTAGGTGCTAATATGTACCATTGAGGTACCAACATGCACCCTTTAGGTACAAAAGTGTACCTTTTGAAAAGGTACAGCCCCAGTGACAGCTTTTGTACCTTTTTTTCTGAGAGTGCACCGACATGAAGGATAAATCTCTGAATTGTGAGGTGTCAGGACTCGCCTTCGGTGCTCTCATCTCTGCAGGCAGAGAGAGGTAGTATGCGGTGAATCTGTGGTCCAGGAAAGGCACTCTCAGCTCCAGTCTAGTGGAAAAGGTTTGACGTCACAAACAGTGGAAATCACCAAGTTACTGAGAGGGGAAGAGAAGGAAGGTGTATTTGGTCTCACCCGTGTGCAGCTGTGGTTCTGTCCGCTCTCAGCACATCAAACAGATAAAGCTCTTTCAGCAGACGTACACTTTCCTCAGCGCCCGCTTCAGGGGACGGCACCTATTCACAATCAGGACACAAATTCAGCTGAATCAAGCCTTAACATACAGCTAACAATGCATGACAAGACACTAATGTCTCACATAGTGAGATAACTATTTGGTCATCCTCGACATGCTAAACTATGCCACACCTTTTTTATTTTTTTAGAACTAGCTTCACTTATTCTGTGCAATTTTTGTATGAATTTTCACCAACTATCAATAAAGAACATTTGATTATATTTGAGATAATTTAGTGACATTTCAAAAGTGTACATGAAAATGTAAACTTAGAACATGACATGTACCTTATGAAAGTAGATGTATCCTTGTGTCAGCTCATCCGAACCTTCACCTGAGAAAATCACAATGCTGTCTGTCTTCTCACGGATGTACTTTGACATCAGGAACATTCCTGCAGAAATAAAAACATTGCCCCAAAGCACTGCTGCCACCTATGGGCTATTAGCTGACATTGCAAATTCATATTGCTATGGAAAGCATGGCTGGTCCTTTGCTATTGCTCACAAGCATGGTGTGCTTTGTTCAGATGCCAAAGTATTGAAGTTTATACAAAATTCATTTTTATATGGTGTTTAAACTTCAGAGTAGGGGGCATCTGCCCTATAAGCATAGTTCTGTCAGGAGTCAGGACCACTATCGTCAATGATGACTGAAAATTAGTATACAGTTTCCATTGGTTGCATGGTTCTGAACCCACCAACAGAGGCACGCACAGTGGTGATGTCAAAACTCTCCAAGTGAAAGATGACTTCGTCCACCGCGCGGATCCCCTCCTCGGGCGTGAAGTTCACCTCATGGTGTTCGCTGCCGATGTAGGCTGCCACCTGCCACACATAACCAGTTAAAACCAGCGTGATCTGCTACTAAATACTCAAAACCACATATGGCGTTTGATTCAACTTGTCTTTAAACTGGAGCAAAATGATCAAAAAAATTGTGATCCTCATTTGCCTCTAATAAAAATGAGATCATTGACGTGCAACTGGTTCATATCCGATACTGGAAGCATAAAAAAAAATGTGATTTAGACTTTCACGGCCCTCTAAACCATTGAGCTTATATTTTGGTGGGTTTTTTATATTTACGTTTAAGTTTCTAAGGAATGGTATAAACCTTCGATATTTCTAAGGTGTTTTATCGAGGTTAGAAATTCCACAATCACTAGCGTCTAATGCTTTTAAGTCAACACAAAGTGCATATAAATGCAGTATCCACAGAAAGTGCAACACATGTTCAGGCTATAGAAGTATAAAGTGCCTATGACATGCAGAGTCAATACCTTGCGGGCAGCAAGAAGATCTGGGCTGTCGTCTGCACCGATGGCAAATGTCTGAATGGGATACTCAAGCTCTTCTTCTTTGGCCAGTTTCACGAGTGTTGCAGCAACCAGACTGGAATCAAGACCACCTGGAGATGAAAACATCATGGATAGAGTGAAAAAGTAAAGCAAATAATACAAAGAGCAGCACAGGCACCTGAGAGGAGGCAGCCGATTCTTCTGTGAGCCATCAAGCGCTTCTTTACAGCACTTTCAAACAGGATCCTAATGTTGCTCTTGACCGTCTCCAATTCAAAGCCTGAAGACAAGGGAGAAATTCATTTCTCTATAGTTTTGATTGATGGTCCAGTAAATGGTGGTGTAAACATTTGCATATTACATGGAGGGAGGTACTAGAAACTCCTACATTCATCTCTTACACTCAAATGGCTTAAGAACACTTGGAATAGAAATGCACAAGCAATCTGGACTACTTTTACATCACTGAATGACATCTACCTGTGGCAAGGCCCTGAAGGTCGTTATATGAGGCGTGTTTAGGTTCATCTGTGCAGCAGTGGAAGCGAACCATCTGACGAGAGTCCACTTTTCCAGTGAGCTTCAGGTCAAACTCCTCAAAGTGTCCTGGGGGGAAGGGGGTGATCTTTGCAGGGGTGGACATGGAGTGTTTGATCTCGGTCAAACCTGTTAGGATTAAATCACAGTGAAATTATTGTGATGTTGTTCAAATTAAATTCTGGAATAAAGTTGTGCTCAAGGTATTGCATCAGGAGATAAGGCTGCACGATTTTAAATGAAAATAAGATTAAAAATAATAATAATGATCAAAATGTCAACAAGTCAACGAGTGAAAATCGGGGTTAAAATAATTTTGTTTCAAATATTCGTGCAGCCCTACTAGAGAAGGTGCTTTACATTATTCATTCTACCTTTGGCCTCAGAGCTGACGGCTAGAAAGCCATCGTCGGTGAGCAGTTTGAACAGTGGTCTCACACCGTACGTGTCTCTCCCCAAGAAAACTTTTCTGTTAGCAGTGTCCAACAGGATGAATGCGAATGTGCCATCTAGCAGAGCTGCCATCTTCTTGATTCCAAAGCGATCGTACAGGTGCAGAAGGATCTCTCCATCCACTTTGGTCTGATACTCAAACTCAAAGTGCTCCTTTAGCTATAAGGAAAAAGACAGATCATTAGATGCATGTTAAAAACCATGAAGGAATTGGAGACGATGTGAGGTGGAAGAGAAAATGTTGCTAGCTTCTGATGCTAGCTTCTTGATAGGCCCCAATAACTGCTACTTGCAGCTATATTTATTATTAGTATTGAAAATGTATATGTTATTAATAAATATTATAATAATAAATAATAAATATTATTATATAAATAATAACTTTTGTTAGTGGAAGAAAAGTTTTTAAAGTAATAAATTTAAAGTGAAATAGGCCAAACATTTTACTTACCCTGATGTGGTTGTAGATTTCACCGTTGTAACACAACCAGAGGTAGGGAAACTTCTTGACACGTAGAGGCTGCATGCCATGCAGCTGGTCCACAATAGCAAGGTGGTGAAACCCAAAGCAGCAGTTGGTGAATCCGTTGACATTCTCGAAGCGGAAAGCATCTGGACCACGATGGGCGATCTTCATGGCATTGGTGCACTGAGCCGAGAGGCACTCATCACTACCAAACAAAGCCCATATGCCACACATTCTGATGGGGGGAAAATTTGCTTTAAAACTAGTAGGAAGTCAAATTAGTAATGCTATCCTAACATTTTAAAACAAGAATTCAAAACTGTTGAATACATAAACAAAAGTGCCTGCAGCCCTCTTATTGCGTCAGAAAAAAAAATTGTGTAGTTCATTGGACGTTGGATTTTCAATCAATAATTTTCTCCCTCCATGATTGGGAGTGATTGACACAGTTTTGATACGGGTGGCAGTGGCTCAGTGGTTTATGGAGGTTATTGATAAATCAGAAGGTTGGTGGTTCAACCCCTCTAGCCAAATTAGTAATTCTATCCTAACATTTTAACACAAGAATTCAAACCTGTTAAATACATAAACAAAAGTGCCTGCAGCCCTCTTATTGCGTCAGAAAAAAATTGTATTGCTCATTGGATGTTGGATTTTCAATCAATAATTTTCTCCCTCCATGATTGGGAGTGATTGACACAATTGTGATGGGGTAGGCAGTGTGGCAGTGGCTCAGTGGTGTATGCTGGTTATTGGCAAACAAGAAGGTTTGTGGTTCAATCCTGAGTGAGTGAGTGAGCGAGTCTAGGTGAAGGTGAATTTTCACAAAGTCTGATCCTTCCAGATTCTCTCTTATTATTTATGCATTCTCATTTTATCGTCATTGTGTTATTGTCTGTAAATACATTTACTCCTTGTAATATTAGTAACTGTGTGTTTGTTGTTTTTGGCTGTCCAAACAGGCCATTGGCAACTTTTCCCTTTACAGGTAATTTTATAATTTATTGGTGATTCCCCGAAATTATATTCCTTGTATCTGAGTTATATAACCCCAAGGTTCCCTACAAAAGCATGAGAATACCAACTGAGTTAGTAAACCGGTCCTCTTATGATTGAACTGTGTACAAACAGTAAAACTATTTTGTAGTGTACACTCAACATAATAATCTCACTAGTATGCTATGCACCAGTTGGTTGAATTGGCATTGAGTAAGATGTTTATTATTATTATTTACTCAATCTTATTTTGTTTCTTGCCTGATTTAAAACTGTATCTCTGTCTCTTCCAATAAGAAAGGTATAAACTGTGAATCAGTTCAAAGGATATAATTTTTAACAGGGATAGGTATTTTCTTGCTCCCTGGCATGTATCATTGTCATTCTGCGTTTCTTGTGTTAAAAAAGAAAAGAAAAAAAGTGGAAATGTGTGATTAGCCTACTTTTATTTTATCTAACATAATGAGCAAAATATACCCCAACATTACAGAAATGCAAATAAACAAATAGATAAAATGTTTAAAAAGTAGGCTATAACGTGAGGAAGACATAATTGCGTGATATAATCTCGCAATAGGCCTACTGATTCCCCCCCCCCTCACAAAGTTTTCTCACAGTTTTGAAATTTTGACATAATTTCTCCAACATCACTTAACTCAATTAATTTGAATCTGGCAATTGTGAGGATAAAACTCGCAGTTGTGGAAACAAAACGTCAGAATTGCGAGATTTTATGGAAGCCCGTTTCCGCCACAGTTGAGTAAAAAAATATAATTCTGTAAGTCATAATAATGAGAAAGTTTCTCATAATTATGACTTAGTTTCTCATTATATTGAGAAAGTTTCTCATAATAATGACTTAACATCTCGTAATAATGAGAAACTTTCTCATAATTATGACTTAGTTTCTCATTATATTGAGAAAGTTTCTCATTATAATGAGATATTAAGTCATAATAATGAGAAAGTTTCTCATAATTATGACTTAGTTTCTCATTATATTGAGAAAGTTTCTCATTATAATGAGATATTAAGTCATAATAATGAGAAAGTTTCTCATAATTATGACTTAACATCTCGTAATAATGACTTAACTTCTCGTGATAATGAGAAACTTTCTCATAATTATGACTTAATATCTCGTAATAATGAGAAACTTTCTCATAATTATGACTTAATATCTCGTAATAATGAGAAACTTTCTCATAATTATGACTTAACATCTCGTAATAATGAGAAACTTTCTCATAATTATGACTTAACATCTCGTAATAATGAGAAACTTTCTCATAATTATGACTTAACATCTCGTAATAATGACTTAACTTCTCGTAATAATGAGAAAAGTTTTAAATAAATAAATAAATAAAGTTTCTCATTATTACGAGAAGTTATGTCATTATTACGAGATGTTAAGTCATAATTATGAGAAAGTTTCTCATTATTACGAGAAGTTAAGTCATTATTACGAGATGTTTAGTCATAATTATGAGAAACTTTCTCATTATTATGACTTAATATCTCATTATACTGAGAAACTTTCTCAATATAATGAGAAACTAAGTCATAATTATGAGAAACTTTCTCATTATTATGACTTAATATCTCATTATAATGAGAAACTTTCTCAATATAATGAGAAACTAAGTCATAATTATGAGAAAGTTTCTCATTATTACGAGATGTTAAGTCATTATTATGAGAAACTTTCTCAATATAATGAGAAACTAAGTCATAATTATGAGAAAGTTTCTCATTATTACGAGATGTTAAGTCATTATTATGAGAAACTTTCTCAATATAATGAGAAACTAAGTCATAATTATGAGAAAGTTTCTCATTATTACGAGATGTTAAGTCATTATTATGAGAAACTTTCTCAATATAATGAGAAACTAAGTCATAATTATGAGAAACTTTCTCATTATTATGACTTACAGAATTATATTTTTTTACTCAACTGTGGCGGAAACGGGCTTCCATACGAGATAGCCTATAGCATATAATAAATTTATTTATTTGATTTATTATTCCGTAGACAAGATCTGACAGGAAAGGTTGTGGTTTAAAATTACAATGTTACTTAGCAGGAGAATGCCAGCTTATTATAATAACATTTCTAGCAGATTGTGTAATCAATTCTTAATAAATCGATCAGTCAGATACAACGTGTAATAATTACCTGTAAAATAGCCTATGTTTGATTTGGTGTATCTCGGAAGAGTTGAGAGTCTGGGAAGAACCTGTTCTTCGTCAGTGAAGCCCGGCTGAAAATAAAACACCTCACCTGGCTGCTGCTATATTTCATATAATATTCATAATATTTGACCTCAGTCAGTCCGTGCCGACACAGGCTGCTGATTAGTCGATTTCGAAACGTTGCCAATGACGCAATAACCGTTCAGAATAGTTTTGGTTCCTTGCAGCATTTACTTAGGCTACTAAGTCATGCTGACCGAACAAAAGAATTTGAATTGGAAATTATTATTAGGCAATTATTATTTTTAATTTTATATGTTACACGAAACATATCAAAAATACAAAAAAAAAAAATCTATATAGGAAACATACCATGAATGCCAAGGCTGCCAAGAATGCCAAAAAGAAAGAGGAAATAAATAAATAGGCAGACTGAGAACACTAAGGTTAGCCTGTTATATTTATATTTTTGCAGCACATAACCAAACTTGTTACTGCACTATAACAAAGCTTCTGCACATCAAACTTAAAATGTTTCAGAATATCAATACATGCAGCTATTCACAACCTTACTGTAAGCCCACTCTTCACACAATGACAGTAACGATCAAAACTTGACATTTGACATAATAGAAACTCTTTCAAATGTCAAACATAAGTGAACATTAACAGATGTTTCCCTTTACTCAAAAACACACAAAATGACAAGTCATTTCAAAATTTCCTCTCCGTTACCAGCCATGTACAAAGCGTATTTATTAAATATTATATAAAAATAATATAAAATTATTAAAATATTATTTTAAATATTAACTCCATTTACTGTAATGAGATATCCTTATGTTAATTGCTTATAAAATAAATCAATAAAGCCCATCAAATCTGTAATTGCATCAAATCCAAAACTATATTCTCAAGGAGAATACCAAATTTCAGTAATGATAGAAATGATTGTCAGTGCCAGCAGCCATATCACCCTTTAGTAGCCTACTGGTGGCCCACTGAAGCTAAGCAGGGTTGAGCCTGGTACCTGGATGGGAGACCTTCAAAACCAGGTTGGTGCTGGAAGAGGTGAGATTGAGGCCAGCAGGGGGCGCTCACCCTGTGATCTGTGTGGGTCCTAATGCCCCAGTCAAGTGATGGAGACATTATACTGTCAAAAGAGCCTTCAGATGAGACATTAAACTGATGCCCTGACTCTCTCTGTGGTCACAAAAAAATCCCATTGTCTTTTGAAAGAGTAGGGGCGTATCCCCGGCATCCTTGGCCAAATTTGCCCAGTAATCCCCATATATAGATATACCAATTGGCTTCATCACTGTCTCCTCTCCACCAGTAAACTGGTGTGTGGTGGGCGTTTATCCAGGTGGATGCTGCACATTGGTGGCAGTTGAGGAGTTTCCCCCTTTTATGTAAAGCGTTTGAGTGCCGAAAAAAGCGCTATATAAATGTAATTAATTATTAATTATTATTATTAGATAGACCCCCCCCCCCCCCCCCCCCCCAAATAATTCCATTCAATTAGTTGTTTGAATAAATATTTTTCAAAATTATAAAAATACAGTTGAGCTTTGACAATTATTTTCTATTTCTACATTTAATTGTGTGGCTAATTCTGGGCTACTCTTTTACTGTCCATTGTCTCTGTCAAATGAAGAATTAAATAAAAATAAAAATAACTTTAGTCTGATCAGCGCACCTCTCACGTCCCTCCTTAAGAACCGGCACAAGTCTCTGTTTTTGTAATTTTACAAAAAAATTACATATTTATTCATAAGAGTAGAAGCGCTGCAGTCACATGATCTAGACACAGCCGCGTCATGATGATCAAATTCACATTCGACCTTTGGGGGAGGAACCTGTCTCTGCAGAAATTTAGCACGTGTGTTTCATCAGCCGAATCCTCCTCACTGAAGAAGAGCCGGTGTTTCTCACACATCATCCGAGATACACCCAAATCAAGCGTTTTTTAAAGGTAGTATGCGTCTTATTTGTCAAGGACTTATCTCACCATATAGACCTTATGCACCAGAGAAACAAGGGCGCTGCCATCTTTAAAATATTGTCTTCTATATTCAATATTGAACTTCCGTTTTTGCGGGCGCTCTGTTTATCTCTATGGCATTGCTGTCCAGGAGTAATTCGCTTTTGAAGTGGATTTACTTAACGTAAAGTTAACGAAAGTTATCATGAGGATTGTAATGTTTAAAGCAGAGGTCTTAACATATGTCAGTAGACCGGGAAGGTTTTAAAACGAGCCGTTAATTCATAAACAGGCAAGATCACTGTGAAAATGCAGACCAAAAGACAACGAGTGGAGCTGAAAAGGGGTGGGGCTTCATAAGGTCTAAAGGTTTTTAATATTTAAAGAGGTCATTATATGGGAGTAATGTAGTTTATATGCGATAAATTAACATTATTTAAAAAAAAAAAAAACTTAGATCTGTCACACAAATGGCTTTCTGCATGGCTGCACTACTTCCTGAACTTAAGCCAGCTTCTTGTTTCCTGTCTGCCATTATTGGCCAAACTTGATTAATTCAGGTGTGTCTGATTATTGTTGCCATGACTACTGAGGTCAGGCACACCTGAATTAATCAAGTTTGGCCAATAATGGCAGACAGGAGACAAGGAGCTGGCTGAAGTTCAGGAAGTAGTGCAGCTGTGCATAAAGCCAATTGAGTAAGGTTTCTTATGCTGGTCTACACGACTTACGTTACACCCAACCACGTGGACATGTTTCAAAAATACAATATTAAAATCACTATGAAATTCTTATTTTTATTATGGAATACTGTAGTATTTATTTTGAATAATTTATCCAGGCAATTCACTGTTTATTTTATAAATTCGTGTACTCTCATAATCTTTAATAACCTAATTGTCTGAAACTTCTTACACATTTAAATGCATTTTCACTCTCTAAAAAGTTGTGTAAAGGTTTCATTAAAAAGCGTTAATAACATTCTATTTCATCTTGTGCGACCATATTTCATTTGGAACTCGCGTGTGAAAATGTCAAAAACAAGTTCAGATGTAACCGCTGGCTGGAAAATATTGAAACCATGTCTTTGTTTGTATTTATTTAACAGGGACAGACAGTGTATGGCATTCAGCCACACCAGAATTGGCTTCAAGCTTAATTTCATCTGTAGTCCCTGTCTTTTTGTGTTTCAAAAAACATTAAGACAATCTTTAACAATTTTTCTGTCTTGACAGTCCCAAACAATGATTGTGGCACAAGCAAATCAACGAGTCTGTGTTTTTTTAAATTATTTTATTATAAATTTTTTTTTGTAATCAGTGTAGCCTACTCTTTTTTCATACGCAACTCGATCTCGACCTGTTTAGTCATCGTTTTTGAAGCATCCCTGCTTGTCAGTGTAGTGAGGCCAATGGGCATCACACGTTTTGGCATAGAATAATGTACCAAAATGCCTGACTCTCAAAAGCCTATTATACTGCCTGCTGCCACTGCCAGTAATGAACAATAGTGCAGCTATGGCAAAATCCCCCAAAATAATTCATTTAAGCATAGCAGACAGATTTAATTGGTATTAAAAGGTGCCTTTAAAATGACCAAAAACTTTAGAAAACACATCTGGATGTTCAGTTTTCTTTAATTGGATTTCTGAGTCAAAATGAATTTGCAGAGGCATGTGATGGTGTGATGGCATGTGACCTAAAATGTGCTCATGTCTCCTTTACGTCCTTTTTGCCAAATATAAGACTATTTATAGGCAAAATTTTCACGTTAGAACACTTTTTCAGCGGGAATGCAAATTATAATAACGCTTAACCATGAACACAAAGCCACACCACACAAATGGCTTTTCATTTATTTCATTAGCAAACATATTGTCTCTATAATTTAAGTTCTCTCCATCAATCAATTTTCTGCAAAAATAACAATCGACATGCTTGTTTACTTTGCGGCCCCTTTAGATCACCCATTCGATCTACGTCAGAGCTTCAGAGGATCCACGAATCTTTCCACGGCGTCGCTGGCAGGGCGGCGAGAGCGAATTTTGCTACTCTCGCCAGCAGCGGTGTGAACTTACGGTTAGGCCATCAACGTGTACTTACATTTACATTATCTAAAACATAATAACTTGTACACGATGCACGAATCACGCGACAGAGCTGTCCGTTAAAGATGACGTGATAGTATCCCAGATAGCAAACTGACATTGAATCAACGTGGAAACATAACATCGAAACAACGTTGATCTGGCATTGTTTTGCTCATCGAATTAACGTTGAACCAACATCAGACGTGTCATTCTTCAAAACTAACAGAACATCAACTTGTAATCAATGTTGTTTCAACATTAGGAAAGCAAACCAATTACCAATTTTCATTTAGCTTTGAAGAATGCCACGTCTGACGTTGGTTCAACGTTAATTCGATGAGCAAAACAATGCCAGATCAACGTTGTTTCGATGTCGTGAGAGATCGTTTCCACGTTGATTCAATGTCACTTTGCTTTCTGGGATGTCCCAAAGCTGGCCTACTCTTTTTCTACACACTCAAAAGTATGTACTTTTTCTTCACGAAAAGAGTATACTTTTAGGGCATAGTATAAGTAAGCGAACTGGGATGCAGGGTGTCTCTAACTCAGTGTTTCCCAACCCTGTCCCTGGCGGCACACCAACACTGGGAGCGTTATTGTTTGTCTCCCTAACCAAACACACCTGATTCAACTCATCAGCTCATTTACCTATGTGATTATGAGCTAATGAGTTGAATCAAGGGTGTTGAATCAGTGTTGGTGTGCCGCCAGGAACAGGGTTGGGAAACACTGGTCTAACTAAACCGGAGAGGCCGTTATTGCTCGCCTCGCACCAGCTGTTTACCCGAGACGCGAAAAAAGTGCCCGTTAGAAAGCAGAATGGAGCATCAGTTTACTGTCGGAGATTTGTCGCTCGCGCAACGCATTTTATTCAATGTTCCGTCAACCAATTGCCTGGATCTAATAAAGAAGAAGTAAAGTAATATAGCAGACAATATAATCAGGACTTCTCAGCCGCTTTCCCTGTCATCGCAAGCTCACACAATACGTGACAGAGGATGTTCGCAGAGAAATTAATTCTGCAAATTACACTGCGCAAATCAAAACAGGCTACCCACCTATTAAGAAGGGTTGGCTCTCAACAGAACATAACATTTTTATTTTATTTTTCGTGTTTGCATTTATGAGGAAAAAACAATGTTACGGACACGTTCTCTGTTAAGGACGCAAGCGCTCTGGAAGCGGCACTAAAATATGCTTTAAAACTTTCACAGAAACATCATACAGAAAGCACAAAACCATTCTTTAACCTGAATTTTGTTTTGTATTAATTGTGTCTTAATTTTAATCAGTGTTTCATCAACACATTGCCTGGTTTTAAAAAATCTAGAGTAAATCTAGAGGACAATAGATAATCTCTAACTGCAACTCGTCTCATAAATGAACCGAAAATCAGCGTATAGACCATTTTGCAAGATGTAAACAACACTGGTCCAGAAACACTTCCTGTTTCACTTTGTAACTGTTTTCTTTATTTCACATGTGAAGAAAAAAAGATGTTTGTTGAACTTTTTGATTCAGTTTTATATGTTCTGTTGGTTGTATTTTATCCCAGGTTTTATGTATTGTTAAAAAAACTGAAACAGGAAGTGCTTCTGGACCAGTTTTGTTTACATCTTGCAAAATGGTCTATACGCCTTATTCACGGCAGCGCCATCTTTGATTTTTAATGAGAATGAAAGCGAGTCTGTGAGGGATAGACATACATCTCTTCAATGGGCCGTACTGTTATTTAATGTGTTTTCAGATTTGTTCTGTTTATGAAACACTGGAAAAAGATCTTTCCAAGAAATTTCAGTTGACATAAAACTCCCGACAATGTAAGCTGTGAAAAAATCGTCAGTAATTTGAGCTTTATTCAGCTTTTTAGAGCGGATGCCATTGGAAACACGGTAAGTCTATCCCTCACAGCCTCACTTTCATACCTGTCATGGCGCTGCTCTGAATAAGGTCTATAGACGTGAGAAATATATCTATATTGATATCTAGATATCTATTGATATCTATATATCTACAATGTCTACTTGTAAACAGAACAATTCAAAATGAAGGACAGACTGCTCTCTCCTGTAATCCGTATAAAATGTGCATTTCCCTCTGGCGTGTTCACTGAAGATTGCGAGTCAGTGTTGTCAGCGTTTGGCAGTGAGAAGAAGGGAGGGAATTGGGTGTGGTGGGGCAGGGCAAGGCAAGGCAGGAGAACAACTGTCAACCGTCTCACTAAAAATCGGGTAAAATGTGTGGCAATGCCAGATTTTTAAAGTTGGCAAAGTTTGTCATGAAACGCACTGACAAACGTCTCTTTGTCCTTTTTAAAGTAAGTGAATGCTCTGCTTTATATATTAGATGAACCCTTTGACCCATACAATCACCTTGATGTGATCATTAGAGCATCCGGTGATATAAATTCAACTGAGCTTTTGTGCATTGGCTGGCACTGAGCAAGAGACGGGCGAGCTAAGCACTTGTCATATATCACCGCTAGATTTTCTCAGAGTTTGGCATGTCTGTCATTGGAAAGCACACGTGGTGTCATAACAAAAAAAAAAAAAAAAAAAAAACCCATCTTGAATAATTGAGACACTGAGGCGTCAAAGTATTATTGTGCAGGACACAATGTAGATTTTAAACCTGGAAGACGAAAATAGGAGAAAAAAACTCAAACAACCAGTTTTCCTCAGCATGTATATCTAACCGATGCTAACATTATCTTCAATGATGTTCAGATGTATTAGATCTTTATATTTTGTCTTTTTTACCTGTACATTTCTGTATACTGTTGTACATTTTGTTCTGTTAATTAAAAAGAAAATAAAAAAGAGAGAAAAGTGAGCCAACTGGCTGCTATCTTATCATGCTCGCTGTACTTTGATGGCATGCAGCTCAGTCACGTGGCATTGGTGCCATCTGGAGTCTGGAAAATTTTTCGGTAACGCTTCCTTTTACAGAACAGTACTTACAGTGAACTTACCTAGAAAGTACTGGCTAATATAAGGTAAGTACATGGAACAGGGGTAGGTTTAGGGGTAGGTTCAGGGTTAGTACTAGTTATTACCCAGTAATTGTAGTTACTAAAATAAGTACATAGTATTTACATGGGTAACTGGACTGTAAAAGGAAGCGTTACCAATTTTTCAAACTGGCTTGTACTTGTGTCAGATTCTTGTGTCTATTAAAACATTTATTAATTTTACTCCCTTTTAATTTTAATGACATTTCTGTGCATTTTTCCCCCCAGCATCAGAATGTGTGGTATATGGGCCTTGTTTGGTAGTGATGAGTGCCTCTCGGCTCAGTGCACCAATGCCATGAAGATCGCCCATCGTGGTCCAGATGCTTTCCGCTTCGAGAATGTCAACGGATACACCAACTGCTGCTTTGGGTTTCACCGCCTTGCTATTGTGGACCAGCTGTATGGCATGCAGCCTCTACGTGTCAAGAAGTTTCCCTACCTCTGGTTGTGTTACAACGGTGAAATCTACAATCATATCACAGTAAGTAGCTGAACGTTGTTTACACCTTCATGTTTATGTCCAATTTCATGTTTGTGTCCAATTTATTATGTGTGTGTGCACAAAGTGCTTCATAGAGAACAAAAATGTTTTAGAAATGTCAAAATCTTGTTTAAACCTACATATTGTATTGTCATTTATTAGTCAATTAACAAACTGAAACAATTAAATATTAGTTAAGTAAGTGATTTACACTCAATGTAGAAGAAACGTAGGCATCATTTACTCTGCAGGAGTTTATTTGACTATAACCATTTTTTTGAGGATCATCTTGCATCTCCTTTTAAAGGTTTTTTTTATTGATGACAAGGATAAGTTATGGAACTTACAGGGTGTATTAATGATACAAAGACTTCATATATACCAAAAGATCAAGAAAAATATGATTTCTCACATCATGACATCTTTAAGGGCTTTGTGTGATTGAGTCATGTGTTTCAGTTGGTTTAACTTTATATCTAATCTGTCTTTTTCCTTATAGCTAAAGGAGCACTTTGAGTTTGAGTATCAGACCAAAGTGGATGGAGAGATCCTTCTGCACCTGTACGATCGCTTTGGAATCGAGAAGATGGCAGCTCTGCTAGATGGCGTGTTCGCATTCATCCTGTTGGACACTGCTAACAGAAAAGTTTTCTTGGGGAGAGACACGTACGGTGTGAGACCACTGTTCAAACTGCTCACCGACGATGGCTTTCTAGCCGTCAGCTCTGAGGCCAAAGGTATGATGAATAAAACCGTGATATTTGTCCTCTCCTGGTAGGGCTGCACGATTAATTAACTAAAAACGTAATCTCGATTAGGGATGGTGGGGGGAAAAAACAATTCTTAGATGCTTCACGATGCGGACGTGGGTGATTCTGAATTGATTCACAAATGTCAAATGTCAATTTTCTAAAAAAAAAATAAAAAAAAAAAAAATGTTTTTTTAATTTTTCTTCTAATAATGTAATATTGACTGAACACAAAAGGTGTAACTCTGAGGTTCGGAAGTGCAGCGCCCAGACAGTCTGTGGCGTGCGTATAACAGACGCATGATGGCTGAGTGCGAAATTTCGTTAAAAGCTAACACATGGAAAATTGGCATTCTCATTTCATTGTGGCCTTTTTTCATTTTTGCTTGAGAGCTACTTTCTGTATTGTTTAGTTATCACATCAGTATGCTGTAAACAGATCTATGTACGTTATGCGTATGTTTACTGTACTGCCCTCCACAGTCAGTGTGTATCAGTGCAATTCCGGTCACAAAAAGTTACATTATGACTGTCCTCAATTCAGCAACAATAATACAGCAATAATTTCATGAGTCATAAGTCTTAGACTTTTTTTTATTTATTTATGAAATTGAAGTAATTTGAGAGTTTTGTAAAATGTATATTTTATCTAAAATGTTTTGTAGAGTACTCTTGATTTACAGTAAATAATTTTTAAAGCATTCTTGATTTACCAAAGTTTTAGTTTGGATAGTGTATTTTCATGTCTATCTCAAAAAGGGGGGGTGACAGTGAAGGGTTGGTCTCTTTGCCATTTTCTGCCAAAATAAATGCTTCTAATGGTGAACTTTAACGTCGTAAAAATAAAGAAATGAAGACGGCCATAAATATAAGCATCGTAATACTATATTTTTTATTTTAATAATCTTAGTCATACTGATATGAAATCAAACAATTTTGGGGCCAAATTGTGCAGCCCCACTGTACAGCAAACCAGGATTTACCAGTTATTACAATTTTTAGTTTCATTCAAATCTCCTGCTGAACTACTTTGAGCACACATTTATTGCAGAATGATTTGAACAGCTTCACATTTTCACTGTGATTTAATCCTAACAGGTTTGACTGAGATCAAACACTCCATGTCCACCCCTGCGGAGATCACCCCCTTCCCCCCTGGACACTTTGAGGAGTTTGACTTGAAGCTCACTGGAAAAGTGAAGTCTGTTCAGATAGATTGCTTCCACTGCTGCACAGATGAACCTAAACACGCCTCGTATAACAAACTTCAGGGCCTTGCCACAGGTAGATGTCATTCAGTGATGTAAAAGTAGTCCAGATTGCTTGTACATTTATATGATCTGTGTTTCAGGGTAGGCACACAAGTGTTGTCGCCTTGTTTTTCTTTGCATTTAAATGACTATGGAACAGATGAATGGGAAAAATATTTGTGGAACTTTCCAATCATCGTAGAATACAGTGCTGCTTGGAAATTTAGGAAAGAATTTCCTATATTTCTGCATGAATGTGACCCAAAACATAATCGGATGTTCACAAAAGTCCCATAAGCAGACAGTCTTACAATATGGTATGTTACTTATCATATATGCAATGTATATATTTATTATATGATTCCGTTTCCATTGCAAAAAGTTGTGAATCATACCCAAATTCCACACACGTACCACTTTTTACTAATTTTTCCCAATTCCCCAGTTTTTACCATCCTGAATCACACTGAACCATACCTCTTGGTGGAAACGAGCCAAAAGAGAACACAATCAAACAAATGAGACACTGAAAAATACTTAGTATTTGGTGTGACTCCCCTGACTCTTGAGCAATAATGGCAACTAAACACCTCTGGTAACTGTTGATCAGTCTTGCATGGGGACTTTTATTTTATTTTTTTATTTTTCTTGCATGGGTAAGAATTTTAGCCCATTCCTCAGTACAGAACAGCTTCAACTCTGGGATGTTGGTGGGTTTTCTAACATGAAATGCTTGCTTCAAGTCCTTCTACAACATTTCAATTTGATAATGGTCTATACTTCTACTCTGCAATTCCAAAACATTAACTTTGTTCTTCTTGTGTGCTTGGGGTCGTTGTCATGCTTCGTGACCCACTTTTTCTGGAGATTCAGTTCATGGACTATTTGCTAGTATAATTCAGAATTCATTGTTCCATCAGTGATGGCTATTCGTGTGAATATCTAATGTTTTGGATCATATTTATTCGAAAATTCGAAAAGGTTCACAAACTTTCAAGGAGCACTGTACATCTGCATACAATCTACGAAAACTAAAACGAAATATTTTTTCTCCCTTGTCTTCAGGCTTTGAATTGGAAACGGTCAAGAGCAACATCAGGATCCTGTTTGAAAATGCTGTAAAGAAGCGCTTGATGGCTCACAGAAGAATCGGCTGCCTCCTCTCAGGTGCCTGATCTGCTCTTTGTGTTATTTGCTTTACTTTTTCACTCTATCCATGATGTTTTCATCTCCAGGTGGTCTTGATTCCAGTCTGGTTGCTGCGACACTCGTGAAACTGGCCAAAGAAGAAGAGCTTGAGTATCCCATTCAGACATTTGCCATCGGTGCAGACGACAGCCCAGATCTTCTTGCTGCCCGTAAGGTAAGTGAGACTACATTCAGCATGTCATATGCACTTTATGCTTCTAAAGCCTGAACATGTGTTGCACTTTCTGTGGATACTGCATTTATATGCACTTTGTGTTGACTTAAAAGCATTAGACGCTAGTGCCGCCATGATTGTGGAATTTCTAACCTTGATAAAACACCTTAGAATTATCGAAGGTTTATACCATTCTCGGACACTACAGGGAAAAATTTAGTTTCTAAAGAAAATTGTGTACTTTAAGAGCAAAAGTAAAAGCATTAACCTTTTACTTTTACCTTTTTAATTTATGCAATGGCTTTATGCCTGTACTTTAAAGTGAACTCAAGGCCCCGCTTATTACTGCGGGTTCACACCTCAGATTTAAAAAAAAAAAAAAGCTCAATAAATGGTGTTTAAAGCTGTGTAGCAGGTGAGAAAGGGGGAAACAGCAACCCATAATACACACATTTACAATACACAGATCAATCATTATACAAACAAATGAATATTAATGAGCTGAGAAAAAAAGTAGGAGGCATCATTATGCATTTTAAAAATATAACCCTATGACAAACCCTATGACAAACTATGACAAAAAAAATCTTATCATTAGAGACTCTCAACTATCATTAACAATTCAAGTAAGGTTTTAGAAATTGTTCCAGTTTAAAAACCAATTGAATCAAATGCCATATGTGGTTTTGAGTATTTAGTTGCAGATCACGCTGGTTTTAACTGGTGTTGTGTGGCAGGTGGCGGCCTACATCGGCAGCGAACACCATGAGGTGAACTTCACGCCCGAGGAGGGGATCCGCGCGGTGGACGAAGTCATCTTTCACTTGGAGAGTTTTGACATCACCACTGTGCGTGCCTCTGTTGGTGAGTACAGGAGTAGAGACGAGGGACGTGTAAGATGGTGACCGGTGAGGAGGTACTTTTGAGAGTTTGCTCCTTCACATTGTTCTTTTTTGTTTAAAAATGTACCAATCAGATATCTAAATGTAAAATCTTTTTACAAAGATTAAAAAGATCTTTGTGTAATCGATCAGCTGGTTTTGCAATATTAAGGGGCATGATTCAGGTCGATGGGTGATACTGGTTATAACCAGGTATATTCAGTTTATAGCCACTAGGTGGCAAGAGTGCTTTTCAGACAAAGATTTATATTCAGTTTTTTTCTCTCTCTCTCTCTCTCTCTTCTACGCAGGAATGTTCCTGATATCAAAGCACATCCGTGAGAAGACGGACAGCGTTGTGATTTTCTCCGGTGAAGGTTCGGATGAGCTGACACAAGGATACATCTACTTTCATAAGGTACACGTCATTATATGCTCAGTTTACATTTACTGTCAACTCCAAATGTATAAAAAAGCTGCACTTGACAATTCTCTTATAAAACTGGTTCTTTAAAAAAGTTGTAGGAGTTTTTTAATGTATTCCAATGACTTTCAGACATTTTAAGAGGGATTTCATTATATGTCTTGTCATGCATTGTTAGCTGTATCTTAAGAGTTGATTCAGCTGAATTTGTGTCCTGATTTGGAATAGGCGCCGTCCCCTGAAGCGGGCGCTGAGGAAAGTGTACGTCTGCTGAAAGAGCTTTATCTGTTTGATGTGCTGAGAGCGGACAGAACCACAGCTGCACACGGGTGAGACCAAATACACCTTCCTTCTCTTCCCCTCACAGTAACTTGGTGATTTCCACTGTTTGTGACGTCAAACCTTTTCCACTAGACTGGAGCTGAGAGTGCCTTTCCTGGACCACAGATTCACCGCATACTACCTCTCTCTGCCTGCAGAGATGAGAGCACCGAAGGCGAGTCCTGACACCTCACAATTCAGAGATTTATCCTTCATGTCGGTGCACTCTCAGAAAAAAGGTACAAAAGCTATCACTGGGGCTGTACCTTTTCAAAAGGTACACTTTTGTACCTAAAGGGTGCATGTTGGTACCTTAATGGTACATATTAGCACCTAAAATGTTACATATCAACACTTAAAATGTACATATTAGCACCTGAAATGTTCATATTATCACCTGAAATGTTCATATTATCACCTGAAATGTTCATATTAGCACATAAAATGTAAATATTAGCACCTAAAATGTACACATTAGAATCTGAAATGTACATATCAACACTTAAAATGTACATATTAGCTCCTGAAATGTTCATATTAGCACCTAAAATGAACAAAAGTTTACCTTTTGAAAAGGTACAGCCCCAGTGACAGCTTTCATACCTTTTTTCTGAGAGTGTGTAAAATGTGTCATCAGCTACGGTTCCTGGTCTGAAGTCTAATGCAAAAACCAAAAGCCCAAATATGAGCAGTAATGATAGTGATGCTTAATTTATTGGTATTGCGTTTGTTTATAACTTGTTTGATTGGGAGCAGAATGGTGTGGAGAAGCATCTCCTGAGGGAATCGTTTAAAGGGATGAATCTTATCCCGGATGAGATTCTCTGGAGGAGGAAAGAGGCCTTCAGTGATGGTCTGACATCCTTGAAGAAATCCTGGTATGCAAGCCTGCAGGAGCACATCGAGTCTGAGGTACTACATGTACACACAGATGTGATGTCATGGATGTACACGGTGTGTATCCTTTAATCTATCGTCTCTCCTTCAGGTGAACGACTCTCAGTTGGAGAAGGCTGAGAAGCTGTTCCCTTTCAACCCCCCCAAAACCAAAGAAGGCTTCTACATAAGGCAGGTCTTTGAGAAGAAGTTCCCCGGCCGCAGCGACTGGACGCCACATTACTGGATGCCCCGCTGGATCAAGGCCACCGACCCCTCAGCCAGAACCCTGTCCATCTACAAGCCTGATAAAGTGCCTCATTGAGCTGGTTCAAAGATTATGATGCTACCTTCCTCTGCAAAATGTGCTAAATGGGTTTTCTTTGGGTGGTTTTAGTCTTTTCGAAAGAGAATTGAATTGAAAAAAAAAATTGGGAACCGAAGCGAGCTTGTTGGTTAAAGGACTTCCAAAATCTATAAATACTATTTTTGTAACTGTTAACTTAAAATTTATCATTAGCCAACATTGTCATTAAACGTTTTATACAAAGATTCAGAAAGCTTGAATGGGATCCTTAAGATTTTAAGATCAGGGATGCGTTTCCCAAAGCCAACTATGGTCACGATTTCTGTCGTTACCAGATTTAGCTAAAGTGAACTTGCAAACAAAGTTGACTAATGATGCTTTTGGGAAATGCACCGCTGGGCTGGAAAAGTTGATTTGATTAGTGCTGTCTGCTGTGCAGCGATTAATCACATCCAAAATAAAAACATTTTTTTGTATATATGTAAATACACACATGCATATATATTTAAGAAATGTTTGCATGTGTATATTTGTATTTGTATAATTATTCTATATATATATAATTATACATGTTTGCATGTGTATATTTGTATTTGTATATATATATATATATATATATATATAATTATACACAGTACACACATGTAAACAAACTTTTATTTTTGATTTCGTTGCACAGCCCATGAAGTACTTCCATTTTGCACTTGAGCTAAGCACTTACTCCTGTTCCTTAAACTATATTTAAAGGTTCACTTTGAAATTAATTTTTGGTATGTTTTAGCTTACCTCAAGGGCATCCAAGATGTAGGTGTCTTTATATATAATGGAGGTCTATGGTCACCACCTCAAAGAGCAACCATTATATGACTGATAGACACAAACGGTTTAACCTAAAAATATCAAAATTGAAAATACTGCGGAAACAAAGACACCTACATCTTGGATGCCCTTGAGGTAAGCTTCAAAGTGGACTATCCCTTTAAGTCGGACTGTCCCTTTGAATGTATTTGTGTTATTTGACAGATTAGCAATTGGTTGGCTAGTTAATCTGCTTTTAACCAGTGAACTTAAATGGATTGTCCACTAAAAAAAGAGGTATAATTTGTTTCTTTGTTTGAAACCTAAATGCATTTCTATTGCAAAAAAAAAAAAAAACAAAGATAGAAGTTGCCATTGTTGGTAACCAAACTGTTTTGGGTGACCATTTACTTGCATTGATTGAGTATAATATAAATATTTAAATAAGCACCTTGCACTATTTTAAGTAAGATAAACCATTCAGCCTTATGAGGAGTTAGTGTTGCTCTTCTATAATTTAATTTAATGGTTGTTTTATTTGGTGCAACAACCATGTAATCTGGTAGAGAATGATAATCAAAGATTTTTCAGTTACATTGAGACCCTGATGCGTGCCGTTATCGGTTTGTAAGAGCTGGTCATGGTATTGATAAAGCTTTGCTTCAGTGTGTCTTGACGTGTGTTTTGATTTATTTCAGTAGGCCTATGCCCGGTGTGAAACGGTACTTCGATGATTGAGGTTCGTTCCATAGGTTTTTGCCCGTCAAGTACAACTATTTGGTTACAAACTTTCTTTAAAATATCTTCCTTTGTATTTAGCAAAACAAAGAAACATATACCAGCTTAGATCAACTTGAGGGTGAATAAATGATGACAGAATTTTTATTTTTGAGTGAACTTTCGCTATAAGCCACCAGGTGGCGACGAGTAAACGTCTGATTCACTCAAAGCTGTTCACAACAAGCTTATTTTAAAACGCATATTTAAACAACAGTTTTATCAATTATAATTGTTCACGACTTTTAATAAAACAAAATCAACTCAATTTATGTTGGCCTATTAGGAAACCCTCAATACTCACAATCTTGCCCTTCTAGTGCCCAAAAGCAACAACGGTCGGATATTTTTTAGAACCGATGAATTGAACAACATTTATATAAATTTTTGTAACATTTTAATTGATTTACTTTTGTTCAGTTGAATGCATACTTCTTGAAAATAAGTATTAATTTCTTTAAAAAACAAACCTTACTGACCCCAAAACTTTTAATTGTAGTAGGCCTATGTTTATTACTGTATATCTGCCTTCGACAACTCAGTCTCTGTGAATGTTGTGGTGCTATATTGTTCAACATAGTGTGCTGCTACTTTAAATCAGAATCCACTTTCATCCTCATAAACTGGATGGAAATGGATGTCTGGCCTCGCTTGCTAAATGTCAGCACAGTCCTTGAGAGAACACCATTGTGGCAATTAGCTTCACGGCTCACCGCACTGCTAATCGTGCGACACCGCGTGTGAAAAAGCGCCATATGTATTTGTCAGAAATGAGGCCAACTCTTTATGATGTGTCTGCGTGTATACAATATATGTGAGTATTCAGGTGTAAAGATGAGTCTAGTAACAGTTTCCTAGATCTAAACACCGAGTGTGACAAAAATAAATGTAACTGATGCTGACAATCTGTTTTGACACTTGCTGACTCTTCTTTTATGCTACTGTGAGGATTCAACTCAATATGCTGAGTCCCAGGTGAGCCATCCGTTCCCAGATCATTTTTTTATTGTTCAGATATTACTCTTTTATTTATCATACAGTTGGTCATGGGCTCAGACATTGGCGTTTGAGAATACAGTTTGATACTATAGAACTTAAATGACTCCAGAACAGAAGTTGCCCATCCCTCTATGCTCTTAAAGTCGTAAAGGCAATACAAAAAAATTCGAAAGTTTTACCTTTCACTAAACATTTTTAGACATATCGAAATCTTCCATTGTGATTTCCTCTATATCTAATTATATTTAGATCTTCACAGTGAAAGGTAACTTCCGAAATCTCTGTGTAAACAATGAGTGATGTAGACAGGCAAGCGATCACTTCCGACGCATGCGCAAACCGAAGTGCCCGACGCCTTCAGATCAGTTGAAAATATCTGAGGTAAAAACGATTTAAATTCTGTTAATTTTCTCTCACAAACCGCTCCTTTCGTGTCTTAGGCCATTAATGTGTACATTTACGAGTCATTAAATCATGTTTAATTTTGACTTCTCTGTGAATGCTCTTTGAGGTGAGCCCGGGTGGACCCCCGCATTATATGACTGATAGACAACGACGGTTTGACCGAAAGATATCAAAATTGAAAATGCTGTGGAAACAAAGATGCCTACATCTTGGATGCCCTTGAGGTAAGCTAAAACATATCAAAAATTAATTTCAAAGTGAACTATACATTTAATGTGTGTTTTGGACGCTAACATAGTTCTGTGGGGGCAATTCTCTGAGTGTTTGGCATGGTAATGAATATGACAATGTTGATATATTTGATCTTGGTCTTGCTACACTGCTGTTATTGCTGCTGCAGAGCAAGTACAGGACTTTCTACTACCAATACACAACACTCAGCTGTGAGCAAGTCATGCTGCTCCTGTACAATATAGCGTACATAAATTGGGGAAGGGTTTCTGAAAGCGGGCTGCATCTGCTACATGCTAACCAAGTATTTGAAGGTTAAGCGCGCAAGCTCAGGCTACTGATACAGCAGGAACCAATCAGCTGTGACCTATTGAGAACGATGTGATTGCAGAGCCTGTGCCATCTACAGTTATGACAGAACTTTGTATGTATCTCTCTTGGTGTGAATGCTTTAGATAACTAAACTGATAACCTGATAACTGTGACCACATGAAAGATCAAGTTCTCTTCAGAACCCCTAGAGTGAACATCGAAACATTCCTCCTCCATTGTACATATCTCAGCTCTTCAGATATCAATTTGTGTTTCAGACAGTCACAGAACAACCACAGAGATGAGGGTGAAAAATTCAGTTCCTAAAGATTCGATTAGGCTGCTGACAAACAGCTTTACCTCCCATGAGAATCACACCTAAAACATTCGGTCACTGCTCTGAAAGCAAATCTATGCATAGATGAGCGGAAGGATAGACAGGTCTTGTGGTTTGAAATAAAGCAACAACAAAAAACACATATATTTGCATAATTATACTTAATTGCATAATTAATTAAATTCAAAAGTCAGTTCAAGGTTGCATAAAAGCAGCAACATTGTAGACTTGGCACAACAAAATCCATCCATAATCAAGCAAATACAAATGCAGGTCAGGATGTACTAATGTTTCTGACATGTAAGCTTTTATTAGAAAAGAAAGAACATGAAAGAATCTGATCGATTTGAATATTTAATATGTTCTAATTTTTGATAAAAACTGCAACATTTAATCTTCCACATGCTGCTTTCATGCAGGATCCTGGAATAATGTAGGCTCTTCTGGAAGTTCGCTGTCATGACAACAATAATGACCCACCGAGTGTTTGATTCAATGTCAGTGAAGGTAAAACTGGCGAAATATCACTCACAGAAATAATTAACATTTCATATCTCACCATACATGACCCAGTTCGTGGTCTGCAGTGATTATGTATTGTATAAAAACAGGACACCTGAACAAGGTCCTATAACTAATTTTAAATGACAATGGTGTCTTTTTAAGAAACATTTTATTATTGTTATTTATTATCAGAATATACTCACGTTGCAGTATTTTCTTCCATAATGCTTACAGTTTTGCAGTACAAATATTATCACATTATTTCAAATCAAATTATTTGATTATTTTAAATCAAAATCTCATTAAACATTTTGTTTCACTGAAAAATAGCTTTATGCATTATGTTGGAAAATGTACGGTGGCCGAGAGAGCTCAAAACGCTGCAACTGAAGAAAACACATGCAAATAGAAAAACACCCGCAAATTAAGAAAACATTTTCATCGGTTTCACAACTCATGGGTGCTCCAAATTCTCACAACCAAATATAGAAACAGTATTTTATTATTTATTTTTATTAATATTTCTTAAAATAATATTCTATTTATTTACGGTAAATCTGAGTGTTGCTAGACAGTTGCAACGGTCCACTAGTAAACACTGTTAATCATAAACTGCAGCAAATATTGGGAACATCTTTAATGCTAGAATCAATTGCATTTTACATTGTTTACTGATCCATACAGTAAATACCTACAGGTCATTTATTACCCAAAGTGTGAAGAAATCAGGTGTATGTGCTTGACCTGAGTCCCCAATGCATTTCTTGCTCTTACAATCAGGGCTTTGTTTTATTTGTATTTTTTTTTATTTCTCCCGTTTCATTGTTGCCCATATCCTATACAACATGACGTTTTGACCTTTCAGTGCTCATATGCTGTGAGTTAAATATGAAGTCAGTTATATATAAATAAAATGTGGAGCTGACAAATGGTTGTTCCATTAAGGTCAATGCTGCATTTTAAAGGGCATTCATTAGCATTTCAATTTCTTATAGCATTGGAAGGTTGCAGCTTTCGTACAAGGACATCAAGTTGCCATGACTTTCACAATTGATCTAACAAGAGTTATTTACCAATATATGAAAACTCTTTCATTATTTAGCACCATTCATGCGAAATTTTGAAGATCTGTTGCCCATTTACAATGACTGAAAAAGATTCTGTTGTGTACAAATATATAATAATTTATATTTTATGAGCACAGGTGGCAGGTTACAAATTCTGCACCAGCCGACCATTGCATTGAGTTGCACAGCCGAGTCCTCCACAGCCGAGTTGCATTGAGATGAATGCGAGTGCTAATGGCTAACGGCTAACAGGTATTTTAGACCTTCAATCATGGCACCTACTATATGATACCTTAATTTACCTTAACCATAATATTTTTAATTGCTTTAGGGTGCGAGTTAATTGCTTCACAGCTTTGATTTCTACAAAAAGTGCACATGTAAACAAAAATTAAATATTTAAAAAAAAATATATATATATATAAAAAAAATGTTAAATATCCACGATACCACTTTAGCTTATCTCTATATTTAACTTTATTCATTTCAATTCTTAACTTTATCTCTATTTATGAATTTCATGTCCTCTGATTTTATATGAATTCTTTCAAAAACTGTTAGGTTAGCTAAAGTTTTGCCATCACCTGAACACTATTCTTATTTCCATCTACATAATTTGTCAACCGTCACATGTTAATCATCTATTGATATCTAATACATTATTCAACAAAACATATCCAAAACAAAATTCCTCATCTTTCTGACACAACGAATGCCAAATAATTCAAAGTTGCTTGCATTCAAAAGCTTCAATGTCATTGGGAACCCACAGCGTTAGCATTAGCATGTTAGCATTACAGATTTCAAGGTAGCCTAATAGTTTTTTTGGTTAGCACTCCCATGTTAACTGAACACAAGTAGTACAGACTAGTATTTTAGCCAAGGATATTTGCTGCTTTTGAAGAAGCTTGTCTGTATTGAGGTAAGTTAGCATGAAAATAAACATGATTTTCCTAATCATATCACTAACTACCCTGGTGTTTTGGTATTTATAATAACCTGAGGTATGAGGGGATTTACTGTAGCAGTAGCTATGTTTTGTTGGTTGTTTTTCAGTTACAGTGATCAAACTACAATAATGATAGGCTATCCAGTTTTTCTGGTTACTAGCAATATACAAGGCTACCTGTTCACTTAAATTATGGTTGCTAACTTGCTGCAAAACAAAACTAGTGTCCTTTTTCTTATGGAGACTGAAGTAAAGCATGTTCACACCAGGGAATCTTTTAAGCTAAAAGAAAGTGTCTGTAAGTATTTTACATCAGCAATTCTGTTTGTTGTGGTGTTGAACTTAGAACTGAAAACCACAAGTAGCTACTACTTCACTAATGTTTGGTCTAGACCAGTCCTGCAGAGTTTAGCTCCCGCCTGCCTCAACACACCTACCTGGAAGTTTCTAGTATGCCTAGTAAGACCTTTATTATCTGGTTCAGGTGTGTTTTGCAGGATTGGACATCCCTGGTCTTGAAAATTCAGAGTGTTTCTGTGTGACAAAGCTGCTGTTGTTGTTTATATAGGCTAGTTTTATTTTCCTTTGGTTTACTTTAAGGGTTCATACGAGACGAGTTGTATCTGGCAGCGCTCACATTCAATTTAGGTCAATTCACTGACCTACTTTTTTACTGTACGATGATAATTACACATGGCAGTCTCAACCAGAGGAGCGTTTCCACATCACTAAGGCAGCTTTGTGTGTGTTTGTGTGGCGTCGAACGTTCTTGATCCAGTGTGAAATTAATATTTCTTTTAAAACAACCTCATTAAATGTTAGCCATGGATAAAGAGTTGCATGCCAGCTTTGGTTTGCTTAATGCAAGCGATGTAGCGTGGTGTAGGGGAAAGGATGCGAGTTATCTGACCACACTAATTTTTTGACAGAGTGTATTTTCGGGGATGGACAAAACAACAGCAATTTAAAGTTGTTATGCCCTTAATTTTGTGGGCTTTTTTTTAACACAGTACATACTAGTGTAATCGACTGTTCTTCACTGACTGATCATTATTGTTTATGACAGTATTGACCAAGAAATAAAGTATAAGGCACTTTCCAAGAATAAGGTACAAAATCGATGTGCCATTTAAGACTTTGTCCTGTCCCACTTCAGTAGTCTTGATGTTTTTGACTCTATCCAGTCATAAACAATGACATAATTTTGGCATAAAACACAAATTGGGTTTTAAACTATATTCAGACATAAAATAAAAAATAATGGCATAACTTAAATAAATAAATAGAAAGTAAAACACCTTTTGGTCAAACTAAATGAAGGTTCATGTTTCTGTAATTTTTTTCTTACCCTATTTGTGGAAAGTGCTATTGCAAATTTGGAGCCAATTCATGATTGAAGAGATGTTAAATGTTAAGTGTTAAATGGCAAATGTTTATTCAAACACTGATACAGCACAGTTTTTATTCATCTAACATTACTAGAGGGAAACAGAACCATGTTACGTTAGAAACAAACTGTGTATTAACAGAGTTTGACTTTATTTTTCTGTCAGGCCGCCGCAACATTAACACATAACATCACTGTAACAGGTTTCGACTGGATTCATTCCTATCCAAACTGAATCTCACGTCACTGTGTCGATGATAGTTACACAGAGTGCTACAGAGTCAAATGTTTCTCAGAAAACACACACACACTGCTACCAGCATGCTTAATGCATTTCTAAAATCATTAGCGCACATTAACAGGTATCCAAACAATCTCTTGACAAATTAGACATAACATACAGTGTATTCTGGGTGTGATTTAAAATAAGTTTATCTATAAAGATTGTCAACAAGTAGTTTATATTCAGTATAAATAATCACACTTGCAGCTGCTACACATATGCATCATTTACAAAAAGGAAACCAAAAAATAAATGTGAATTATCAAACTACCATGCATTGGCTACAGCTGTGCTGAAAGAGTTTTGTGGTTTATAAGAATACAGACTTCTATAGAAATGTTTCAAAACAGAATCTTCTCTTTAAAATACCATTTGGCACATTAGTTTACAGTTTATAAAACGTCACACAGTAAATGAACATGGAATTAAATGTCTCTGCTGTAGTTTTTAACAGCTAAGATGACGCTAGATGAGCTCATTTGCTCATTGCAGATCACTTTGTAAACAGTAAAGCCATTTTTTTTTCTTAGTGGGCTACTCAAGTGTATAAAACATTTAATATGATGGTTTGGCCTAAAAAGCTGGAGCTCACAGCGGTTAGGTAATCATTATGGAATATTGTCTTGCTACTAATGCAGCTAACCTTACAATAACTGACATACAATCAGAAAGCAGTACAGTTAATTCTGTTATGCAAATATACAGTTGAGAAAAGAGTGGGACATTAAATTAATCTCATTAGTATTCCTTGGTATTTGTACGTAAAATGTTTTTATGTTTGGATTAAAACAGTATACATACACTATCCGTGTATGGACCAATTCTAAAACGTCTATTGAAATATACATTAATTTTTACGTACAAATCCCTACAGATACATAGAGTATGTAAAGTATTTGTATTGCAAGTAGTAAACGTGAAGTGCATGTCATTTTATGACTATCATTTGCTACAGAGAATATTCTAAGCACTTATGGTCATTAGAAAGTTAAAATGACAGTTTTCAGAGGAGTGCACTGCACAGATTGGAAAACAGTATTTTTTTTCTATTTCAAGATCTGTTTTTTTCTTCTAATTTGTGTGTTTAGAATTTGGCAGCACCAAGTTTAAAAGTTATTTACAGAATACAAAAATAAGAGTTTCAGCTAGCATAGTTATCATTGTATGAATCAGTGAATGGTGTCTATGAAAGTATGACTATATGAAAAAAATCTTTTAGATAGCTGTGATTTTAAATACTTGAATACAGTGTTGCAGTTCAAACGTGGCACAGTCACAGTTTCATCTTCACAGTGTGTCATAAAAGGTAAGACCATTTCCATGTGATTTACTGTCATATGTTTACAATGTTATTACCACAAAAGTAAACAGAATTAAGACCAAAACCTGGATCTTGTGCTTTTCTTTCGGTCATGTATATATTCATAAGTATATATATAAGTCGGTGAATCATCTCATGCATTACTGTGTAAAACATAGCAAATGTGTCTACGTAAAAACACCCAACCTCTTCTGGTTTCTTCATTTGTTTTGTCAAGATAATGACTGACTACTCTTTAAAAACAGGGGTGGTGGATGTTCCCTTGTAAAAAACGTTCCTGGTATTATCGGGACTGTTTCCTCTTTCAGGGATGAGAATCCTGGTTTTTCTACGCAAGCTGGAGTCGTGGCTCTCGGTACCAGTTTCATTCATTTCCATGGGAGTGACCCGGATGGTGGAAATGGTCTGGATGGGATGGTGGTTACTGCCTGCTGTAGATACAATAGGGACAGTTGGGACAGTTGGCACAGCGACGGCTTTAGGAGCATTAGAGCCATTCTTCTTTCTGTCCGTAGAGCTGTTTTTGTCTGCATCTCTCACGGATTCAGAGCTCTCCGAGTCCCGATTCAAGTCGTTAAGCTCAAAGGACTGTCTTAAGCTGCTTTGGGACTTCCACGTCCAGGAGCCACTTCCATCCGTGGAGTGCGCGTGCACCAGGGGTCGTCCGTTCTCCGGATGGGCTTCCACGCGTATGATGGCTCCAGTGCTTCCTTGACCTCCAGACTCTTCAGTTAGGCTCTTGTAGCGCTGGAGCGGTGCTGTGGAGCTGGTGTGGCTGCTGCTCTCAGAACTGGGAGAGCTTCCTTGCAGGAGACCTTGCTGCTTGGACATCGCAATGACTTGCATGATGCGCGGCTGGCCGTTAGAGTTAGTCCTAACCATGGGTACCTCGTCGCCCTTCTCCACAGTCCTCTCCATGCTTTTCAGCCATTTGTCACGAGAGTTGTTTGGCAAGCCGCCCATGTTCTCTTGCGTCTCCTCTGGGATGTGGACCAACTGCGAGGAACCAGGTCGAGACTGGATGGATATCCGAGCACCACCAGCAATTCCGCTGGGGTTGCTTGGAAGTGTTGTACTTCCAGTGGCCATTTTTAGATACGGGGTTCCAGGTCCTTGATGTTCACCGTTAATCCCCACAGCCGAGGGTTCAGAATTGTAGCGGACATCCATGCAGTTTGGAGGAGACTGTCCTGGTCCACCTTCCATGGCATGCAGGGAATGTTTATGGTTCTCATTCTTACTCTTCCATTGCAACAGCAGCTGCTTGGATCGACTCGAATCTACCGAGGACGTGTGGATGGTGGCGTTCCGGAAGGCAGACTCGTCTATGGCGGGCGTATGTACTCTCGGCAAGGTGTTGAAGGTCACCATGTTCTCTTTGTGTGGAGGGCTGCGAGTATTGATGACCTCCACACCTCTGCGAGTTTTTTTCAGGCTGCTTGGAGGTCCTGCCTGATGGTGTTGGGCACTGCGGTGTAGGATGCCCTCGGAGCATGAAGATGAGAGGCCGTCGCTGCCACTGCAGCTCTTGGCGGGGAGGTGGTGACCTTGATGGCACAGGTCAGTTCGATGAGAATCCCGAATGTGAAACTGACTTGTCCTTTTCTCCTTGCTCGGTTGAAAGTTCCCTACAGCAAACAAACCCTGGACAGACAAAACACAATATTTAATTGGAATTTCCCAACATACTTAATAATAAGGGTTTGCCAAGTGGGACATCTTCCGGGATCAACATCCTTTTTGGTCCTGGAACAACGTTGCTGGTAACTGTTCTGATTTTATGGTTAGGCTCAGGCTGGATTTTGGAGAATTAAACAAATTTGGGAAGAAAGAGCTATACTGGGGTGCGTTTCCCGAAAGCATCGTTAGCCAACTATGGTCGCAAGTTCCGTCGTTACCTATAGATTTCAATGGAAATTGCGACCAACTTGCGACCACAGTTGGCCAACGATGCTTTTGTGAAACTCACCCCTGCTTGGCTTATTTGATCAGTAGCACCTCAATGCAGAACATGAGATCCACGGGGAGGAGTCGCATCACGATCCAAGGGGTGGAGATGGGTAGGATTAGGGTTGGGATTAGGGATTAGGGGTGGGTTTAGGGATTAGGGGTGGGTTTAGGGATCAGGGGGCGGAGTTGGTTAAGTTTAGGTGTATGTAAGGTGGGAGGAGTTGGATCTGGATCCGACTCCTCCCCATGGATTTCATGTTCCGCAGTGAGGACCATCTCTTTTTGATGGGAATGTTGTTCCAAAACCAACACAGATCTGATCTAGGAACAAGTCCTAGTTGGCTAAATCATTTTATGTTTTAATGTTGTGTACATGCAAGTAAATAGATTACCAAGACCTTTTATCTGATGAAGATGCTTTAAAATGCTATGAGATGTATAATAAAATGCCTATATTCATCTCACTAGGTAAACAGCGATGCCCCCTCCAAGCAGGAAGCCCAGGTAAACGTCAATGGCGTGGTTCTTGTGCTGAATAATGCGGGTTAGGCCACATATGATGGCACTGATAATAAAGGAGAAGACCAGAAGAGGCTTCAGCAGTTTGGATGAGTCCGTCAACGTGCTGTTGAAGTACATCTGCACAAGAAAGAGATGATCACGATGACAGATTTGCTGTGATGTTTCCAAGCTGAAGCAGAATCAGGTAGTGAGCCAAAACCATACGCTTTTCATTGAAAATGTTCAAAGACACTTTGATAATTATAATAATCTTCAAACACTTAAGACAAAAATGATTAAACCACAGGGAACATGAATCAGCTGATTTGAGTGTATTGGAGTGCACATTATCGCTAAACCAATGAAGCACATTTTAATCATTTAAGTATTTTGAGACTGGGAAGACCCAGGAGTTGTGAGTTGGTTGGTACAATTCGTAGAGAAACGATTCAGCATCCTTTGACTCAGGATTAATAGGCTGACTGTGCTTAAAGTGATAGTTCGTCCAACAAAACAAATTCTGCCATCATTTACTCAACCTCAAGTTGTTGCGAGCCTTACTTTTTGGGTGAGCTATCCATTTAAGACAACAACTGAACTGAGCTCAAAAGCTTAAACTGAGATCTTCTCATGGAAATTCATAAGGGTTTAAGCGAAACTGCTCAGTATAAATAACAGGTGATTCTTTGTTTTATGTAATGAATCAAATGAGCTTGAGAGAGATATTTGGATTGAAAATCATTTTTTGAAATCATTTTTCATGATTCCAGATTGATCATGTCAAGACTTTGAATTTTAAAAAAGATATTGAATAACTGAATGACATTGAATGACCTGCCAGGACATCAGTAAAGGTGTTTGCATGCAGAGTAATGGGCAAAAAACCTTTATGATTCTTAACTGACATTAGAACACTATTTACATGGCCAAACACATTTTAAGCTCTTTATGCAAATTTGGTATAAGATTGTGCATGTAAACACATTATTTGACACCTAAATTAGCCAATTCATTTTTTTATGCAAATGTAAATACCTTTAGTGGCCTTCTGTCAACATATACTGTAATGTGCACATGGTTCATGTTGGTTTGTTTTTTGTTCTTTCAGGAGCAGAGAAAAATTAGAAAGATAGTTTTAACAGCATTTTGTTGAAAGATGTAAAGGCGCAAATTGTTGTATTCCTACCCTTGAATGGACAATTACATACAAACCCAAACACTTAACTCAAAGGGGTCAACACTCCATTTTTGCTACTTTGACAAGATCCACTAAACCATATGAAGGCATCTGGTTGTTGCAGCACAAATAACAGTAGAGAGCTGTAGTCCTTTTATCCCCACATCAGGTTCAGTTTTTCACAGAAGGTGATATGAGTGCAGCTTTTTTATCTGTTAGTATGAATTGAAAGTGCCTGAATACTTCTAAATGACTGACTTTTACTCACCGAGACATACACGGCAGCAAAGGATGCCAGTGTTGCATGCTGTGACGGGAAGGATTTTCTAAAATAAATGAAAGCAATTCCGATCAGTTCTGGCATCAAAAGAGTTTGAAACAAGAATACATTAGACACATTTGAAACATTCCTACATATTGCGTTAGAGGTGGTTTTTAGTGTATTGCTATGCAGTTGCTAGGGCGTTTAATTGATTGTAAGTGCATTGTTATTATCGTATAGACCATAGATATGATATGGATGATGCGTTAATAGTGTTAAATTTACAAGTTAACTTTGACAGTACTGATAGATAGATAGATAGATAGATAGATAGATAGATAGATAGATAGATAGATAGATAGATAGATAGATAGATAGATAGATAGATAGATAGATAGATAGATAGATAGATAGATAGATTGATTCTGTCTGTGCGATTAGTAATTACTAATGTGAATGTTATAGAGTCACTGTTTATGCCCATGGCTATTGGCTCTTTGGGAGACTCCCATGGTGCACTGAATCTGTTGAACCTAATGGTGTGTCTGCATGTTCTCTGACTGTTTAGAGGATAAATAAACATTCACAGAAGCACAGTTCACATAAGCAGGAAATAACCTGATTTGACTGCATATACCTTCGAAAAAAACGGTATGGAATTAACTTCCATATATTTACACTTTCAAAACCTGAGACATCAGATTATATTTGTTGGTCTACAACAAATGACACAACAGTGAATCGAATTCAGACAGATGGGGAGTTATAAATGGGCTAAACAATATCTTTGTATATGTCAGCATACATATGTATAAGCCACTTTAGTACTTCATTATTTAGCGAATCTACACTAGTGGAGAGATGGTCACCACCAGCCTCATCCGTTCCTTTGAAAACCAACCTTATTAAAGAGTACATCAAAAGCTGTTCAGTTAATCTACAGCCCCTATTCACAGGCTCCAGTGAGGCTTGGCTTTGATCTGTATGGGCTCTTGTGCCTGTATCGTTCGGATGAATTCCTGAGTGTCAAGAATCCACACGTGACTAGTACTTCAAGATTTTTTTTAGCAACTTGTCTGTATCAGCGGGTGTTGAGATAATCTGTTTCACATGACTGTGGCACTGTTAATCCAACAGAGATCTATCTCCACTTGTCGAGAATCAGAGCTGTACCTGCCGGCGTTGATGACAGCGGCGTCAGATCCTGAGCAGATGTCCTCCAGGATGAAGAAACTTTCTTCACAGGAGGCATTGAGGTAAGTGTAGTTGGGCTTGCAGACAGTCAGGAAGTAAGGGGCGGGGTAACCCGTCGACAACTGGATGATGTCGGTAATCAAAGCAGTGGCACATAAGCCAAACACGTGAACGCCTGAAAAGAAAAAGAACTTTAATGCACCGATCTGTAAATATTATTACTGGTATATATTGTTAACTTTAAAGGGATACTCTACTTTTTTTGGAAATAGGCTCATTTTACAACTCCCCCAGAATTTAACAGTTGAGTTTTTACCGTTTTCGAATCCATTCAGCTGATTTTCTGATATTTAGAAGAATATCAGTGTATCAGAGTTTCTGGTATATTTTTTTCCTACTATGGAAGTCAATGAGACCAGAAACTGTCTGTTTACTGATATTCTTCTAAAATATCAGAAAATCGGCTGAATGGATTCGAAAACGGTAAAACCCAAATGTTTAACTCTGAGGGAGTTGTAAAATGAGCCCATTCCCAAAAAAGGTGGAGTACGCCTTTAAGTTGATAGCAAGTATATTGGATAATTTTATTTATTACACAGCTCTGGGGAATCCTTGATTCTGATTTGGTCAATCGCGCCATCCGGCGGCATGTTATTCCCAGATATCAACCAATGAAAACAGATAACGCAGGCTCATCCGGGTTACTAAAGTCAGTAGCGCTATACGCTTGCAAGGAACTGTTTTTTTTTTTAGTTTTGCATTTGGTGAGCTAATAAAATATTAAAACTCAGTCAAATCAATATTTTGTGTACAGCTATTTAAGTACGACATCCAGTATCGTGGACTCGCTCTCCATTTCATACAAACGCAGCTGCTGCCATTTTGTGTCTATTGCTTTGTTCACAGTTGGATTATTAGATACAAACAGGTACGATTTTAAAACAGTTTAATCTGAAATCAATATCTCTCATCTCCATAATTACTTATGTGGCGAAATGCAGTGTAACAAGTGACTTGATACCGTATCTGTTAAATGTCCGTCTAGTTTGAACTTTCCGCGCTAGCAATGCTCTCTGCGCGGAAGCTTTGAGTTTAAAATATTTGAACTCAGATCAATATTTCGTGTCTAATTATTTATTTATGTGGCAAGTAGCCGTGTAATAAGCGGGATAATATACATCTAGCCGGTTGTTATCTCAGAATAAACCTCTTCAGGCTGATGCAAGACAGAGATAACAACCGGCTGGATGTACATTTTATCCCTTATCAAGTTTTGTGTAGAGCCAAGTTAGACAACTAGATATAATGTGGGATCCCATGATCATTTGGCTATAATTAATAAGCTACTGATAATGATAACAAAAGTCTCATCAGTCGATACCAATATGTCCACTGATATTTTGTCATTTTATTGCAAGGAATTTTATTGCATATATTTTTTTTTGTGTGTGCATTTAATGGGTAACTGGTATCCTTGTGAACATTGTTCAGAATTTCCTTCCACGGAAATCCAGACACAAAAATGTAACTTTCCATGTGGTCCTTTAAAGGGATACTCCACTTTTTTTTTGGAAATGGGCTCATTTTACCACTCCCCCAGAGTTAAACAGTTGAGTTTTACTGTTTTCAAATCCTTTCAGCCGATTTTTTGATATTTAGAAGAATATCAGTAACCAGTTTCTGGTCTCATTGACTTCCATAGTAGGAAAAAATATACTATGGAAGTCAATGAGACGAGAAACTGTCTGGATACTGATATTCTTCTAAATATCAAAAAAATCGACTGAATACATTTGAAAATGGTAAAACCCAACTGTTTAACTCTGGGGGAGTGGTAAAATGAGCCCATTTCCAAAAAAGTGGAGTCTCCCTTAAACAGAATAAAGACTAATCAGGACCGAAAGAATATATTATCTGCTAGAAATGTGACCTACCCACAAACCTGACACCTCGCCGGACGAAAGAGTTAAAGTTGCAGCCGGCCGCATTGATATCGGCTTCAGCTCCACCTCCGCACTGCGCTCGCGACAGACAGCAGAACAGAATCCCCTCTCCGATCATGATCTGTGAACACGCAACACACCAAGACAGAGGTGGGAGTGGATCAAATGTTCAGAACGGTGGATATCTCTCCTCTCAGATTGCATTCAATGCTCTCACACCAACTCTTCAGGGGGTTCTTTTTACAATGACACCAAATCCAGAAGCTCTGAAGTGAAGCCTCGAAACAGAACAGCCATAATGTTCTTGTCTACTTGTAAATGCACAGTTTTGATGAGCCATAATGCAATCAGCTGTCTCACGGGTTGAGAGAGCGGCCGTTTTGATCATTGCACACTTATGTATTAATGCCCATCTTAAGCAGGGTTGTCACTGTGCATCAAAGGCACATCCATCCGTAATCTGCTCCAGATCTGTCCACGTCGTTTCACCTCTCTGTCTTCTGATAACACACGCCCACTGACTTCTGCACAAACATTAGAGCTGTAAAGTGCTGAAGTGAACTATATACAGTACTATATTTTATACAATATAATACATTGTTAGACGAATGCAAGATTGTGTCCAAAACTGGTACTGCAATCACTTTCAAATTACTGTAGAGTGGTGTATCCTTCCCCACTCGAGGTTGCCAGATATGCTGTAGGATCCAGCAGGAAAGTAGGCTGCTATAAGAAGCTTCTAATGGCAAGTGCCGAGTCCTACACAGTGAGTTTTTTTCTGTTTATTATTTATTTCAGACTTTGTCACAAAATATTTCGGATTCATATGGAGTTTTTTTTTTTTTTGGTTTCGCATCGTTAGACTTTTTTTTTAATCCGATTCCGATATGTCTGCAGTTGTGGTAACTAGACAAAAGTTGGCAACACTACTGACTCCGTGATTGGTAGATCAGTGGAGGGTGGCGCATCGGAACAAAACATGATATCATCAACACCAACCGGTTGATGGCTGCAACTTCACTTTTTAAATGAAAATATCCTGCCCCACCTACAGTAGTCAGTGATATTTCTTAAAGGGACAGCCACAAAGTGCCCACGCCTTCAGAGTATTTGGACATGGCTGTGGTTACAAGAGGTAAAAACGATATAAATACTGTTCGTTTTCTCACACAAACCGCTCGTTTCATGTCTTAGGCCATCAATGTGTACTTACATTTACGAGTCATTAAATCGTGTTTAATTTGGACTTCTCTTCTCTGCATGTCTTTTAGGTGGACCCCATGTACCTTCATTATATGACTGACAGACAAGAACGGTTTGACCTAAAAATATCAAAATTGAAAATACTGTGGAAACAAAGACTTCTACATCTTGGATGCCCTTGAGGTAAGCTAAAACATATCAAAAATGAATTTCAAAGTGAACTATCTCTTAGTCTAGTGACAAATCAGGGAAAATGTGTGATTATTTGAAATACATCTCTTGCATACAGCTCCTTTAAATGTGTATTTTTAAAGAATGTATTGTTATATAAATTGATTTTATTAAAAAAAAGTGTTTAGCTCAATTAGGCTATACATACTCAACATCTAGCAATCTTCTATTCTATATTGCGTATGTCGCCAGTTGAGGAGTTTAAATCCCAGTGGGATCATGGGATTGATATTGGCTGTGCTCTATGCTCCAGCCTAATAGGGGAGGTGCTAAGTAGTATACAATCTAAACATTGGCTTGTCCATGTGCCATGCCGTGTCCTGAATCGGATCCCAAAAGCATGCAGATCCCACCGTCCCATCCCATCTGACCAACTCTGCTCTCAGACACTGATATCTAGTCATGACACCTGGAGAAACAACAGGACATCTCAATGCCTGCAGTCACTTCCTGCCTGATGCTAAATCAGGCCTATGTAGGTAAACAGATTTTAGACCCCGAATGCTCTTAGGAAAAGATGGAGTGGGTCATTTTTAATGTCATTATTGGACAGCTAAATGAGATTTTAGACACATTTTGTTATGCATTTTTTATGCAGCAGAACTTATTGAGCTCTCTATGCTTCCTAAATTATTTAATTACCTAAAATAGCTAGCATGGTGGCCACATGCTGCAGTGAAAAGTACATCGGGTGTCTTTCTAATGCTAGCCATTTTAGTCGTTCAGCGAGTGCTTTCTATTTCTCTTTCCTGTACTGTAGGAATGAAAAAAATTACTTTTTGCAACATTCTGAAAAAAATCCATTCATTTCACATGTCTACTCTGTACTTTCAAAAGAGAACAAAGTCTCAAACCGTGCTCATATTTGCAGTCTGCGAAAGAATGTCAGAGGTTTCAGTATGAACATTTTTCATTAAAGTCACCCGAGGCCAGATTATTCATCCGCATTAATATTATAGCTCTATACTGTTGTTGAATATCAACTAATGTGTGCATTTTATTTCTCCTAAGGAAGTCTAACAGTAAAATCGGAGACAAAAATGATCTAAACCCTTATGTAAAGCAATACAATTACCTTCTGGGTATATTTAGATGCTATTTTCCTGGAGAGTCATGTTAATATGATATATTCAATCTTATTATGTTATTGCCTGAAGATAAAAATCATAAAATGTAAAGACATTTGATGACATGCTTGATAAATGTTTGACCTTAATATTTAAAGAAAAATGCCTGCGGTGGTGTATTTAGACAATTTGCCAAGTGTGAAGATCTCAGTCTATGTTTGACTCTTTAATTTGCCTCTAAATAGAGTAACTATAATCTACAAATAAGTTCAGAAGATCAGAGAGATGAGAACCACAACCAACTCATTAGCGCCAAGTCCCCATTAGCGTTTGCGAAACTAACCATCCTTCATTTCAGAAACAACAGCAATCCGCCCCAAAAACTCAACGTGAATTTGAGTGTGAAATAATCTGATTTTCAGGACGAGTGAACAACCAAACTACCAAAAAAATCCACAATAAAGCCCGCCGCAAAACTGCACCCATCTCCTCTAATACTAGCAGTTAACCTGAGGACTCCTTGCTAGCTAGAAGAAGAGAACAGCAAATTCACTGTGTCATTAGGGCATCCTCAGAGGGCTGGCAGACGTTCTGGCAGTGCACTGATGTACTGATGGTGTCATAGAGTTGAGGGGAGAAAGATGCTATCTGACAGCTCATTGCTCATGGAGTAGCGCGAGGAAAATATCATTGTGTATTTTAGCAATTCGTGCACAAGCTTTCTTTTCTGTAGTGTCAGATAAGGCTCTGAAGGGGAGGTCAGTTGGTGTGTGTCAGCTGTGATAATAGACCACAGACAAACTATACATTTACTCAAGTAGGACATCCTCCTGCATCCACATCCTAGTTTGTCCTGGAACAACTTTCCAGTCATAGAGTTTTCAGTTTAGTTTGGAAAAGATATTCAACATTTATCAGCAAGTCAAATTCAGCAAGTCATATTTATGAGCATAGCTGTATTTTCCACTTTCCGCTTAGTTGTCTGTCTGTGACATAATCTGAAATCCTGATCGGTGATTCTGCAAAATGCAATTTATTCCTGTGACGGCAAAGCTGACTTTTCAGCATCATTACGCCAGTCTTCAGTGTCACATGATCCTTCAATCAACTGTCATGGTTTGGCTGTGGATATTTGGATCAGGAAACAGGAGTGAACTAATCAGGGGTGCGTTTCCCGAAAGCATCGTTAGCCAACTATGGTCGCAAGTTGGTCGCAATTTCCATTGAACTCTATTGGGAACGACGTAACTTGCGACCATAGTTGGCTAACGATGCTTTCGGGAAACGCACCCCAGGACTATTGCAACTAATTAATGAACTAGAACTAATGTCTGCTACTGACTATACAATTTTAGCAATCCTGTAAGATAACAACAAATCACTGTACGACATGGATCTAATAAACTTGGGTACGACGTATGTAGACTGTACGATGATGACTCCTATGAATCGTAGGCTACGATGCAAGTTAGTATAGAAGAATATAACTCGGTGAACAAATAGAGCAAGATGAATCTCACTTTGGCAATTGTGGTTTTATGGATTTTATATGATCAATGCTAGGGAAAAAAGGTCAACTTGTCATGCCAATTTTGCAAATGGAGCTTGAGGTAAGAATTTGTACGTTTTAGCGTCGTGTCGCATTGATCAATACGGCACTTCATGTTTCATTTTTATTGGCTAGTCAATAGACGTAGGCCGTAACAGCAAACACTGAGATGATCATGCTAAACTTATGACATCGTCAGTAGGGTTGGGTATCGTTTGAATTTGAACGATTCTGATTCTGATTCCTTGTTTCGATTCCGGTTCCTAACGATTCTCGATTCCGATTTTTTTAAGAGGAAGGGTCAAAAAAGTTTAGCTAACCTTGCGAACCAACGGTCTTTCTGAAGGAAATACTCCTTCTGTCACAAATTTTGCATTTTGCCGAGATTTCTTTATTTTTAGAAAAGTGAAGCCACACTTTGGACCGCCGACGTAAGCTACTCATGTTCGACTCGCGCGGTTATGCCAACACTTCCGGTAGACGCTTCTTCGTTGGTGTTGTTCAGCGGTTTCTTCTTCTGGTCGGCGGACTGTGAATATCGAAACTAGGAATCGAAACTAGGAATCGAAATTTTAACTTTTGAACGATTCCGGGAAAAACGAAAAGTTAGTCCCGGTTCCAATCGATACTCGATTCTCGATACCCAACCCTAATCGTCAGAGAATTATACCAGGCTTTCTTTGGTCGAAAAAAACGTGACAACAGCCATCTTTGAACCTCTCTCCCTGTTTGTCGTAGAACCACCGTTTAGGAGCCACAATCACAGAAATCGCCATGAGATTGGTCATCTTTTGTCTGGGACGGACCAAAATTTTATAATGGATACTGGTCATAAGGTAAATCAGGACAAAGACATAAACTAAACATGAATGTGACACTAATATGCTGAATTACTGCTCAAGAAACGTTTATTCTTTTTATTAATATATTTAATACTAATAAAATTAATAGAAAAGTGCATAGAGTAACTAAAAAGGAGTCCGTTGAATACAACCTGCTTGTGTGCTTTATGTTATTCTGACAGTCTCTGTCAAAGCGAGCGTTTCTTGGCTAGAATAAGATGCAGAGTAGAGTAGACTCTACGCCGATAGCTCTGGCACTGCGAGATTAGTGCTATGATTGTTTGATGTCCAGCTTAACTGAAACACAAAGTGAATACACACACACACAAATCAAGACACATTTTTACCCATATGCAGGTAACATGTCCTATCTCTCTGACATCATCTAATGTACAGTATCCAGAAGCATGAGTGCATCTTGAAGTGCATGTATGTGTGTGTTTGTGTGTGTATGTAGCATTACAGGGTTACACTGACCGTAATAGCAGGAGCTGCGAAAGCGAGGCTGAGGAGCATGAGGAAGGGAATAACCTCATGCGTGGGTTCGATATAAGGCAGACTCAGACTGCGGTCGTGGCAGCTGAAACCCCAGCGGACCGGTTTGAAAATGTCCGTCCACTCCAGGAAATACAGACTGACCACAGATGAGATCAGGAGAGGAAGCTGTTAGAGATGAGAAAACATCACATAACTCTTCAACAAACATTTTCAAGGTATTACATTGTCCACCATAACATGTCCCTTTGGAAATGTACGGTACATTCTGTCTGACGTTATTGCAAAATAAACCCAATAGGGCTGTAGTTACAAAATAAATAAGATCCTAGATATATGGAAGCCATTAAATGAGTTTAGGCCATTAATATAATAGACCAACAGGGACAGGATCACAGAATTGGAGTCACACTAAAATGATAGAGAAAGCTCTTTGTAAATTAGAAACTCACATGGTGAAATTATGATTTGATTGGTTCTGGGGGGTGAATTGGTATGGCTTACACATTGAAATTCGATTGAAACAAATTAAATAGTTTTCACAATAATACAGTACAAGTTATAATAAACTATGCCATATTTGAGAGCATATAAGTGCATAAATATTACCCATTTCATTTAGTAATGTAGTATGACTGATAAATATACATCAAATTCAGTTTGTTGGTTTGTTTATGTTAAATCTTAACGCATTGATATGTCATTCAAATACATAAATCTTAAAGGGGATCAATTATGCCCCCTTTCAAAGTGTGGATTTTGTATTTGGACTCAGGCTTGAATGTTCAACAATAGGGTTGGGTATTGAAGTATCGATTGGAACCGGGACTAACTTTTCGTTTTTCCCAGAATCGTTCAAAAGTTAAAATTTCGATTCCTAGTTTCGATATTCACAGTCCGCCGACCAGAAGAAGAAACCATTGAACAACACCCATGAAGAAGCATCTACTGGAAGTTTTGGCATAACCACGCGAGTCGAACATGAGTAGCTTAGGTCGGCGGTCCAAAGTGTGGCTTCAATTTTCTAAAAATATCAAAATCTCGGCAAAATCTGCAGAGTATTTCCCTTTAGAAAGGAGTATTTCCTTCAGAAAGACCGTTGGTTAGCAAGGTTAGCTAAACTTTTTTGACCCTGCCTCTTAAAAGAATCGGAATCGAGAATCATTGGGAACCGGAATTGAAACAAGGAATCGGAATCAGAATCGTTCAAATTCAAACGATACACAACCCTATTCAACAATACATTTTTCATATATTTTACATTGTTGCAGCACCTATCTTCCCAGTCTGCCAGTAACGCTCAATTTAGTTTCCGTCTCTCCTTCCGAAATGCGCAATGTGCTCTGATGGGAGAAGGCTCAGTGATAACAATTATCTGGTATGTAAAACATAAAATCTACTGTAATTTCTGAAGTAGGCTTTTGATGTGTGCCATATCATGTGTCACGATTCTCTTTGACGTTCGTGTTTGTGGTCGGCTGGACTGTAAATCTCCTACGGTTTGTCCCAAGTGCCAGTGCTTTGGTAGAAAATATGGGTCAGTGGTATCGGCCGGTCACAACCCAACTCTGCAGAATCAGCACAGAACGGCAGCTGCTTGCTGTAACCATCTGCATATCGCATGCCCGCAAGCTGACCTCGATCACTCTACTGTAAAGAAATTTAATGAAGGCCTTTTAATAACTGGCTTACCATGGTAAATACGACAAAACAATCTTTTATGAAATATACTGACCGATTTTGCAAACATATACTTGCGCATTTGTGGAATAATTAAGGTGATTATAGAGAAACAGTATACAGTATAAGCAAAAAAATAGATCAAATTTCACTTTTTTTTCTGATTGAAAATCCATTTCCAATAATGTTATGGAAGAATAATGAGTTGTGAATGCATTTCATGTTGATTTTAAGATGATCCCAAATGAATAGAAGAGGTGAAACTGAGGTCTTAATAATTGATTGCTGTAATTGGGGGGTATAGTGTTTCTTAGAGGCTATTTTCAGATCCATGCGGGACAGGCACCATCACCGCAGGTACAGATGGTGTCCGCTTGGTGAAGGACCGGTTACGATAAGAGTATTGCCTGTGGAAACTTCAATGAGGTCCCGTTTCTGCTTAAAACCTTCACATATGATAATCCGGATCTTCTAGACCTTTATTTACAGAGACTTTTGCAAACCTCACGGAAAAACAGCAAATGGAGGAATGAATAAATGAATTGAAATGTCTGATTCAGCACAACCCTGCATAATGTATGAGTGCACGCTTAGATCTTCCTCTTAAGTACTAGATCACGTGTTTTGTGTAAGCATGTGCGGTGTGGAAGCTGCACTGCCTCAATTCTTCATGTCACACTGACCTACATATATTCCACTAACCCCTTCATGATGTACTGTATGGAAAGCAGAGCAGCACCTCCTGGGGCGAACATCTAAGAAGAGCTGACAGGAGATCAGCATCCCAGTGCTGACATCACTCTATGGCAGTTAGTAATACATATCAAACTATATGATATTTTACAAGGAAAATATCTACCGAAATGAACAAAAAGCCTGGGCGCAACGTGAAAGCAAAGAGCTTCTTGTAAAAATCCAAAAATCAGTGTCCTTCATTTGTTTCTACAACACCCATTGAATATTTGAATTTAACGCAAATATAATAAAGCTAGTAAGATTATTTTTTGTGCACACTGTGCTTATTAAATGCAACCAAAAGTAAGAGTTTTGTGTGCGCACCCATCCGAAGCGCCTGTCTAAAAGCCGTTTCTCAGATTGACCTCTCTTTCACGTCTTCTTGCACTCGAACGGGAATTTTCACACAAAATTACGTAAAAAAAAATATGGTCTCGGCAAGTAGTAAACATAGTAAACCTAGTAAACATAGTCTGTTGTATCTTAATTGAACATAAAGTTTTGAGAAAAAAAATGCGTAACAGTATATTGGATCCATGCAGCTCTTAAAGTGACAGCAGCCTAAAAAAACCTGTCTTTGTTAATGTTAATCAAGCAACACGGGACAATGGGCCAGTGAAAATGTTGGCAGGGCAAGTAAAAATATGAACCAATCCAGAAAAAAATCCTTAGCATTGAGTTTGATTTTTCAACAGTAGATTCAAATCAATTACAAACAGCTATGAAGAAAAAATAAAAGTTTAAAATGAATGACTCAATATTATATTGAATTTACAAATTATTTAAAATATTTAAAATTTTATATCAAATGTATATTTAATTTAATGTAGTATTATTTAATTTGTTACTTTATGTCAACAGCAGCAACAAAAAAATGTATAATTTTCGTGGTGAATAAAGCTTATAAAGTATAAAACGTCTAAAAGATTGTTTCTCCTATAGCAATGACATTAAATAGATAACAATTCATTTTTTTTCTTCTTTTGGATAATTATAATATGAACTCAAACATTCGTTTGATTTCTCCAAAGAAATTTAGCAGAAACATCTGACATGATGATACTTAGAAACCTGAATAGGGAGTCCATTCATGATCTATGAAAGAGCATCATAGGCAATAACACCTCAGATTTAATTTTAAAACTATTGCTAGTCATACATTGATTTACAATTTAGTACATTTATAGATTTAGACTGTACATAGGCTAAATATTTATGCTGATGGAATTCTCATCTTATTCGGATATCCTAAGTTGTCAGCTGTCAAATCAAACGTGCAAATGTAAACAGATAGTCACTTACCTCCACGAAATAAAAGCATGGCAGCAGTGTCACGCTCTCTTTTATCATCTTCTCTTTCAGTCTTTCTCTCGCAGACATCGTATTTATCTCCTTTAAAAACGCTAATAACCTGTTGTGTCCTAAGCGTCCACCTTCATTCAACAATACAAGCCGTCTATATCAGCTGCTGCTGCTCCATTGAGATGCATGATGTGGGTGCAAACAGAAACAAACGACACACAGTCTACTACACCCTTCACCAATTGCACACGCTATCTGTAGTGGAGTGGAATATGATTGAAATTGAAAATACAGACAGAGAGGAAAATATTGCCGGCAAGATGACATCAGATTTTTCGGATGAGGGGCTTTCGTCCTGACGCGCATGCGCACACGCTGTAGGCTACATTCCTCCAGTCATTCGCATTATTATTAATAATGTCACGAATACGGTAGCCTAACCGTGGAACGTGTTCCTGTAGAATAGGAATAGGGGATGAATTAAAGGTATGTTTTTATTATTATATGCCACAAGAATTGATTCTTGTGGCATAAGACTTGATTCTTGGTCATTCAGTGTTCAGAACATGCAATACCAAAGTGGGATGGGATTCAATAGGATCCAGTACAATACAAAGCAATTGCATGAGCAATTCAAAACAGCTTGAGCTAGCCTATTTAACACGTTATTAATGTCAAGGATAGTGTAAAATAGAGAAAGAGAAGTAACACTGCAAATTTAAGTAACTTTGATTACAATATAAAATGATATATGATTTGTTGTAAAGGCAACAGTGTTGTCACTGGCCAAACAAACACTGATTATTCAAGTCAACAATGTCATTTTCTCTGCAGCTGTAGGCTATATGGTTGACCTATGACCGGAAAATTAAACTCTCAAAAACCTAAAAAAAAAAAAAAAAAACCATCTCAAATGTTTATCATTTACCTAGACAGCAAGATTAAATAGAGAACAAACAAGACACTTTGAAACCTGACTGAGCACGCCATATGAGCAAATTTTCCTATCATAAGGCTAGTCAAAATTAAATGTTACATTTATTGACTCAACTATGGAATTTGTCACATTATTCTGATCTCTTAAGTTGATTTCAATTGTTAAATCAATTGCAGAGCATGCAGTGCAGTAGAATGCAGTTCACTGGAATACAGTATAATCCAACAATAGTGCAGTGCAACTGTCTTCTGCTGCTGTGGTTGACGCATGCGCAAGATCAATGAAGTTTTTTTTTTTTTTTTTTTCTTTCTAAGATCAATGAAGTTTGGCCACTCGTCTTCTGTCAGTGACGAAACTTTTCCAGATTGGCAATGCTCCCGAGAATTTCTACTATTACACATACAAAAAAGAACAACCATTAAATATAAATTGTACGGGGAAAAGTATGAAACAATATGCGTTCAATTATTTAATAACTTCGCTTGAGACAACTTTGGTCGTACGGTTTTATTGCAGCAAATCGTTCTTTGACCTCGATTTAGATACTTAATTCGTTTTTTTTTTTACCTGAACATATAAAACCAAACACAGTTACACATCAAAAGAGAATTCAACAACAATAATATAATCATAAACAGTAGACAAAGAACTAGTTAAATAAAAAATAAACAAACAAATCGAAAAAATGGCTACTACTTTAAACTGACGTCACTAATGTGTGCACAGTGTACTACAGACCAGATTAACAAATAATGGAACCCGGATCACGATTATGGAGCTGTATTATGGCATATTTATTTCGCCACAAAAACAAAACGGTCTCTATTCTAATTCCAATGACATTAATCTTACAACAACGTTATGTCACGTAAAGAAACAAAACTCTACAGGTGTGCATGTCCTGCTAACAGATATGAGGTGAAGTGGACTGAAGCAGTGGATCAATTGTCCTGAAGCGCGCAAGAAAGGAAGCGTTCAGTAACAGCAGCAGACTAAGGTAATTCTCATCTATTTAACAGCCTAGATACGAGTTGTACTTTCAAAAGTTTAGTAAAACAAACAACTAGTAGCGAGCAGCAGTGAATACTAAATATTTCCCTCCTACAGCTCCAGCTCCAGTAGGGTCCTGATGCCGTTATAAAGTCTAAAGGTAGGACACTGAATTTTCCACACAAAATTTCTATGGATTTTCCTTTGCTATTTTGACTTAAAGAAGTTTATTTTTGGCTTTTGTGCTGTGTACAATCAGTACGAATTTTAATTGTTTATACTATAATAGCCCTATAACACAATTTATTGTGCATAGCCTACTGTGCACAGTTGGATATACAACATGCAGCGAGAACAACCAGAGGATGGTGCATGTAACATAGCAGGGGACCCAAAAAGTACTACTGAAGCCACACTTTAATTGTCTGAATTCAATTGCATCAGATAACAAAATAAGCTGCATCTTTTATTACAACTAACTTCACATTCCCTAACCATTTTTAGTTACAACCGGTATTAATCATTTGGTGTGAAGGTGATTTTTAGTTCTCTCAAGTTCACACAAGATCCCTAGCAGAGAAACAACAGGTTTAGTTTTTCACATTAACTATGCACATTTTCTTCTAATGTTTCACAACCAAGAAGTGTCCAAATATTTGTGTTTTCATTTGAAAGAACAGTGATGTTTTATCATTTGAAACCTATAACAGCAAACCTTTTGTTTGTGACAAAAGCAAAGCTTTGAACTGGAACTTGAAGCAGTGTAAGGTCACCTGGTCCAATGAGTCAAGTTTTCTCTTACCTTATGTGGACGGCTGTGTACAGTTATGGCACCAGGATACACTGGGACGGTGACAAGCTGGTGGAGGGAGTGTGATGCTCTGGAAATGTTCTGCTAGGGAAACCCTGGGTCCAGCCAGTCATGTAGTCATACATTTGACATGTGCGACCTACCTAAACACTTTTGCAGACCAGGTAGACCCCCTTCATGACAATGATGTTCCTTGGTGGAAGTGACCTCTTTCAGCAGGATAATGCACTGCACACATTGTTTAGGAATGGTTTGAGGAACATGATGAGGGGGATTTCTGGTAAACTAAACAGATAAGAATTCATGCTTAACCAAGACAAATTAGACTGAATACTGACTCTAGACCAGATGTAATGCTTTAAGCAGCTGCATATTAACTGCAAGATTTAAATAGATTAATTAGATTTGAAAAGCACCTATATTTTGATTTCAAAGAAGAATGTTAATTAAAAAAAGACAAAATATGAGATTCAGAATTTTTTCAAATGCTTTTGCTATGGTATTTGAAAGCATGTTATGCCCACATATTATGTATGCTTGTCACTCTATTGGTTTTCTTATTTAATTTATATCGCACTTTCCACAAGCTCAAGGATGCTTTCTAAACATCAATCTTTTGAAATGGTGGTGACCTTGGTGGATACAGCTTGCGAAACAAAAAGTGCTTTTATAAACTTACAGAAAGCATAAAGTCTTATTTAAGTTTGTGAACTCTTATATTTTTTTCTCTCAAATTTGTTAGAAACATGATGTGTTGTACTTTGAGAAAACACTTCAGGTGCAACCATCAAAAGAGGATCACTATTGCCACCCAGTGGTTTCTGCTGCTTATATTTCCCCCACTGAACTCTCTTATCTTTCTTTCAGACATCCAAGTTTACAGAAAAAAAATGACCGATTTAAGAATTCACAAGGAATTCTACAAATATCTCGCTGTTGAGGTAAGAAACACATATACACAACATGCATAATAATGACAAAGTAACTGTGATCTTGAAGCCTACACAGCATAAACGATTGAAGAGCAACAGCTGGCCCATTGTGAACACCTTTACATGTGAATTCAGTTCTTCAGAGACATTTTGGTTCATAAATCATATTTTGCTATTGACTCTTTTTGAGGGAAAGCATTATAACAGGGAATGTTCTCACAACTTTGGCTAACATTCAACCCAGCTCCTCTTTCCCTCCACACATTCAGCTGTTGATCCAGGAACATGTTGCATTTGGTCAAATCAGGTTTTGCGATGTACACCGTGAAAAAACATGAATATCTGTGCCTTAATTGTACAAATGCTTGTCATTGGGGCAATTTCCTGAAAGGCACACTTTTTTTTCCTTAACCAAAATATATTTTAGATATACAAATATGGTGAACTCATTTTACTAATGAATGGGAGAAACACTGCAACTCGCAATTTGGTGGAATAAGTCCCGCCTTAGGACTGCACATGTGCATTGGCTGGTCTAGCCTGAAAAACAAATTATTTTAATGCTATTCACCTTACTTTGCAATGCATTAATAAGCTATTTTCTGTGATTGTGTGGGCACTTGCGATTCATTTGCCGCTAAATGCTTTAAATGCTAAAATAATTTGCCTTAAAAACCAGTGCGTTTATGATTGCAATAATATATTTAAATAATATAATAGTTATAATTTGAAAATAATAGTACAGTCTCCAATGTTAGGCACCGTAACGGACAGTTTTTGTACAGCTAAAGTAAATAGAAGCGGATGAGACCGGAAGCCTCGACGCCATGCATTAAGAATAAGGTGAATTTGAGTATAAGAAACAATATTTATAGGACAGTTCATGTCAGATTTTGTTTATTAATAGATTAGGACATTGCCTTGGATGCCCAAAATAGCTGCCTGGAGGTGTCGCAAACATGGCCGCCGAGTGAACAGGCTTTCCTTTAAAGGCATAGTTCACTTTGAAATTAATTTTTGATATGTTTTAGCTTACCTCGAGGGCATCCAAGATGTAGGTGTCTTTGTTTCCGCAGTATTTCAATTTTTATATTTTTAGGTCAAACCGTTCTTGTCTGTCAGTCATATAATGGAGGTGTATGGGGTCCACCTGAAAGAGCATGCACACAGAAGACATGATTTAATGACTCGTAAATGTAAGTACACATTGATGGCCTAAGACATCAAACGAGTGGTTTGTGTGAGAAAACGAACAGTATTTCTATCGTTTTTGATGGGCCGGATTATTGACTTGCTTATATTTTTTTCCATACTATGGAAGTCAATGGGGTCCATCAACTGTTTGGTTACCAAAATTCTTCAAAACATCTTCTTTTGTGTTCAGCTGAAGAAAGAAACTCCTACAGGTTTTTTTGGGGTGAACTATCACTTTAAGTTACCAATACCCTCCTGAGTGACAAGCTAATGGTACAATTTTTGAACATTTTGTCTGACAGTAAATCACAGATGCACATCAGCAACTCTGGATTGAGCTCAGGAAGAGAGTTGCCCACACGGTAGCGCTCAGCTGCAGAGGTGGGTGTTATAAACTGTAGGAGGTGTTTAACTTTCCGCTGCAGTACTGATGTGTGTGTGGGCCAGACTAACACTCACTGAGATCCTAGTGTCTCCACAGAGGTATACATCAATGCATTAACACCCAGAGATACGACATCTTCCCTCACACCTAAAGGCACAGAAACTTTCTTAGCACAGTAATTCACTGATTTATTGCCAAAAATACATATTCGGCCATCATGCAGGGAAATCAAGTGGCTCTTTATGTTTAATGCATTTATGTAAGTCACATATCCCCCTGCATATATCCATAAAATTGTTAGTCAGGGAAACTGATGCATTGTATAGTTACTTATGAATATAGGATAATGTATTATGCTTTCAGATCTCATTGCACCTGACAGCTTGTATAAGAATCTGCCGTGCTGAATTTTCATAATATTAAACATCATGAATATTGGGGAAATTCAGAGATGGTTTGAGGCAGCCTGAAGCATTTCTGGTAGAGTGAGAGTCCATCCATGTAAAAGAGCCACTCATGTAAAAATTAAATAAATAAAAAAAAAAGAAACATATTCAGTCTAGCCGGACAAACAAGCCTCACTTTACCTATAATGCAAGGAAACTCCAACACAAACCAGGAGCAGATTTCTCATGAAAGATTGATTTACTCTTAGTGTCTAAATGTATTTCTCACTCTATATTTATAGCAAAGCATTGCAAATGGCATAGTTTAAACTGTGGCCTGAAGATGGAGAGAAATTTAGTGGATTGTGGGAGAGGGAAAAAAGCAATACGACATTAAAAAAAAACAATATACCATTTAGAAGTTTGGGGTCAGTTAATACGATTAAGACTTGTATTCAGGAAGGATGCATTAGAAGGATCACAATTGACAGGAAAGACATTTATAATTATATTAATAAAGTATTGTATTTCATATAAATGCTCTTTTTATTAACTTATTATTCATCATTATCATTATTATTCATTATTATTCATTATTCACTTATTATTCTTGTGTATAACTTATTATTCATCAAGTTGCACAACTGTTTTTTCAACATTGACAAAAAGAAGAAAATTACTTGAGTATCAAATCAGCATATTAAAATGATTTCTGAAGTATCATGTGACACAGGAGACTGGAGGAGTGATGCTGAAAATACAGCTTTTTCATCGCTTGAATAAATTACATTTTAAAATATATATTAAATTATAATACAGGTATTTCAAATTTTAATAATATTTCACAATATTACTGTTTTGTACTGATTTGTGATTTAAAAATGTCTTCAAAAACAGAACAGTTTTTGGTAGAATAGTCTATATTTATGTGATTTTTATTTATATTAATTATATTAGAATATATTATATTATATTCAACTTGAGTATTTATTTATACCAAATATAGAAATAATAAAAAAAATCTTTCCCATTTTTTAGTTATTTTTTATGTATTTACTTAATATGGCCACAAAGAGCTTTTGTTAGAAAACAGAATCTGTCCTTGTAACTGCTTGGTTTAAGCTTGTTTGCAGATGAATTCTTACAGCCAAATCTATATTAATCTCAACAGACCCTGATCAATTTTTAATTCCGTTTGGGGTGGCAGAGTTTTGCAAAGACACTTTTCACTCACTAAGCCTGTCACTGACTTCTTTAGAACTTCATGCGTGGAGTGCCGCAAAAGAAAATAGTCAATTCCCTCCACGAAGCGGCAGTGTTTACTGCTGTCCGGAGGGATCGCAGATATGAGGGAGTGTGCTGAATTATCTTTTGTTGTTAGCCTGTAATGAAATGCTTGGTCATCGCTCCCCGTGGCCACGGGCGTCCTCATTAATCTGAAGGGCCGAGACTGGCACAGGGCCTCAGGAATGAAACGTCTGTTTGCTGTGCCACGGCAATCAGCGACGAGGCTGTCTGCAAATATTTGCAAGTGGTCCGAAATGCCTTGTTGAGATCTGTCCGGTGATGAGGTTCACAGAGGGCTCGGTTTTGGAATATCGATCATAAGAAGGAAGCGTGCTTGACAGCATTTCTGTTTTGGGTGGCACTCTCTTCAAGAAGGCATATTTTCTGCATAATTGTGTTTTTGCAATGTAGAAACAGATTCTGAATGAATTGAGAGGTTATTCAGCTGAGTTCTGAGTTCTTCTGAGTTATTCAGAAGTTAAAGGAGTTAATAAAAGCTAAATATAATTATATATATATAGATATCTATATATCTATATATCTATATATATATATATATATATATATATATATATATATGTTTTATTATGTATTATATTTTTTTTTTATTTCCTTACATTACATTATTAACATTTTTAATTGACACATTCAATATATATATATATATATATGTATATATATATATATATATAAAATGTACACATTATGTAACAATTATTTTACATATGAACAAAAATTATATATATATATATATATATATATATATGTTTTATTATGTATTATATATCTTTATATAGTTTTTTATTTCCTTATATTACATTATTAACATTTTTAATTGACATATTCTCTCTCTCTCTCTCTCTCTCTCTCTATATATATATATATATATATATATATATAATTTTTGTTTATATGTAAAATAATTGTTACATAATGTGTACAATTTTTTTTATCCCTTTATTTTCAATTTTCATGAAGACAACCCACATGCACAATCATAATGTGTACATTTTTTGGATTTGTTTTGGATTTTTTTTTTTGGATTTTAATTTGTTGCATAGATTTATTTTTCATATATCTGTCCTTTTTGTCTTTCTGTCTAAGCTTCGTTGTAGTTGGTGTCAAAGTTGTTCTTTTTCTAGTGGCCACTAGGTGGCACTTCATTTCTTCAGTATTGTGGCACCTATGGGGCAAGAGCAGGCTTTCATATTTCATTTCTCAAATAAAGGAAAGTCAACTAGACAGCCCTTTCATTATACCTATAGCGTGGACAGACAACAAATAACTGCTCTTGTAAGAGATGTCGTATACTGGACATTTTATTTGTAGCAACCATACTTTTCTCTCTTTCAGGTTTAAACCATGCTGCCTAACGTACAGTCAGCTCTTCATTATTTCAAAATAAACCCTTGATTCAAGCTCCCACTTTTTCCTGATCTAGTGTCTCAATAATAAGTGTCTGGCTGTACTTTATCCCTTATGTAATTGTCTAACTGTGACACTTCCGTCAAAATTTGACATTCTTGAAATGGTTTAATTAAAGACTAGATGGAAGATAAAGATAGGCTTATGTGCATTGTGCAATATTGGTCTTCCAAGGAGGACATACTTCTGAATCTCTGAACTGTAGATTAAACTATGTTGGGAGGTCATGAGCTTAATTTTGTCCATTGGGAATTGATTGGATGGTTGTGGTTTGCTATTGGTCGATATCATGTGAGTGACAGGTTGCCCCGCCCTCACGCCAGTAAACGCCGTTAAAGAAGAGAAGAGATTATTTTTTATTAAAGATGAGGGCCCATGATTTTAAAAAGATAAATCATTTTATAAAATATACTCCAACATTCCAAAGCAAAAATAATAGTCGATTCAGTTTACATGGTAACTTTAACACACATAAAAAAATGCTAAATAATCTGTTAGCATAACAAATGTTCTATTAATTCAAAGGCCACATTCGATTTCCTCTCTAAAATATCTCCATGTCATATTCAAAAAGGTTTTGGCCTCATAAAACCACTTTACTTAACAAAAGGGGAGGCAAATTTCTCCCAGCATGTTCTCCCTCTCAGGTAATGAGACTTGGCTGTGTTATTATCTGTGACATTCATAAAAGCAAGTAAATGCTTTAAAGTTAATAAATGCTGGCCAAATATATATATATATATATATATATATATATAGAGAGAGAGAGAGAGAGAGAGGGGTACATTAGAAAAGCCCTGCTTCTGTGTCCTCTCCTCCTTATTTCTTGAATGATCTGCATTAATATTGAGTTTAATGCTTCATTACACCCACGCCTTTATATGGAAAAGTGGATGATTAAAGTGCTCCGTGAAGCATCTGTCTTAAAGCTACAGAGTCATTTAAAAGAATCATGAGCTGTATAAATAAGTGATAGAACAGCCGCTAACCAAGCAACGGCAAACTATTAGAGGGACAGAAAGGGTTTTTATGCTTTATATTTTCCTAAATTAGGCTATTATATGGCCTTATGCTGAGTTATGTCCTTCTGGAGGCTGAAAAAAAACAGACCTTCTCATATCTTCACTTATGCTCACTGTTTTGAACAGAAGACTCATCCCGCACGACATGCAAGAGAACAGGTCAGATTTTCAACAAGCTTGAAGACTTGTTTTTCAGCCTAGACTCTTAAAAACGTATCTATTTATATACTGAGGAAAATCCGAGCATGTCGATAAACAAGGGTGTTGTGGGTGGTTGCCGGGGCGTTGCTGTCAAGGTGTTCTAGGAGGTTGCTAGGTAGCCTGTCACTTGTGTCTCTTTGGTATTCCGGTCCCTGGAAATGGCTTTTTTTTTTACTGAATAAAATATGACCATATCCAGAACTAGCGGGGTGGTTGCCAGGTAATTGCTATGTGGTTTCTTGGTGTTCTTCATTTCTTTGGTATTCTGGTTCATATTGTTATGCGTTATGTCATATAGCATATGTCATATCATATGCTTTGGTCACTTCTAAAATTCAAATATAGGATATAGGATAATATATACGTCCAAAAGTAGGGTCTTGTGAGTGGTTGCCATGGTGTTGCTATGGGGTTTCCAGGGTAGTGCTATATGGTTGCTAAGGTGTTCTAGGTGGTTGCTAGGTAGCCTATCACTTGTGTCTCTTTGGAATTCTGGTCTCTATGGCTTTTTTTACTGAATAAAATATGACCGTATCCAGAACTAAGGGGATGGTTGCCAGGGCATTGCTATATGGTTTCTTGGTGATTGCTAAGGTGTTCTTCATTTCTTTGGTATTCTGGTTCATATTATGTGTTATGTCATATAGCATATGTCATATGCTTTGGTCACTTCTAAAATTCAAATATAGGATATAGGATAATATATACGTCCAAAAGTAGGGACTTGTGAGTGGTTGCTATGGTGTTGCTATGGTATTCTGGTTCCTATAGTCATGGCTTTGGTCACTTCTAAAATGCAAATATAGGAGTACATAAAAAGTAGGGTCTTGTGAGTGGTTGCCATGGTGTTGTTATGGTGTTTCCAGGGAATTGCTAAATGGTTGCTATGGTGTTTTAGGTAGTTGCTAGGTGGAGTAAGAACCAATTCCAAATCATCTCTTTGTTTTTTTTTTGGTCCCTAAATATGGCTTGGGTAATTTCAATGCAAATATGGTTGTTTCTGGCCATTTTATTATTTTGACAATTAAATTAAATACATTTCATATTTAAATTGATCTTTTATACATACATGCATACCTAAAATGTATTATTAATTAAAATCATAGTGACCTGGAGGTGTATTGAATGTGTTTGCACTACTTTACAATGATTCTTTTATTATTCAGAATGAATCAGTCTTCTCCGCTTGATGTTCAGACATCTACATGCAACTATTTGACCTTCTTTCTTTATCTGTGTGGAGTGTCATTGTGTTTTGTTCCTAACAGGGACCAGTTTAGACGTTGTTTCAGGGAGACTATTCTAATGGATGTTAATCAAACATTCAGTCTTGTAGCTGAACCATTTCATTTTGTTGAAGTATGGTGGCCTTCAAACACCAACTGCTCTTGCTGGCTGTTTACAAGAAGACCTTTAGAATAATAATAATAATAATAATAATGTATAGTTTTTATAGTGCCTTTCAAGAACCCAAGGTCGCTTCACAAAATAATACGAATCCAAAATAATACGAATTTGAAGAATCCAATAGTACTGTATATGAGCCACTCATATTGAAGATGACACTGCAGCCCACCAGCACAGATGTCGTTTTTTTTAAAGAGATTCAGCCAAAAATGAAAATTCCCTCATCATTTTCTCACCCACATGACTTTCTTTCTTTAGTGGACCACCAGGACTTTGCTCTTTTCCATACAGTGAAAATGAAAGGTGGCCTTTGGCAGCGGAGAAGATTATGAGACTTAAATTTCATCTTGTTCCTTACTGAATGACTTCCCAAGACTTACATTATGAATCATAAAGAGTGATCCCCTCATCCCCTTTTTCAGCGGCGCTGGTTCCGGAACAGTTTTTTATTTATTTATTTATTTACTTATTTTTCTAAAAATGGGATTTTTTAAAAAAAATGTATTTGTTAAAGAGTTGTAAGCCATGAACCAAGCCTATGAGCTACGAGGTGAATCACAAAAGTAAAAACTTTGATTTGAAGCTAAAATGTTTTCGAAAATCAGACACAAAGACAAAGGTACAAGATTATATACTTAATGGTTTTAGTGAGGAAAAGAACTACTGTCTTATGAAGCATTGCGAACAGCATAATCTAATTCAAAATGGAGAATTGTAAAGATACTCTTTTACGAACATTGATCAATATGTGAAAAAAACAACAATATTTTAAGTAGGACTGTACAAAGATTAATTGCATCCAAAATAAAAGTGTGTGTTTACATATTATATGTGTGTGCAGTCTACATGTACGTCTTTAGTTAGTATTTGTTTTACTATGTGTATTGTTGTTTCTAATGGCAGCTACTACTTTGCACCACGCACTTTGAGTCCATGACAAATTTCCCCTTGGGGACAATAAAGTATATTCTATATTCTATATATGTGTGTGTGTGCTGTGTATAATTATTTTGCATATACAAATATACACACATATATATATATATATATATATATATATATATATATATATATGTATACAGTATTTATGTGCAAATAATTCTTAAATATATGCATATGTATTTAAATATACAAAATAATTATGCACAGCACACATATATTATGTAATCACTAACTTTTATTTTGGATGTGATTAATCTTAATTTTAAGATTAAGCCTTAATTTTAGCCTTAATTTTAAGTTTATTTAAATATATATATATATATATATATATATACTATGGAAGCTTGTTTCTGCCACTAAATAAAAAAAAATAAATAATTGCGACTATTTATCTCACAATTACGAGATGTTAAGTCAGAATTGTGAAAAATAAAGTCGCAATTTCGAGATATAAATTCAGAATTGCACGATATAAAGTCAGAATTGCGTGATAAAAAGTCACAATTGTGAGAAAAAAGTTTGAATTGTGAGACAAAAAGTCGAAATTACCTTTTTTATTTTTTATTCTGTGGTGGAAACCAGCTTCCATAATACAGACACACACACAAACACAAACATTTATTTTGAGATCATCTCGATTTGCAGTGCTTAATGGGAGTGGGCGGAGCTAAAGAGCTATTTTAGAACATGTTGCTTTTTTTTCGCCTTTCTGATTGGTGGAATTTTCTGTACAGCATCATGGGTAATGTAGTTTTTCCACCAGGATTTTTTAGTATTGAAAACATGATTATTTTACAAAATAAGCTGAAATAATGCAGGCTGGTGGCTGGTTGATCATCCAACTTTGTAGCTCACAGTACATCTGTCTTTTTAGGTTTTTAAGTTCCTTACAGAGTAAATGAATGTTTTTACATCCAGAACACAACTGATGGACACTAGCGAATCATATTGATTTTTGGTCACCATTCACTTTCATTGCAATTAGCAGCACAGACATTATGCTAAACAACTACTGGTGTGTTCTGGTGTGTTCCGTACGTTTTGGGACAGCTTGAGGGTGAATAGTAACATCATTTATAGACCCCTTACTTGTATTCTGCAGTGGAAATGAAACTGAGTCGTGGTGATACGCTTGCATGTATTGCACAGAGATGTTGTATTATTGCTTCTCTCATTGAGTGCTATTTATTTCAATAAATTTCTCAGCCTGACACAAATATTATGAAAAAAGAAAAGCCAATCCCTTCCCATCTTCTTAAGTATGCCGAAGACACTCCATGAATTTCTCATGAAGCTTAGAAAATAAAGTGCACAAGTTGCTTTGAACTAGCTTTCCATCGTTGGTCTTTAGGAGCTGTTTATAAAAGCAATGATGGAATGTGCAGTTTCTGCTTTTAATGGATTTATGAATATCACTTTGATTTGTTACATTACTTTCTAATATTGTCTTTTTATATGCCAGCCCATAGTGATGTCTTTATTAGGACTCTGATTTATTGGTCTGTGGGTTTGGAAACAATCTAGGTCAGTTGGTTCCTTAGGGTGTTTCTGAACTGTAAAAATCAAGAATATGCTTTTCATGTTCAGTGATTCATAGAACATGCTCATATAGTAAGTAACAAGATCCCCAAGATCATCAATCATTTCTGATCTCAAGTGCTGAAGAAAATCTTTGGAAACAAACAACACAATATGAACGTAGAGTGGTCAATTACTAATATATGATAAAACATGCGCACAATATCATAAGATCACACTCTTTATTTAAAAAGGTTCTTTATTAGCATAGAAAAACCATTATCATCAATGGAACCTTGTATTACACAAAAGGTTCTTTTTATTGAAAATGTTCTTTGGATTATTAAAATATTCTTCACACTAAGAAAGAAAAAAGGTTATTTTACGAACTGTTCAGTGAAAGGTTTCTTAGTGAGCCAATAAAATGGTTCTTCTATAGAATCACTGATAAAATCACTAATCACCCCCTCCAGCTGCCTTGTTTCGTCTCAGTGGAAACACATCCTAACTGTCACAGTAATGTAAATAACAGCCCAATTATCATGATTAGTTTTCCTCGAGTTTTCAACAGATGTACAGCTCTACCACATCACACAGTCAAACATATGCTAGCGCTGTAATTGATTCTCTGCAAGGTTAATGTGGAAATCTGAGGGGTTTCCAGCAGGGCAGATGATTCACTAAGAGTTTTATTAATGTTTTTGGCAAAGGGGAAAAATAATCCTTGTACGACTTTATCACAGCTAAGGTGCATTATTAATTATTTACTTTATTGTAATTATTTAACCTTTTTCAGTTATTATTACATTTCTTTTTTTTTTAATAATACACCTTTTATTAAAAAAGGAAATGCAATAATAACTGAAAAAGGTCAAATAGTTCTGCAGCTTGTATGATCTTTGCGTTTTTGTTATTCTTTATGCTGTCATTTAACAATAAAACAGTATATCCTACTTTGAAAAGAGAACACTGCAAACAAATCAGTTATTTTAGGTCTTAAGTGTAAAGCTGATATAATAGCATAAAGAATAACAAAAAAGCAAAGATCACACAAGCTGCAGAACTATTTGTATATAGTTCAAAATAGTTGTATATGCATGCAAAACTGTATGCCTATATTAGGGCTTTCAAAACGATTAATCGCGATTAATCGCATCCAAAATAAGAATTTGTGTTTACATAATATATGTGGGGGCACTGTGTATAATTATTTTATATAATATATATATAAAAAACACACATACATGTATATTTAAGAAAAAAATATTATTTTTATATAAAATATTTATATTTATATATAATATAAATTGTATATATAAATCTATATACAAAATATACATGAAAATATTTCTTAAAGATATACAAGCATGTGTGTGTGTATATATATATATATATATATATATATATATATATATATATATATATATATATATATATATATATATATATAATATTTATACACAGTGCACCCACATATATTATGTAAACACAAACTTTTATTTTGGATGCCATTAATCGTTTTGACAGCCCTAATATATATACACAGGTTTGTGGGTAACACATTACAAGTAATGCAAGTTAGGCTATGTAATTAAGATTCCCTTTTTCAAGTAATGTATTTATTTTAGAGTTACAACAGATCTGAGTTCCTTTTTCAAAATAATGCAAGTTACTTTGTTTACACATTTATAGACTGACACCTCTCTCTTGTTCCCATTTTAATCTACTTTCATCCTGTTCTGAGGCTTATTCTTTTAACTTTTGAAAGAGCCAAGTTGCCAAAAATATGCAAACCCAGCCCAGGTGAGAAAAGAACCGCAATGCATTAATTTCCATAAAAGGTAACCAAGAAATGCAAGTAATTAGTTTTTCAGGGAGTAGGCTAACGCAATTTTGTAATGCATTACTTTTAAAAGTAGGCTAACTTTCCCCAACACACACCCGCGCGTGCGCGTCATTGATCGAACCATCAAGTTTGTTTTAAACATTAGCGTTTGTGTACGTGTGTGCTTTATTTTATGATGGGTCAATTTTTTACTTTAAATCATCACTTAATGTTCTTGCATTGTACGTCTGTGAATTCGTATATTCTGCAGTTTTGTTGCTGTTCGTCAGTGTTAAATGAGCAGAGGTGACGTTTAGTGACTGACGGAATAGCGCCTCTCTTTTAAGCGGACGATGATGATGATGATGAGGCGCGGGCACGGCGCCTGACGTGTCTCTTCATCATCAGCTGCTTGGAGTGAGGAGCGCGCGGTGGCACTTTATCGCGCTCTCCTCTTTCTCGCTCTCTCATTCCGGCTCGAGCGCAGTGCCATGCGAGCGAGTGCGTCTTCGTGTGCCAACCTCGCGTGCGCTCGGAGCGTCAGACCCCGGCGAGATGCGGGAACTATAACGGGAGCTCAGATGATTGGAGGTTCTCCACTGGATTGTTGGTAAATGTTCCTGTCCCACTCTCTGACGACCATGCTTTATTTCCAGCTGGTGATCATGGCGGGCACGGTCATGCTGGCATATTACTTCGAGTACACGGACACGTTCAACGTGCACGTGCAGGGATTCTTCTGCTACGAGACCGCGTACACGAAACCCTACCTCGGACCCGAGGACACGAGCGCCATCCCGCCCGCCCTGCTGTACGCGGTGGTCACTGGAGTCCCCACATTACTGGTGAGTCACTGAAGATAATGCCAGCCAAAGCCAATACATTGATTGATAAGTGCTATTGATAAATCATTTCAGATTGATTATCATTGATAAGTGCTCTATCAATGAATGAGTTATAGCCTAAAAGCAGGCTTGAGATGACTAAATGACAGCTGTGGTCAAGAATAAGATCAGTTGATCAGTTTTTATGTGATTAATGAATAAATACATAAAGGCATATTCGATTGTTTAGTAGTTTCTTATGGACTTTCTTGATATGATGGATCATTGAACTGATTTATAAGTGATAATAGCCTACTTGTTGATTTGGGTGTCTATGAGGTTATGATTTGTTAGTGATTTTCTTGTTGGTATTCTTTAATTTGGTTAAATAATAATTACATGAAAGCCTATCAGACTAAATTCATGCTCTCTTGGTATTGATTGTCCTAAAAATTTATTGAAATTGATTTAAGTGATTTGATATTGTTTGTCATTTATGTTTACATTTATTGATTTTCAAATGAATAATTTAATGAAGGCGGATTAAACTATATTTACTCGATTTTTAAATAACTGCATGGAACGTGATTAGATATTGATTAGGGGTTTGTGTGCAATGGGATAAATAGGTTCATGATAAAATGCAATTTGTTTAAGATTTTGATTGGATAATGGATTTAGCTTTGATTTTAGAGGAATGCAAGAGAGGTTTAATAAAAATAAAATGTGCTTTTTAATACTGATTTCGCTTGAGGCGCGTTCTAAGTGATTGCATGATAGTAATTCACGCTTCTAGATGCATAAGAAAATGTTTTAATAAAAACTTTGGTAATATGTGCGCCACTAGCATGATTTTGGCAACACCGTCTGGGGTAAAGAAATAGTCTTTAAGATAAGACGTTTATGTGAGTCATAACTGCCTTTCCAGCTCTTCTGATTTTTGTATGTTTATTTATAATTTAAAGGATATTCTTCAGAATTGCACCGGAATAGTCATTTTTCATGCATGCAGGATTGTATAATTAACCAGCAGATCCAAATGTTTACTGCATACGTTCCGTCTTGGTAAGTTCAGCATAATGAGATTTCATTATCAATGCACGCATAAATTAAGCCTGCATATCATAACCCCCTCCCTCTCTCCTCATATCAAAGCCTTTGATGTGAGGTTTTACACCAGGCTCTGCCCCAATACTGAATGCCATCATTAGCTTGTCTATTCACTCAACTGTGTCAATGTTAAATAACACTTGTTTATAGAAAACTGCAGGGTTTTTTTGAATGAGGAATAAAGAAAACCGAGGATAGCTCTCACATCTCACTGTCTGTAATTTAATGTTCACCAGCCCACATAATTTCATCACTGGCAGTGACTCAATCTGAAGTGCTGCCACGCTGGACCTTTGCTTCTCTGTCAGCTCATAGTGTGGTTCTGCATTCACCTAATGTGTTTAACGGATAAAAGAATGTGCGTAAAATGTGAACCTCTCTGTGTTCTCATTTGGTTCATTTTTATTTTATTTTAGGATTACATGTGATTGGACCCTAGGATTTTTCTTTTGTTCTATTTCTCAATTTTTCTTTTCTTTGTTTCTGCTAAATATACAAAAGAAGGTCATGCACATTATCCTGTTTTACTCTTTTCTTAGAGTTGATCATATTTAGTGGACAAGAATGAAGCTTCATGTGTTATTTGCTTGCATGACCTGTTTTCTTAGGGTGTGTTTACATGACAACGATGTACTCAAATTTTTGATTTTTTTCCCAGCCCATTCTCATCCCAAGGCATCACCTAACTAACGCCTTGGGAAGCATTTTGACCATGCCTCAATATCTGACGCTCTAGGCACCCTTTAGCGTCAGTTAGATGACACCCTAAGATCGCGTGTAACCCTACCCTAGACCTAAACCTACCTTTGTCATCTAACTGAGGCTTTTCCTTTAGCATCAGTTAGATGACGCCCTAGGATCGCGTCATGTAACTGACGCTAAAGGGTGTCTAAAGCGTAGAATATTGACGCATGGTCAAAAGGTGACGCCTTGGGGCGAGAATGCGTTGGTTTTTCCTTAGTTGTTTTTTTTTTTTTAAAGTTTTCGTTTACAGGCAGCAACTTTGTCAAAACAATCTCTGTTCCCACGAAAACGAATAAAACGTTTTATATTCATGCCAGGCCAGTAGTTGAGAAATACTAAGTGCCTATACACAAGTTTACGCGCCAAATTATGGGCGCCGCCATAGCTCTGCTCTACTGCAGCTTCATAATATTGGAGGGCTGAGCCCTTAGTGCAAACTCGCAACGGAACCACTAAAAAAAATCGCTAAAAATCACACACTGCACCTTTTAAAATGGTATTTTTTCAAATAATTTGGGTGTGCAAATTTACAGACATTTAAATTTTTTTTTGGAAGTTTTTAGACATTGCATCTTTAAAATAAATTCAAGGTTTTTTTAAAGATATATAGAAATATTAATTTCTATATATAATTTTAATTTATATATATAGAAATTTTAAATTTCTATATATAATATTAATTTCTTTTAATAGAAATTAAGTTATATCCTATAGGGATGGAAATGTTGTAGTAGTACACTCTAAAAAATGCTGGGTTGTTTTAACCCAATTTTGGGTCAAATATGGACAACCCAAATGTTGGATTAAAAAATGCAATTGATAAATTTAACCCAGCCGTGTTTGTCCATATTTGACCCAAAATTGGGTTAAAACAACCCAGCATTTTGTGTAGTAGTAGTAGAAAGAATGGGGGTGGTTAGATCGGGAAATTACCCTATAAAAATGTTGCCATGCTATGTTTCTGATATTATTTTATGTATTTATTTGAATATTATTTTATATTTTTGCCCCATGACAGTTGAATTATTTAGATAATTGCATTTTACATTTTTTGAATCATGTTTTATTTACTCACCAAGCTTCTTGTTGTTATTGATTAATTTATTATCATTATTTATTTATTTATTTGTTGCAAATTTTGCACTTGTTGAGTATTAAATTCTTAGCCTTGCCTTCATCTGTACTTTCTGTTTTGCTTAGAGTTAACCAACACTAATTTAATGCGGGCTATACTTGATGCTAATAACCAAAAGTATACAGCATGAGACTAGATTGGGTTCAATAGTTTAAATTCAGAAAAAGGCGAGGGGTAAAAAGAGGGAAGGAAAGAAGAAAATGTAATGTGATTCCTTTCTGGAGACTAGATGCATTTTTCATTCACAGTGCTGACAGGTTATAAGTGTCGCTACATTACAGCTAGGTTGTTATGTTTTTCCCAAACACCTTTTTGAGCAGAGTGGTGCAGACAGATATTGGATCATGTTGTTCTAGACAGAAAAAATTACAATCCGGCGCCTACGTTGCAAAACTGTGACCCCAGCCAAAGCTGTCGTAAGGAGAGATGAACTCTATCTCCGCAGTGAAACCATCACACTGTGATTTGTAGTCTAAAGGCTCGCGGTAAAGATATGAGTTTCAGACAGAGATATTACTCAGTTCGAGCTGATATTGGCAAAAATTACATTGATGCTTTAAGGTGTGGGTTATGGGGGAAAGTCTTGGAAAAGCAAAATGATTAAAAAAAATTCCTCAGCATAATAACTTCGCTTGCCAGATTTGGATGCGTTGTGCGATATCACCCGTAGACAGTCAGACTATATGCCCATCACATCTTTTTTTTAAACGGATTACAACATAAAATCTTATTTAATACTGATAAATCTTCTGATAAGGAATGGAATTTGAAGTTCACTGACAAATGTGCTAAACCATAACAAAGTCCATCCTTCGTCAGAGATTATAATAGACAAAGTTTGAGTGTAATCAGTTTACCCAAAAATTTTCATGATGACTTGTGTAAATTCACTTGACAGTGAAAGGTCAGACCAGTAGTCGCGGCAAGATTAAAGGGATAGTTCACCCAAAAATGAAAATTCGGTCAGTTTTTATGTTGCCCTCATCCAACCCCGTAAGACCTAAGAAAAGTAAATGAATAGTTGAAATAAAGTCGTTATTTTTGTTTCTTTTTGTGCACAAAAAGTGTTCTCGTCGCTTGATAAACTTAAGATTGAGCCACTGTAATCACTTGGACTATTTTAACAATGTCTATAACTTTTCGGGGCCGGCAAGTTTCAATCCCTTAAGAATAGGGATGCATCGAATATTCGGCCGCCGAAAATTTTTTCGCCGAAAGACTTTTATCACCGAAACAATACGGCCGAAATATTGTGATGACGCAAACAGAAACCGCGAGCCGCACGTGCTTGTCTGAAGCAACGTGTCTGAGGTGTGGACGCATTTCAGTGTATCTGAAGCCGCGAGAAGACGGAAGCCTTGTTTATCCACCTATATCTGCTCTAAACAATGCGCGCCGCCATGACGACCACTCCGGTTGCGTGCGGGTCAAGAGCGGTGCACGCGCTGTCTGTGGAGACTCGCGCTACGGAGGCAGGCGAAAGTATAAACAAGGCAGCGCGAGTCTCCACAGACAGCGCGCACCGCTCCAAACGGTCGAGGCGTTTATACTTGACGCGCTCTCCGTTGTACTATTCCTTGAAACGACAGTGGACTACTCAAAACTGTCCTCTAACCATTAGGAATCGGTGAGAAGAAGAAAGATAAACACATGACAATGTTTATTTCTTTTAGTATTCCGCCACCAATACAAAAATAATCATGTAAAACCCAGTAAACCCTGAGATTATTACTTGTGACATTACAAAAAAATATGTATGGGAATTGGGAACATGTATGTATGTATGTATAGAACTAAATTAATGCTCTCTTAAATATTTTCTACATTCACTAAACATGTTTCATTAAGTTTCATGTACATTTGTATTAAACATGGACCATTGTTCATTAAAAAAGGCTTATACTGTGCATTGTGCAAAATAAATATTTGCATAGTTTGTAATTGATTTATTCTTTGAAAATGTTATATTAATTTATGCAATTGCAATGCCTTGATTTTAGTAAAGTTTGTACACAGTCATAGCCATAAATGCAATTATACTAATAATTGGCATTATTTCGGTGTTTCGGTTTTCGGCCTTGGTTTCCTCTTTTTCGGTTTTCGGTTTCGGCCAAGAATTTTCATTTCGGTGCATCCCTACTTAAGAAGCCTATGGACGAGTGATCCAGCTCTCAGATTTCATCAAAAATATCTTAATTTGTGTTCCGAAGATGGGGTTGGAACAACATGAGGGTGAGTAAAAACTGACAGAATTTTCATTTTTGGGTGAACTATGCCTTTAAGATGCAATGTGTCAGTCATTTTAACTCATGATTTGCAAGTGCACTCGTAAACATCTCCTATAATGTAACACATGCTCTCATGCACACTCATTCAGACGTCCCCTACCATCATGTGCCCTTGAGCAAATCGCTTAACCCATCGCCCCAGGGGACTATCCCTGTAATAAAGATCTGCTGCAAGTCACTTAGGAGAAGGCGGCAATTACTACATGACTAATAACTTCAACTAACAAGCTAATATAAGCATGCTCATATTTCACGTTCACTTTTAGAAATAAAGGTTCCAATCAGGTTTTTACAGCTTGATGTGGTAAAGAGAATATCTACATTTCAAATCCAAGAACATGCATTTATATGAGTGTAGCTTGTGTTGTTTTTGAGATCTCTAACTTTGAAGCTGTTGGATTGGTGTTTATTTTCTCTAATACATGAATTAAGCAGTTTTTAGTATTGACATTGACAACACAATTTTATGTCAAATCTACCATTATGCTTTCAAAAACATATTTAACTACGTCCATTTGCAGGTGTGGGGTGTTATATAAATGTGTATGGATTCAGGTGCTATTTATGTTATCGCTAGATTGTCAAAATACACTAAATTAGGCTACTTCACAACTCATATAAGCATGCTTAACTGCTGTATTTTCTTCTTGACCATTCCCATTTAGAGATGTCATTGCATTCGTTCAGTATATGAAGAGTTCAGATGCAAAAGCCTCTAAATACCATTTGAAATTTTCTTCTAAAATGATCATTTTTATCAAGCTTGTATATTTAAGTTCAGTAATTTCACTTAAATGACAATTAATAGGTAATCTTCATTGCCATTTAAGTGAAATTACTGAACTTAAATATATAAGCTTGATAAAAATGGTCATTTTAGAAGAAAATTTCAAATGGCATTTAGAGGCTTTTGCATCTGAACTCTTCATATTTTGTCTGGCACAGAGGGGTTTTCTATAAGTTAAGTACTTATGATGACAAAAATGAGCAAGTATGGTTTCAAAATCTATTGGTATTATGCAGTGTTGAAATAATGTGTGGAGTGTCTGTCGGTACTGATCAAAAACAAAGGCCCTTTAAGGCAAGTCACTTCACATCTTGGCAATTTTGTTGTTTTAACCAATGACACTTTGTTGTAGAATTTAATAGATGGGTGCAAAATGTCTTCTTTTACTGGCCTTATATGTTTATAATTGTTGACTCCAATTTGTTTTGAAATCTTGTTTAGGAGAAACTTGAAGGTACGGAAGCCCATTACCGAAAGTAATAAAAATGATGAGTTGAATTGAGTTAATTGGGCTTCCACATGAAGATGAGGAAATGGTTTGTTAGGAAGATTTCACACAAAAAAAAAAGTTCTTATCCCCAGTTTTCAGAGATTTCTCCAAACAAGATTTGGTTGTTGAGGTTTGATTGTGTTTAAATATCTTATCTTTTTGTCTTTGTGGTCTTTATATATTTATAATCTTTATGACACTTGCCTTGTTACATCCCAGTAATGTTATTGAATTCAGTGGTTTAAGGGTTTTTAATATAAAAGCATTTTTTTTAAAATGTAGTCAGGAAAATCAAGAGGTTGTGACCCAGTGTATTTTTCTCATTTTTCACAGCATTAGTGTATTCTTCTTATTCAATACACCTCTAGATTTTCTACAGAACGGATTGAAAAGACGCTCTGACAACAGAAAGTGAGCAATTATGATTATGAAATAGTTGTTCATTAACACAGTCCAAACAAATATCTCTCCATTCTAAACAGCGATCATCTGGGCCCTACACCATCAAGAAACTAACAGATGTTCATGTCTGGCTGACTGATCAGGACTTCATGCTTGAATTGCTCTCTGTTCAGTCAGTTTTAACCCATTAGGTTGGGAATGGTGGAGTTTACATGTCCACTTTTGGTCATTAGCATTGGGCCACACGTCTTGATTGTATTGTGTCGTTTATTTGAGCGCTGTTTTGTAGAAACATGTGAATATATTAGGGCTGTCAAACGCGATTAATCGCATCCAAAATAAAAGTTTGTGTTCACATAATATACAGTATGTGGGTGCACTGTGTAGAATTATTTTATATATATAAATGCACACACATGCTTGTATATATTTAAGAAATATTTTCATGTATATACTGTATATAGATTTATATATATTTTATATTATATATTTTTTTCTTAAAAATACATGCATGTGTATATATATATATATATATATATATATATATATATGAAATAATCATACACAGTGCACCCACATATATCATGTAAACACAAACTTTTATTTTGGATGTGATTAATCGCAATCAATCATTTGACAGCCCTAATTAAAACAATCTGAAACAGGTAAACACACCAAACAATAAAAAAATAATTACAGTACAGATGAACTCGAGCACACAGTGAACACAAATAACTAATCTGCTTTAGAAAAAAGGTTAAATCTTTAGCGGTAAGCTCTAAGCATGAGGTGACAGTCTTTCAAGTTACTGAGCGGAAATACCGCTCTCTTTTTCCTGACCAATATGCTTGCCAAACTTAAACCTAATTTAGTTAACCTACTTTTTATCCTGCTGTTATTTAGTCAGTCATACTGTGTTGTAGTTACTAGGAGTCACTGTCATAGACTTACACAAGAAAGAAAAACAAGCATCTTGACCAGCTTGGCATTGCAACCGGCTCAACCAATGGTATGAGGTCAGGCCGGGGCTATCTATTTGTTGGACCAATGGACCACAGGGGGCATGTTTAAGGAAACCTGTTCTAAACTTCTTTATTTTTTCTCTTGTTTGGTGACACCAAAGGTACAAAAACAGAATACTTCAACTTTAATGTCAACAAGAAATAAAATCAATATTCGTCAGTGCACATTATTATTCCAATGTCGTTGTAATCTATCATTACAATCGAATAAATTGTTTCCTTTGCAGCTGACATCACCAAGCCCTCTAATTTTTTTTATTTTTTTTTACAACCCAGTAGATTCCAAATGGATAAAATCAAGTAATTTTTCAAGTAATCAAAATCATTTTTCACTTCCACAAATTGCCATGTCAGGGTCTAAGGTTGTTGCATTAAATATAGTATATGTTGGATGCTCATAACCTAGATTCTGCTGTGGATGTGTGTGTAAAGCCTTGAGCGGTCTTGCTACTGTTTTGAAGTAAGGAGGGCGGCAAATGGGCCACCAAGCTCTTGCGCTTCTCTAGCCAGATTTTGATGCGGTGGTTTGAGAATATAAGATTAGGTCCCTCTGCTTTTGGAAGTAGAAGATCCTACTTGCATGGATAAGCCCCAAAAGCAAACCCTCAAGGAGCTGGACAGGCTCTTAAATCACTCTGACAGATCAGGAAGAGCCTCAAGCTCCGCATGTGAGTCCGAATCCTGGTCTCTTTACCTCAGTCAAACTCAGATCCTTGAGCTCATAAACAGTCTCAGAAGAAAATGAAATTTCTCACTAGTTGACTTTTATTGCAGATCGAGTTCTCTTTAAACACCTAGAATCTTTATGGATCCTAAAATCCATTTTTTAAAGATGACAGATTTTAATTATATTATGTGATGTTTTTCTAAATGCAACAGGATTTTCAACAATAAAATAATTTTGGTCAGGCCGCAGGACTTGAAGCTATCCATTGGGAATTGATTGGATTGTGCAAGGTGTCTTATTTGACAGGAGGTTGAAGCTTAAAATGAGAGGGCTTGGTAATCAGCAGAAAAGGAAAGTCATTTCAGAGAAAGAATTGATGAAAAATTGCACAAATTCTGATGAATCATTCACAATAAGACCAGGAACATGTGGTCTATTAATAAAAGTACAATTCAGTTTAAAATATGTGTTGCTTTGCTTTTAACAAATTTTTCATAGTTTTTCATCAAAATATTAATATTAAGAGTTAATCTCTTCTAATGGTGTAACAAGGGTAACTGAGCATATACACTAAAAACATTTGCTGCATTAAATTTTTAAGTACATGGCTTTTGACTTGGATGTGGAAGTCATTTCAACTTAAATTACCTTAAACTGACATTAAAAATAAATTGAAACTTGTATTATGTATAATAAAAGTTAAAAATTGCTTATTTTGGTGAGTTAAAACAATGTAAAAACATGCTGTCATAACTTATTGATCGTATAATTTTACAGTGATGAAAAATGAAAAAAATATTTTCATGATTTGTAATCACAACATTTTTTTCTTTAAATCAACTTAAATAATTTACTTAGTTCAGATAACATAATATTTTGAGTTTCTGATTAAATCAATCTCCATTGTATTTACTATCTTTTTTTCATTTCAATGAACTTAAAATTTTAAGGCAACCACGTTACTTCATTTTTTAAGTTAAACCAAGAATATTTTTGTACAGTGTATGATTCAATCCTGAGTATACTTTGTGATAAGGCCTCTAGTCACATCAAGGCTGTCTACAACAATATTGCAACACATCATGTACTAATGAATGCAAATAAGGGCAGAACAAACTCTTATTTGGATTTATGGGATGGAAATAATGCCTGTTCTCATAATGATCATCAGCACAAGAAAACGCAACGCATTTATTATTATTACGAGTCATTTTCAGAGGCAGGACCAGTGGGCTTTAACAATGGAGCCAGAGAATCAATTTCTTGTTTGTCTTGTTGCCGTTTTTTTTTTCTTTCGCTTAATCTTTTGTTTCATTTCCTACCATTTCCATTGGCAACTGAAAATTTGTTTTTAGGTTGTAGCTTTATTTGGGTCAAAACAGTCTAACAATGCCTTAGCCACTCAGACCTCCAAAACAACATATATATATATATATATATATATATATATATATATATAGCTATATAACTAAATTTATTTTGCACTTTTTAACGTTTTCTGATGTTCTGCTCTGTTTCAGATCACCGTGACAGAAACTGTGTTGTTCTTGATAGAGTATACATCAAAAGATCTTGACAGTCGAGAGAAGACCATCGTGAATGGGGACTGCTGTTACCTCAACCCATTAGTGCGGAGGACTTTCCGTTTCCTTGGTATGTCACTGCTATTCCTCTTTATTTTATGGATCTTTTTATGGAACTTTGTGCTTTCATCCCTGACATTCAATATACAGTTAAACCTGGAATCACTTGGAAGTAGTTTTTCCCTCTTAAGAGAGAGAGGTTGTTCTAACCAATGTTAAGTGCAGTGCACTAGTGCCAAAAACCCTTGTATTTTAGGATAGAACCTGTGAAGGACTTAATTATCCTTTAAGTAATGCTTAATTTAAGCCGGTGCTGTTCCGAAAGATGTCAGATGTGGGATTTTTGCGTTCTGGTATTTAAACAATCCAGCATGTATTATATGTATTAAACAATTAACATGTACATCACATGGCGACAGTGTGTGCGTGTGAAAAACAGAGTGGCTTTATGCAGATGTATTTGGAGGGTATGTTTTGCTATTGGCCGTCAGCATATATATTTTTGACCAACTAGCTTTCTTAAGTTCAAAATCACTATCATTAGTTGGTGCGTACCGCTTAATTTTTTTGCGAGCAAGTAAAACATAAAGTTTGGAGAGAGTGTATAAATGATTAAATATGTTAATATCGCCAAAATGTCAAAAAGAATCTTGTTTTTAGTGTTTCAGTAAAAAAAAAATGATTTCAGTGCATTACTACTGGAAACACAGCCTATAGATCTATATGATCTACTTGTTTTTTTATTTTTTGCTGTGCCTTATAACATCATGATAGTAAAGCCACTTCAACCACATCACATTCACTTACTGCAGTTTAACAAATTAAGACCAGACTTAATCTTTAATTTCTTTCTCTTTCATTTTTCTGTCTCATTTTGTCCCCCTTTTCAATCATTTTCTCCCTTTAATGCTTCAGTGTTTTTCCGAGATAAAGAAACAGCAATGTCATGGATTATTAGCCTGATCCCCTGATACTTTCATCTCCTATTCATTTCTGCATTAAATGGTTCCTATTCACTGCAGACTCTCTCACTTTCCGGAAGACTATACAGTACTTTTAGTCATAGTTTCCAGTGCCTAGTCATCCAAGCTGCTTGTTGGGGACATCTGACGGCATTAGCGGTCTTAAAGACAAATCAGATAAGCAGAATTCTTCCTAAGCCTCCTACAGTACTGAGAAGGTCACATTTACTTTGCTGACAGCATCTGTCAATGTTCAGCAGAAGTCAATGTGGCCCGGAGGAAAGCTTCTTTTACAACGTTTGAGTCCTCAAAAGCATTGTCACGATTTTATCTACATGGTGACATTTTTATCTTTAAGGAGATATAACAGTTCAAGCTCAAAATCATCAGCTATTTTCTTCTTAAAGGAAAGTTCACCCAAAAATAAATGTTATGTCAATTGAAATTTGACTCAAACTGAAATTTAAGTCATTATTTGCTCTAAATCCACTGCATTTCTTAAATCTCGTTCATGTTGATGTCTGTGACCCTGTAAATTCATACAGGTTTAAGCAATAAGGTTCGAGACATTGTGGTCAGAAGTTTTGGAAGTTTTAATTCTTTTTGTTTGAAAGAATTCAATGTTTTTATTCCACATGGATGCATTAAATTGAGGCATTAAATTGCATTCAAAATTAAAAAGAATTAAAATTAACTATTTTAGGTCATCAACATGGATAATAACAAAGTTTCATAAGCAGCAAATCAGCATATTTGAATAATTTCACAAGGCTGGAGTAATAATGCTGCAAAAGAGACTTTTCCAGTCTTTAATTGTCCAGTTTTGGTAAGCCTCTTTTTTGTAGAAAAATTGTAGCCTCTTTTTCCTTTTTGTAGTGGAGATGAGTTGTACCCGGTGGGGTCTTCTGCTGTTGTAGCCCATCCGCCTCAAGTTTATGCATGTTGTGGCTTAACAAATGCTTTGCTGCATACCTCGGTTGTAACGAGTGGTTATTTCAGTCAAAGTTGCTCTTCTATCAGTCGGCCCATTCTCCTCTGACCTCTAGTATCAACAGGCATTTTCGCCCACAGGACTGCCGCATACTGGATGTTTTATCCTTTTCACACCATTCTTTGTAAACCATTCGATGTGCGTGAAAATCCCAGTAACTGAGCAGTTTTTGAAATACCCAGAACGGCCCGTCTGGCACCAACAACCACGCTCAAAATTGCTTAAATCACCTTTCTATCCCATTCTGTTCAGTTTGGAGTTCAGGAGATTGTCTTGACCAGGACCACACCCCTAATGCATTGAAGCAACTGCCATGTGATTGGTTGTTTTGGGAATTGCATTATTGAGAAATTGAACAGGTGTTCCTATCCTTATGATGTTTTAGGTATATCTATGTAAATATATTAACAGTATAGTATATAGAGTTGCTTTGCTTATACAAAAAGTTACTATGTAAAACAAGTATAAAGGACAATTAATTATTTTACAAGGGTATGAGTATCTGTTTTACAGTTTTATTTTTTTGTTAACCTCTGCTTTATCTTTAGAGTTTGATACTCAAGAGATAAAGCACCTAGAAGATGTAACGTGTGTTTCTAAGCAGTGGAGGCTGCTTGAAATGAAAATATTTTGAAAAATTAAGTTTCTTCCTTTTTGTTTGAGGATTGACGGTGCATCTCAACAGAAAAGCATCCAATGAGACCAGTTGCTTCGTGACCTGGAGTCACTGGCATGTGTTATTTGCATAATGACTCACGCTGCGATGTTCTTTGGGAGAGATTAAATTTAGAAAATGGCTGTGGGTCATGGTGCACTCCGAGTTAGTTCAGACAGACTTCCTCAGTAATATTTCTTAATCTCTCTGCCTGAGAAGAACTCTTGGTTCACTTCGACTCCTGATATAAAAAATGATCATGAATGAAATCAGAAAACAGCCATGTGTGTTCGTGCCAATAAAAGGCCTCTGTTCCTCCTCCAAGTTATATCAATGAAATGCTATAACAATTTAAAACCAAGGTGAATGTATCATTATGAAGGTAACAGAGTAAAAAATGTATTTTTTTTAATAGAACAGCCATAATTGGGGGAAATCTTTTGTTTTAATTTCAGCTCATTTAATTAGAATTCATGTTTTGTTTATTTTCTAGCCATAGGCTAAATAAAGTGTTATCCCTACATACTATATATATAATGTTATGTATAATAATAGGCAGATAACCCCTACATTTATTATACTCATTAGTAATTAAATTGTAATTGTGATACACATGTATTGTTTTCATGATGGAATGGACCCTACATAAAACATATAAAGCTTCTAAAAGTAAAAACTTATATGTACACTTCAGAGTAAATTGCTAAATTGATTTTTTTTTTGTATTTTGTAGAAAAATATGATTGTTGCTAGGTTGATTTTGTGCATTGTAATTAACTTTTTTTTGTTTAAGCTTTAAGATTATACATAATTTTATCGAATCAATATTTCATATCCATGTTTTTTTTTTATTTGCTGGATAATGCACAGTCATTTTAGGGAAAAAAACAATGCCATTTATGTAGCAGGGTTGAACCAATGGGTTGACCATGTAAATTTGGAGCAAAAAATATACACTCGTGGACAGAAGTGTGAATCAGTTGGATCTGTTCTGAATGAATTCATTGAATCAGAGCAGAATTCAACGAATCCTCCAAGATTCACTGACAGCAATATGTTCCTTTGGTGTCTTGCAGTTGTTGAAATGCCCATGTGAAAGGAAGTGTGAATCCATTTTTAGCCCCAGTTCGTTTGCAGACAGAAAGCAGTTTAGAGACTGTCAGCATCAAAGCTACGTGGCCAACATAACAGAAAACAGGATGGATGTGATGCCAGCCAGTGACCTTTTTGGTGACATTTTTATGTGAACTTCAGCTGGCATTATCACCTCTGTTATTAAAATAAGACCATATTATTCTCCCCCAAATCGCTTGCCAAACTTGTTTTCACTTAAAACTCCACAAGGCGTTCCTCTGAGCGACTGTATTTATGCATGGAAACATGCTAAATGGTTCTTTGTTAATGTTGTCTGAATACTTCTGGCAACAGTTATGAAAATGACTTATTGTTGATACAAGTCCATAATAATAGCCTTGTCAAACCTGTCATTCTGTAAAGCTGAAAAGATGTTCTGAACTAGAAGAACATGACATTTAGGAGTGAGGGAGAAAAAAAAATGAAGCTCTTTCAGAAACAATGCTAACTTCCCTTTCTTTGGAAAATATCTATAATTGTAAAAGACCTTAGAAAAGAAGGGTATAAAGGGAGAAGATTCATTTGTGATGTGTCCATCTTGAGTTCAGGTTTCTCAAGCTCAGTGGTTCTCATTTTGCTCATTTCTCATTTGCAAGGAAAATGTTGCCTATGTTCAACGTAGGCTCGTTTTCTTTTATCTTGCATAGATTTGTTCAGATTTTTGACAGTGAGGGCATGTCAACATTGGGCTAGGTAAACATAATATTCATGATTACTACTGAACGATCTCCAATCCATATTGATTCGTAAAATCCCAGGAGATTCGAGAATCGAGATTACAATTATGGATGCCACAATTATGTAATCGTTCAAAGGCACAATTATAAAAAGTCCACTTACATTATTCTGTGTGCTTAAAATGTTTTTTTACAGCTTATCTTAAGGTTTTTTTCCCCTATTCTTTTAATTTTAGTTAGTGTAACATTGTAATTATAATTACAATTAGCATTAAAGTAACACTATCTAACATTGTTTACTTAAAATAATGTTTCCAAAATCTTATCAGTGGTTCATCAAGTCGTAACAGGGTGAAAGGCACTCCTGCCGTCGCCTGACGGGGTCTGTATCACTTTCACTGGCACTATGTAACTTCGGGGTTCGGGTAGGAACCCGACTACAAAATTCGACTGCTTTACATCAAGCACTACAATAGTCATTATTTCGTTTTTCTTTGTTTCTGATGTCGCAATACATCATCCTTCCATGAAATCATGTAACATACTCTACCTTGTCTGTGAACATCATTCATTTTAATGCCGGTGCTGGATAAACAGCGAGCGTGCGTGCGACGGTAGGCTAAATTATTTACGACAGCGGCAATGAACAATTTCATTTCCAACCAGTAGGGCGACCGAAGAGGAAAAGTTACTTGGTGTTACTTTAAACCATAGAAAAGCACTGGAAGTTTTCAGACGTTTTATTTTGATATAACAATTTGCATGCAGTCACTTCGAATAATGGCATAAAGCTGTTAAAAACATCATTCAATGTAAATTGTGATAATCGTAATTAATAATCGCAATTATAATTTCAAGGCAATAATCGACAATTATGATTTTTTTCATAATCGTGCAGCCCTAGTTGAATCACAGAACGATGGCAAGAAAAAGCATCTTTCAATTGATTTGTCTTCGCAAGCCTGCACGCAATATCATACAGCGTAACTAGTGTAGTCTGAAGAACAGAACTAAATGAACTCACACACACGCACCACTCAGATTCAGTGAGTTCAAACTGTTTTTTACTTAACTTTTGGCTATTTTAAGTATATATTGATTTTTTTTAATTCAATGAAGTAAATCACATCAGATAAGCATTGTGAGTGTTTGAGCTCTCATCATCGAGGCATTATAGTTTGAGTCACAGAGCACCGAAGAGAAAGACTCTGTTCACTTAAGAAGATAGGTTATTATCAACTAAGAACATTTAGCTTCTCTAATGCCTCCTCACAGCTCAGCCGCGAGATGTGTGCCACTGTGGAGATTATCTCCTCTTAGGCATATCTGTTCCCATAATGTGCGTTAGTAAGACATTTTGATTCCGGTACACCATGTGCTAATCGAGCCTGCATAAACCGGCCAGGCACAACCGCTGAGTAATTGAACCAATTTCCAGGTCATGTTTGTCCAATATTTTAAGCCCCACCTTGATGGATTCTCTTTAAGGGATTTTATACTTTTGATGTGAAATCAAGGCAGTGGATTTTAATATCAAATTGGTTTTTCAGTGGCTGATGGTCAGAATAGTTACTCAAAATTACCTAAAAATATGTTTTTGGATGAATTGATATCTGTATGTGTTTTTCATCTCCATAGGTGTATACTTGTTTGGCCTTTTCACCACAGACATCTTCGTGAATGCCGGCCAGGTGGTAACAGGGAACCTGGCCCCTCATTTCCTGACAGTATGTAAGCCCAACTTCACAGCTCTGGGTTGCCAGCAAGCTCTACGCTATATCAGTCATCAGGAAGCCTGCACCGGCAACGAGGATGACATCCTGCGTGCCCGCAAGACCTTCCCTTCCAAAGAGGCGGCGCTCAGCGTGTACGCCGCGCTCTATATGGCTGTGAGTATCTCTTAAAGGGATACTCCACTTTTTTTGGAAATAGGCTCATTTTACCACTCCCTCAGAGTTAAACAGTTGAGTTTTACCGTTTTTGAATGCTTTCAGCCGATTTTCTGATATTTAGAAAAAATATCAGTAACCAAACAGTTTCTGGTCTCATTGACTTCCATATTAGGAAAAAAATATACTATGGAAGTCAATGAGACCAGAAACTGTCTGGTTACTGATATTCTTTTAAATATGAGAAAATCGGCTGAATGGATTTGAAAACGGTAAAACCCAACTGTTTAACTCTGGGGGGATTGTAAAATGAGTCTATTTCCAAAAAAAGTGGAGTATCGCTTTAAATCCAACCTACTGTAGGCTCACTGGAAAAACTTGCCTGTTGTGGGTTCAAATGTTAAAACTTGCAAGTGATAATATGATATGATAGTGATGAATGTCCAGTAAAGCCTAGTTCACACTACATGATTTTAAAATGTTTGGCTGAAGTGTCCGGTTCACACTGCCTGACTTGCTCTCTGTGAAATCGGGAGTGTTCAAGTTGTTGAACAGTTCACACCACACGACGCAACGTGATTGGTCCGCAACAGTAGGTAAGGCACTACATGAGTTAACAACTCTGTCACCCAACGATTCTATCTTGTCTACAAACCACGTTTTGTCACAAATCACGTGATAAAATGAACCAGAAATTACGCGAAACAGCATGCGCGCCAATACCCAGCGAAGAAGACAAAGAACACAACACGCGAATATGGACGTCAGACAGAAACGAGTGCTGCAAACTGATTGCGAGATGATTTTCCCTGAGAAAAAATGCACAAGATTTACTCTGTGACCTCAACCCATGCCTTGCTTTGATTGGCTGTAGCTCATGACATCACTGAGGTTGAGTCATGCCACAGCTCTGGATATCTAGCATGCTTGATATTCTGGGCTCGGCGATGCGTCTGCAAGCTTTTTTTAATGCGTTGTTGGCTCTTTCATACCAACAGATTGGCGAGCGTATACCACTTTATTTCTAAAATATTAATCTGGAGAGCACCACAATGTACTATGGGTGTTGTGTTGATGCGAGACCAGGCGTTGGATTACGAGTTTGTAAATAAAGTGGTAAATTATGTTTTGTTGCAAACAAAGCATGCACGTCGCTTCAGAAAATTGAGGTTATGGCTTTACTCTCTGGGGGTTGAAAGTGGGGGGACAAAGCTCTCAGATTTCATGAAAAAGATCTTCATTTGTGTACCGAATATGAACAAGAGTCTTATGGGTTTGGAACGACATGAGGGTAATACATTTTTGGGTGAATATTATTTTTTTTTAAAGAAGTGATGCAGATGGTTTATTGAATTCTCTTATTGGCATGGCAATTTTTAGCATTGATGGTTTTAACATGCTGTGCTTTAGCTGTTACACTGTTTCCATGGTAAACCTTTCTTGGAAAAGCTGTCTTTTAAATGCATCTTTTATTCTTTAATTAGTTTTGATATTTTTTTAGCAGTGAGGGTTAAATGAACATGCTGTGCTTTAGCTGTTCGACTGTTTCCATAGTATATCTTTCTTGTCTTTAAATGCATCCCTTTTAGCACCACTAGATTGTTGATGAACTTTTTTAGCCGTTGCATGGTCTTGCGTTGTTTTTTGAGAGTCCCACTCCAAACTTTGCATTTTAAGATGGCATGTCAAGTTAAAATAGTCCAACTTTTCCTCCATTAAAAACATCATATTTGTTTATAACGTGTAACACGGACCCTGTAATGTCATCTACGAGACTTTAGAAAGTCCAAGTGTGGGTATCTGCATTTTGGAGTAATGGGCATGAAAGATCTTTTCAATTGGTTTCGAAAGATGCCTGTTTGGGTGTTGTAGCGTTATGTATTTTGGCATACCACTACCTTACTCCGACCCGCAGCTATCCATGTCCTAGAAAGTCTTTAGCTTTGAAGCTCTTCAAGAATGTTCAAAATCAAAGCACATCCTCTGCATCTCTACACACTCACCTTCATTAATGAATGTGATGTAAAGTGACAACTGTCAATCTGTTTTTGCCTTTGAGCTCTTCTTTTTAAATACAGCGGTCATATGAAGGTGATTTGGCCTCTTCTTACAGCAAGAACCACTTGTTCATTGGATTGCATTCAGTGGGTTTGAATTTTTAATGGCCAGTGTGAATCATTGATATGTATATCTCTTCATCTTATAGTGAACGTCATGAAGCAGGATTATCTTGAGTGTATCCAGGAGTGTAGGACAGGACTGCGTTTGAAATGCAGATGCAAATTCACAGGAGCTTCATTTGGATTCTGTCCGTAGCCTGATCGAGCTTAGATATTGCAGAAAGCACTATAGTGTGAACATAGTCATTTGTGGCAAGGACTTTTCTATGTAACAGGCAACAGAAGAAAGTGGTAACTCTTTTTCCATGAACGCTGTGGTCGCCCTGTCTGTCAGCAATCTGTCGGCTGGAAGATTTGCCATTGAGAGAGGAAATGAGAGTTGGATTGGTGTGAAAAGATTTAATGCCAATTTAAAGGTTTTGTCTGGACATTTCTTGTATGGGATCAATTGGTGACTCGATTGGTTTTGAATGAGGCTTTGTTTATACTGAACATAATCTGATTTATTTTAATGGTTCTCCACTTTGTATATCATAAAATAACCGAATTGAAATATGATCTTATTTAATTTTTTAAAAGTTTTGTGGTTGGGATTTGTAAATCATTGTACCAACTGAGGAAACAAAGTACTTGGTCTACACTAGTCTGATTCAGATCAGATTTTAAATCTGTTTTGGATTGAAATCAGATTTTAAACCACATTTTGTGGTGTTATTTTTATTTTTATTTTTTGATATTCACACGATGAGCAAATAAATGGATAGATTTTAACCAAGTTTCAGTTTTGGACCTGAATTGGAGTTATAAAAAATACTTAAAAACTTAACTTAAATTAAGTATAATCAGATTGAAAATAATTTCAACTTAAATTATATTAAACTGAAAATTTTAATCGAATATTGTGTAACTTCTAAAAAAAGTAAAAATTGCTTTATTTTAATGAGTTAAAATAATTTTAAAATATCAAAATCAGATGTTTGTATTTTTTTTTTTTTTTGATATTCACACGATGAGCAAATAAATGGATAGATTTTAACCCAGTTTCAGTTTTGGACCTGAATTGGAGTCATAAAAAATACTTAAACTTAACTTAAATTAAGTATAATCAGATTGAAAATAATTTCAACTTAAATTATAGTAAACTGAAAATTTTAATTGAATATTGTGTAGCTAACTTCTAAAAAAAGTAAAAATTGCTTTATTTTAATGAGTTAAAATAATTTTAAAATATCAAAATCAGATGTTTGTCTTTTGTGTGCACAAGTGCCCACCAAAACTGAATCTCGCAAATCGTTTTAGAAATGGGCTGCGAATCAAGCTCTAAACATCCCCATAAATTAGATAACCTATGAGCTTTACTTATTCATTCCTATTTTAATCACCACTTTTATAGCCTCCCTTAATTCTCCAATTCATGGTCTAATTAGCCACAATGACCTGGTTAGGAGACCAGACGCCCTGTGCAGACAAGCAGACTATGAAGGACAGAATCCAAAAATCAAGTAATGAGCATCTGGCATGGTTTAGCCCTCTTTTTCATCAGTGATTCTCCTGCAGATGTGCGCCAGGCCCACAAGGAAATCTCAGTCCCTAGGGAATGGGAATGTCTTATACCAGCTGTTAGTCGAGGCGAGCCCTGATGACTAGAACTCCGAGAGAATCGCGGTATCCCGGGAGGTTCGATTATTAATGTAGACACAAGAGAGGAGTCTGATTAGTGTCTGTAGGATGTGCCAGAGAACTTTGAATTTTTGACGTCCTGCAGGGTGTCTTTGAACGAACGTGCTTCTCCAATCAAATGAGCAGATCAATCCCATTTTGTATATAGGGCAATATGTGGAGTTGTTGTTTTAGCTTGCAGTGTATGATCTGCAGAACCAAGAGTTTGCTAAATTCTTCCTCTTTAACATTGTGATTAATTAGAGACTGGTATGTCCCTCTTTGGCTAATGTACTTTCAAGATGGAGGGGCAACATGGCGACCAACCTTAGAACCCCTTTTCCGTATGTATTTTCAATGGCATATTATACACTCACGAGAATACTTTATTACTTGAACGAAGTAAATAGACATTAATGAGCACATATATTTTTGAAAGAACTAAGTGTTTTTAAGCTAAGAATAAACTAAACGAGTTACACAGTGTAGCTTTAAGGCTGATCTGATGTGTTTTGCATTGATAAATTTGCCACAATTGTAGATTTCCATACATTGGTCGTGTGTGTATGTATTTAACCGCTTTAAGCAGTTTTAAAAGAGAAGTTCATGTAGTTTTGTAAAATGCGGGAAAATAAATTGATCTAAATGCTATTTATGAATTTCTTTATTTTTTCACTGAAAAGTTGTGATTAAAATATTTAAAGTAAAAACATTTATTTAATTTTATTAAATAAATATTTAATTTATTTATTTAAATGTATTAATATTAATTTTACATAATTTGTAAAAAAAATATATATATATTAGGGTCGATAAGATTTTTTAAATGTTTTGGAAGAAGATCTCACCAAGCCTGCATTTATTTCATTAAAACATATAGTAAAACAGTAATATTGTGAAGTATTATTTTAAAGCATTTTTCAATGTAATTTTTTTCCTGCGATCCAAAGCTAAATTTTCAGCATCATTACGCCAGTCTTCAGTGTCACATGATCCTTCAGATATCAATCTAATGTTCTGATTTGCTGCTCAAGAAACACTTATCAATACTAAAAACATATTTTTGTGGAAACCATGATTAATTTTTTTGATTCATTGATGAATATAAAGTTATAAATAACAGCCAAACAAACTGGTCTCGTAAGTAGGGAGTTGCTCACTTGGTAAAACACTTTTTTTGACTTTTGAAGAACGAGGTGGCAATGAAGTCAGAAAGTGAGTTTGACTTTGTCAAAGTCCTGTGGGATGAAATTGACTTTACTCCAAAAACTATTAAGGCGAACTGAGAGAGTTTGATAAAGTCATTGAACAAATACTCTTTTAATGCGACGTTCTCAGTCCTGAACATGATAGGTGTCACAGATGCAATAAAAATGTCTTTTTTATGTCATCAGATGATGTAAATGAAGTTTATCACAGCTGATGGCCAGTCGACCCGACGGAAAAGACACATAGTATCTCTCAGGGAAGAAGTTCTCGGCTGTGCAACAGTGTGTAAAATTGATATTTTGACAAGTTACTTTAAAACAGCTTTGAGGCAGTCCAGAGGCTCTGCCCTTGACCTGAGAGATGACATTTTGTTGCATTCACAAAGAAAGACTACATGGTTTTTGACAGTAACCCTAAAGGCAGATGACTGAGGACTCAACCGGCTTCTGAATCGCACATGCAAAATGTAGGACACGTCAAAAGTCAACATGCAACAGTGCTTGCAGTTTTACTAGTTCAAAAATTATTAGAAATGAATACTTTTATTTTAGGAAGGACGTATTAAATTCATCAAAAGTGACATTTTTTGTACTAATTGAAAAGTCTTAACTGTTTAAAAAATAAATGCTGTTCTCTTGAACGTTCTGTTTATTAAAGAGACCTGAAAAAATGTTAAGCAGTTCAACATAGGAAGGATCATGTGACTGGCGTAATGGCGTAATGACGCTTAAAAACGATGCTTTCATTAAAGATGAAAATATATAAATATAATCAAACATTTTGAATGCAAAAAGTGATTTTAAACATTATAATGTAGATTATGAAAAAATGCATGGATTTCCTAAAGATTACATTTTATATTGTAAATACATAGCTATTTTTAGTAATATTAATACAAGTTAGTGTTTTTAAAGGGATACTTCACTTTTTTGGGGGGAAATAGGCTCATTTTACCACTCCCCTAGAGTTAAACAGTTGAGTTTTACCGTTTTTGAATCCATTTAGCTGATTTTCTGATATTCACAAGAATATCAGTTACCAGACAGTTTCTGGTCTCATTGACTTCCATAGAAGGAAAAAAATACTATGGAAGTCAATGAGACCAGAAACTGTCTGGTTACTGATATTCTTCTAAATATCAGAAAATTGGCTAAATTTATTCGAAAACAGTAAAACTCAACAGTTTAACTCTGGGGGAGTGGTAAAATGAGCCTATTTCCAAAAAAAGTGGAGTATCCCTTTAAAGATTGACTTTAAGTGATTGTTAGATGATGCCAATAGACTTTACTGCTTAAATAACTCTAACTGAGCTTCATATTTCTGTTTTTAAAATTTCCATAATGCCCTGCCACATATTCGTCCATTGGAAATGCATTACAGTATTTTATATATAGTTTTCATTACACTGTCAGATCTGTCTGGTGTATATTCTTTAAAAACAGAGTCATACAAATTGAGATTTGAGGACACTGAAAATGTCTGCTCACCACAAGATTATTACTCCTCAGATGTAATAAAATAAAGTCACAATGTCACAACATAACCTTTGAATACTAGAACGAGACACTGAAAGAGTGAGACTTTGAGAGAGACGATGTCTCAGACAAGGTAACAATTACTGTCTTTGTGTGATGTTTCCTCAGGAGTGATGGCTGATTATCTATGACCTTCAACGATAAAACATGTGCATACTCCTGAATGAGTGGGCAGGACTGTCCCTCGTTTATTCACATTTTCTCTTTCACTTTGCTATGACATGACTTTCAGAGTCACAAAAATATCTCCCTCTGGATAGATAAGCTTGTTTTGGGCACTCTGACTGATCTAAATGTGCATTGGATAGCTCTTCACCGCCTCACGAGCCTTCTTTAGAAAACATACTCACTCATACACACAGTGACACGCCACACAGACAAGGACTCAACCATTAATACACACCCTTATATCGAGGAAACTCTTACATGAGATATTTTTTGTGCGTGTGTGTGACTGTGTGTGTGTACGGTGAATCTTTGGGTCTTCACACTTTACCAATTTTACACTTTTCACACTAGTGCATGAGATAAAGGACAAATGATTGCAAATCAAAATCATATATTATTTTAATAATATGCGTTACTTTGTTTTTCTCTGATTTCAGATGTACATTACATTTACAGTGAAAGCCAAAGGAACTCGTCTGGCTAAACCAGTCATGTCTTTGGGCCTGATGTGCCTGGCCTTTCTCACGGGTATTAACAGGGTGGCGGAGTATCGAAACCACTGGTCTGACGTCATCGCCGGGTTTATCATCGGCGTGGCCATCGCCACCTTTCTGGTAAGTTTTTCAAGAGTTTCATTTTCCTGGTGTGGATTTCTGTCAGACTCTTTGCAAACATAGAATCTAAGAGTTGACACAAAATGAAAGTTTTGTCATGATTTACTCACCCTCATGTCATTCCGGACCTATATGATTTTCTTTCATATGTGGAACATAAAAAATAAGATGTTTTGCAGAATGTTCCTGCTGAACTTTTCTTTGCAATGAGAGTTAATGGGGACGGGAACTGAAAAGCTACTATGTATGTAGTCCATTAGGCTTGTGCACTATATTTAGGGTTCCATGGGAAACATGGAAGAAGTAATGATCCAGCCTATTTATGTAGTATAATATGTATTATGGATAATATAACTTGTTGCCGCCATAGAATAAAAAGAGTTTACGACTTTTTGTCTCAAATTTTGACTTTTTTCTCACAATTACAGGCTTCCATCTCACAATTCTGACTTTTTTTCTCAGAATCGCAAGATATAAACTCGCAATTGCGACTTTATATAAAGCAATTCTGAATTCTGCAAACTGGCAATTGTGAGAAAAAAAGTCAGAATTGTGAGGTAAAAAAGTCACAATTATTTTTAGTATTTTTTTATTCTGTGGTGGAAACAAGCTTCCATAATTTATTCGTAAATTTTTCATTTTAGTTTAAATGTTAGCAATTTTGTTAGCAATGTGCTTTTGTCCTTTTTCTAAATTTCTTTTAAGCTTTTTTTAGCTTTATTAATTGTAGTACTTATATCAAAATTTATTTAAATGTTTTAAATAATCAATTCTGAATTCTGTAAACTCGCAATTGTGAGAGAAAAAAGTCAGAATTGTGAGATAAAAAAAGTTGCAATTACTTTTAGTATTTTTTATTCTGGGGTGGAAACAAGCTTCCATAATTTATTCATACATTTTTCATTTTAGTTTAAATGTTAGCAGTTTTGTTAGCAATGTGCTTTTGTCCTTTTTCTTTTAAGTCTTTTTTTTAGCTTTATTAATTGTAGTACTTATACCAAAATTTATTTAAATGTTTTAAATATTTAAATAATCAAAATAATAGTTTAATATGTATCATTTACTTTATTTCAGCTTTATTTCAGCATTATTTCATTCAATTGATTATTTTTTTATAGTTTGTTATAGTTAACAATAGTGACACTGATATATTTATATATATATGCATATATACATACTGTATATATATATACATATACATACATCCATACTGTATATATATATATATAATATATATGTACTGTATACATATATATATATATATATATATATATATACTGTATATATGTATATACATTTTTTCATTTAGTAATCATAATTAAATAGAAAAGCCATAGAAACTCACTTTTCAAAATGTGTGGGAATCCTTCTCATATAAGACTTGTAAAGCCATCCAGTAGTTTTTTTTCTACCGAACTATGAGGGTGAGTAATTGATGACTGAATTGTCATTTTTTTGGTAAACTAACGCGAGTGACAGGCATGGAGTCGAGTGGCAGAAGTCCAGAGCAAATTACATACAGCTCATTTAGCAAGGATAACAGGATAGAGAAAGGATAATGTTGGCTGGTGGGAAGCTAAGTAGAAGAATCGCTCACATACTGACATTATAGAGGGCCAGCTAAGCTTATGCCAACATGCAGCCCTGTTGCAGACCCTCTGCTCTGGGCCTCTTTTTGCTTTAAAGCCAATTGTGTTGTGTAGAGCTGCCAAATGTAGCAAGATGGATTTCACCCTCGTTCCAGCACCCACATCTGGGCACATCATGATACAGGCTTTATCTCAGGACACGGGAGCTTAGAGCAAATGCTAATGTGTTTGTGTCCTCTTGAGTCCAACCCCTTAAGGATTCCATGGGTTTTAGAGCACTATAATCTAGCATAGTGACCCTTTTTTGTTGCTGAACTGGTATGTGGTGGGCGTTCTGGCGCAATATGGATGCCGTCGCATCATCCAGGTATCCACTAAATGAATAAATAAGAGATCTCTTGACAAAGTAACTGATTCAACAAAAATTTGGGGGAAATGATTTTCAAATCTACATTTGTCTTCACTTCAGCAAGCTCTGCTAATGAGAAAGTCCACTGCTTGTGATTAATATTTAAGCATTCAAATGTGTTTTCTTTATGACAGCCTTAAGGATTTAAGGTAATGTCCTGAAAGAAGAGATGAAAGCATCTCTCAGATCCCAAGCCTAGAAGCTATTAGCCACAAAGACTGTTTAGTGTCAGACAAAAGGAACTTTGTAGAGAGCTATGATATATCATTAGCAAAGCTCTGGTGTCATTTCATGTGAAGATTTTGTCACAAAAACTCTGTCGAACGATTTCCCTCTTCAGCGATCAGAGAGCGAATTAAATAGTTGAAAAACATTTCATAACCCCTGTCTAACTTCATTTCAGTCTCTGTCGAGATAAAGAAAAGGATTCCTGAGTGGTCTCACAGAGATTTCTTTTATAATGAACTGTCATACTGAGCTCTTTAATGACTGTTTGATTGACTTCAGCTAATAATATGTCTGGGAATAGGCAGTGTTGGCGCTGAACAAACATTGTGCCAGTGCAGTTTTTGATTCAGTGGCATGTCAGAAAGGAGAGAGTTGAGAGACTATCACATCATTTTTAGTAGTGCTTGCTGAAGCCTGGTGCACTGTATGATTTTGGGCTGTCCCAGATGAAAGATGACCAATTGTGATGATTTCTCCTGAACAGTGATTCTATGTCGTACAGTGAGAGAGGTTCAAAGACGGCAGTTGTCACGGTCTTGCGACCAAAGATAGCCTGCGGTACAGTGTTAATTTCGTTGATGAAAATAACAACGAAAATTATTCGTCAACAACATTTTTCACAGACGAAAACGAGACAATAACTACAACCCGAATTCCGGAAAAGTTGGGACATTTTTTAAATTTGAATTAAATGAAAACTATACAACTTTCAAATCACATGAGCCAATATTTTATTCACAATAGAACATAGGTAACATAACAAATGTTTAAACGGAGAAATTTTACACTTAAATCCACTAAAGGCCAATTTATACTTCTGCGTCAGGTGCGCGCAGTAGGTACGGCGTAGCATACGCACAGACGCGTCCCATACCGCGTACCCTTCCGCGTTGCCTGACGCGCACCTCTCCAAAAATGTAACTACACGTCGCGACGACGCGGACCGCAAGATCGGTTATTGGTCGGCTTGGTAGGATCGCATTTCCTCCTACGCATTTCCGGACGTACCTTCACGCATTTCCACACGTACCATCTCCTCCGACGTCTTCTCTCATTTCTGCCTTTCAGTTTTAGTAATTTCACTAAAATGAACCGTTTTTCCACCTCAATAAGCTCCAACTTCAACATGATCCACTCTCTTTCAGTCGCTATTGCTTGTAGTAACCTAGCCGTAGGGAATGTAAACACAGTGGAACATTAAAACCCTCCGCCGCCTCCTAGCGTTTCGGAGCAGTACTGCAGAGCAACCAAGACCCGAACGCAGAAGTATAAATGCTCACAACGGCGTCGGCTACGTGCGAAGCCAACGCCGTACACTACGGCGTACCCTCGACGCAGAAGTATAAATTGGCCTTAAATGAGCTCATTTCAAATTTGATGCCTGCTACAGGTCTCAAAATAGTTGGGACGGGGGCAACAAATGGTTGAAAAAGCAAATAAATTTAGAAAGGATTCAGGTCTATAGCAACTAATTAAGTTAATAAATATCAGGTCTGTAACATGATTAGCTATAAAAGGGATGTCTTTGAGAGGTAGAGTCTCTCAGAAGTAAAGATGGGCAGAGGCTTTCCAATCTGTGAAAGAGTGTGTAAAAAGATTGTGGAACACTTTAAAAACAATGTTCCTCAACGTCAAATTGCAAAGGCTTTGCAAATCTCATCATCTACAGTGCACAACATCATCAAAAGATTCAGAGAAACTGGAGAAATCTCTGTGCGTAAGGGACAAGGGCGAAGACCTTTATTGGATGCCCGTGGTCTTCGGGCCCTCAGACGACACTGCATCACTCATCGGCATGATTGTGTGAATGACATTACTAAATGGGCCCAGGAATACTTCTAGAAACAACTGTCGGTAAACACAATCCGCCGTGCCATCTCCAGATGCCAACTAAAGCTCTATCATGCAAAAAGGAAGCCATATGTGAACATGGTACAGAAGCGCCGTCGTGTCCTGTGGGCCAAGGCTCATTTAAAATGGACTATTTCAAAGTGGAAAAGTATTCTATGGTCAGACGAATCCAAATTTGACATTCTTGTTGGAAATCACGGACGCCGTGTCCTCCGAACAAAAGAAGAGGGAGACCTTCCATCATGTTATCAGTGTCCAGTTCAAAAGCCAGCATCTCTGATGGTATGGGGGTGCATAAGTGCATACGGTATGGGCAGCTTGATTCAAATTTAAAAAACGTCCCAACTTTTCTGGAATTCGGGTTGTAAATAAAAACTAGTTTTGAATGACAAACACTATGACGAAAATCTATTGACATTTTCGTCAACGAATAAAAACTAGACGAAAATGTTAGTGACGATTTGGGAAGCGATTCAGTCAGAGGGTCAAAGTGTTTATCACTGCTGCAAGGCCACTATGGATCCTCTCCGGCAACTAAGATCGTGATTTATGAAAACAGTTAGCTGCCGTTTTGTTGGGAGGAAATGCACAAAGAATCATGTGATTGGCTGACACGCTCCAATTATTGAAATAGCGTTTGTCGCGTTAGGAGCTCACGCTACAAGATATCAGCCTCATTTATACCATAATGGGTTAGTGATTCAAACACGCTCTGTTTAGCTGGAGATCCTGAAGCTGCATATGTGACAACGGAATATAAAGTACCAACAGAGAATGTGTGACCTACTTTGGCCCCTTGGCTGCTGTGTTGGAGCTTTTTATTAATATCATCAACAGCTTTTGCGCAGAAGTCGGAAAAGCAGATGCTCAGCAACATGCACATTTAGATTTGGAAATATATACAGCAAGCTGTGCAAGCAAAACACACAGTGAGGGTTTATGTAAAGCTTCATTATAAAGCTCTTATGTGTCTGTCCATCTATCTATCTATCTATCTATCTATCTATCTATCTATCTATCTATCTATCTATCTATCTATCTATCTATCTATCTATCTATCTATCTATCTATCTATCTATCTATCTATCTATCTATCTATCTATCTATCTATCTATCTATCTATCTATCTATCTATCTATCTATCTATCTATCTATCTATCTATCTATCTATCTATCTATCTATCTATCTACACTCTAAAAAATGCTGGGTTGTTTTAACCTAATTTTGGGTCAAATATGGACAAACCTGAAATGTTGGGTTAAAAATGTAATGTAAAAATTTAACCCAACAGCTGGGATAGTCCATATTTGACCCAAAGTTGGGTTAAAACAACCCAGCATTTTTTAGAATCTATCTATCTATCTATCTATCTATCTATCTATCTATCTATCTATCTATCTATCTATCTATCTATCTATCTATCTATCTATCTATCTATCTATCTATCTATCTATCTATCTATCTATCTATCTATCTATCTATCTATCTATCTAATCTTATCTATCTAATTATAGATAGTGGGAAGAGAAGTTGCTATGTTCCTCTTTATGGGTCGAGGACTCTCACAAGACTGCCAACTAAATTACTATTATTTCTTTCTTCTCTCTTCTCACTCTGACACTAGATTGTCTCTGACTGTGCACTACACACTGGCTTTGTATTAAGTGTGTGTGCTTTTATGCTGTTTGCTCCATTGTCAGTGCAGCTGTATTGTATTGACGCTGTATTCCAGAGCCTGAACACATTTCTTCACAGTCCTTACATTCACCCCTACTTTCACCTTATTTATATTTTGCTTGTTTCAGAAATGTTTTCGAATTCCATCTTTCTTTTAGCCTGGTTAAAACCAGAGCATTCTCAGTTGTAACTTTGTTATGGTTTGGCAAAGCACCATAGACAAATCATTTCCAGAGGGGCATCACCAACGGATGTCGTGGGTAGACCTAAAACCAACCAGGGGTGCTTTTCCCGAAAGCATCGTTAGCCAAATATGGTTCCAAGTTCCGTCGTTATCTGCATAGTTTAACGAAACGGTGTTTCCCGAAACCATTGTTCCAACGGACACTCGCAAACAGCATCGCAAAGTGGGGTGGTTTGAACGACAGCTCTCGACATGTGGTTAGAGGCGTAGTTTCTATATTGCATGACATTTGGATGAGAAACATCTCCGAGTGTTGTTCTTTGCTCGGTTTTTAACAAAAAGGAAACGTTCAAATCGCTTAAAACAGACGCGATAGCTGATTCGAACGAGTGCTGTTCAATGGCGGGATCCATCTGTGGGTTACAAAATCAGCTTCAAAATCCCAGCGCTGTCGTCATCGTGTAAACCCCGCCCCAACATTTCTAATTGGAGCCGTGATTACGACGGATTGGAAATGGGCTTGAATGAGCTTTTTGCCAGACTAACTTTCAGGGTTTTCCCAGGCTATCTTTCTTTCATTGTACACTGGCATATATTAAAAGTTACATATGTTACACTGTAATATTTATTTATTTATTTTTTTCGCAAAGTCTACTTAAAATCTCGGTTAATTTAGTTGCATTTTTTTATGTTTTCAGGTGGTGTGTGTGGTCCATAACTTCAAAGGCAAACATCTGCTGAATGATGATCCCCCACAGGACAACCTGAGTGACAATCCAATGGTCAGCTCGCCCAGGGTTGAGAGTCCGTTGGAGAAGTACATCGCCTCACAGGTACTGACAAAAGCGCAGCTGAAATCTGTGGATGCTGTCAAATAACCTGACACACAGTACATGGCCTGCGTGCAGAGTGTTGAATCGGCTCTCAAGGGTCCCAATTGTGTCAGTCTGAGCACTCTGATCAACAAGATGTGTATCCATTCGCTCCTGTCCCTCAGGTGACAGAACTGAGAATGGATGACGAGGAGCCCCACACTCTGAAAGACCGTCTCCTGAGTTTCTTTAGCTGGATCACAGGCAAAAGCAGCCGCTTCAGACACCTGCAGAACACAAGGCAATAAACGTATGCGCACCTGTGTGAGGAGCTCAGGCTGCCAAACCTCTGGAGTACGACGACACGTCATTAAATCCCAGTTAAAAGCCAATCATGTTCATTTCAAATGAACCAACCAATTACCTGTACTTAATTACAGTGTACCCAGAGCGTTGGCATCTCTGGCTGCATGTTTTCAAGTCCTTTGCAGTTCAGTCTTTGTGGTTGCATCTGATCTTGTTCTGAACTTAAATGTATATGTAGGATTAAGAGATGTATAATATGGTCATCCAGAATAAGACATTAATATATGCTTAAAAAGTACTAATAAATGGCCAATATGCTTGTAATTTGCAAGCTAATAAGCAACTAGTTAATAGTGAGAATTGTTCCCCAAATTAAACTGTTACCCTTATTTTTAATATTATTAAAATATTAAAGGTGTGATGCAATAATTATATATTTTTAATTATTGTCATGTTTTTTAAAGGAGTAGTTCACTTTTAAAATAACTTGTGCTGATAATTTACTCACCCCCATGTCATCCAAGATGTTCACGTGTTTCTTCCAGGATTTTCTCCATATAATGGACTTCAATGGGAACCAAATGGTTCAAGGTCCAAAAGACAGTTTCAGTGCAAACTGTTGTAAGAGCTTTAAACGCGTCCAGATGATGAATAAGGCTCTTATCAAGTGAAACGATCGCTCATTTAAAAAAAAAATACAACAAAGTTTAAGTTTTATAAGCTCAAATGGTCGCCTTGCTCTGTTCTGTGATGCGTTCGTGACTCTCCTGTTCGAACTTGTTTATCAAAATGAACAAATCTTTTTTGTGTCCTTTGGTTCATTCAACGAACAAAAAATGAACGATTTGACTCGGAAAAAGATTCGTTCATTTTGATGAACGCACATCACAGAACAGAGCAAGGCGACCATTTGAGCTTCTAAAACTTAAAATTTGTTGTTATTGTTTTTTTAAATGAGCGATCGTTTCGCTTGATAAGACCATTATTCATTGTCTGGAATCGTTCAAAGCCCTTTGAACAGTTTGCAGTTTGCACTGAAACTCTCATTTGGACCTTGAACCATTTGGTTCCCATTGAAGTGCATTATGTGGAGAAAAATCCTGGAAAGTTTTCATCAAAAACCTTTATTTCTTTTCGACTGAAGAAAGAAAGACATGGACATCTTGGATGACATGGGGGTGAGTAAATTGTTAGCAAAAGTTTTTTTTAAAAGTGAACCACTCCTTTAAGTATTCATTATTTACATGAAAAAGTAAACCCATTGATAAGCCGAAATATATCATTTTAATAGATTTTTTTTTTAAGGATAGGGGCCTTTATTGAGGTTTTTTGTTTGTACTCTGGGAAAATTCAATTGATACTCACCACAAGACTTACATTTTTTTTTGCAATATACCTGAGAGTCATGTCATTTGAAGCTTAAATCTAATAAGGATTCCATGCTTCCAGTTTGTTTTCTTTCATAGCCGGTGCCCCGAAATCCTGTTAAAAAGCTGATCTGAAACCTGGTGTTGGTGTTTGAGTTGAGTGACCTAAAAACTCTTAGCAATTCCGCTCCTCGAATAGAAATGGAAACGCACTACTAAGCCCTCAAAGACTTGAAAAACCTCCATTCCTGAGTCTGCATTTAGCACCCTAGCAGCCGTTATCCCCCATGGCAGAGTCAGACTTCGTGTTCAGCTTTTAATTAAGCCACAGCCCACCTCTGAGATCCGAAAGACTGTAATTAAACTGCAACTATGGCCCTTTAAACGTTTCTTTAAGCATCTTGCATGTAAGCAAATGAGAGAATAATTTAATCCCAGACTGCCGTTTTGATTTCTCGGCAGAATGTGAGGGATTAAATGTTGTTCTTGTTTGCTTATTCAGCTGCAATGAACCATTTGGGAACAACGTCGGTTCACAGATGGTTTATTGAAATGCAGAGAATGAATGTGTAGGATATTGAAGGCACTTTCCTCCAATAAAAATGCTAATCTTCTGTTTCTTCTTTAGTCAAGGATGCCAATTGAAAATAATTATTTGTGATGTCAGTTGATCCACGTAGATAAGGTTTGGATGCGATAATGCCCCGTGAGGTTTCTGGGATGGATGGAAAACCGACAATCGCACTTTGCTTTCTGCTGAAATATCCCCCAGACAGATTGCTTTCAGAAAGCATAATGCTGTTGAAAGTGGGAGGACAAGGCGAGGAAAATCCACATCTCTGTTTTGTCTCTTCAAATCACAGAGACTTCAGGATCACGGCAAATATGACTGGAAGCTAGAAATAATTTGCTTGGGAAAATCCGCCTCGGATTCTCTGCCGAGGTCACGGTGTGTATATCAGCGAGATGACCTGCGGAGCGCTTTACTGTGATCGCTCTTCATGTTTTCTGAATCTCTGATGAACTCTCCATTTACAGCTGTATTATTTATACATTTTCTAACTCGGTGTGTAGTTTTTCAGCACTGTGTACTGTTAGCTATCACTCTAAATTATTCAGCAGAATCCCTTTCAACACCTATATGTATACCTGCGTGACTCATGTAAGAAAGTGAACATTTCGTTTCAGAATAGAGTTTAAATTGGAGTCATACACCCCATCAGTTGTGACTGAAACGATCTATCTTCTGGTTCTGAGGACTCATTTTCTTTCAGATTGGACCTACATACTGGGATCATAAGGTTAATCAGAACCATTAGTGTTTGTTATATATATATTAGGGCTGTTAAACGATTAATCGCAATTAATTGCATCCAAAATAAAAGTTTGTTTTTACATAATATATGTGGGTGCACTGTGTATAATTATTTTGTATATATAAATACACACACATGCATGTATATTTAAGAAAAAAAATATTATTTAGACACAAAAATATTTATATTTATATATAATGTAAATTATATATAAATCTATATACAGTATATACTTGAAAATATTTCTTAAAAATATACAAGCATGTGTGTGTATTTATATAAAGAAAATAATTATAAACAGTGCACCCACATATGTTATGTAAACATAAACTTTTATTTTAATTGCGATTAATCGCGATTAATCATTTTAAAGCCCTAATATATATATATATATATATATATATATATTACAACCTGGAACACACGAGTGCTCATATCAGACATGTTGTACTTGGTTGACTACATTTGGTTTGGACCTACAGTAGGTTTGGTTTGTTTTTTTGCGTGAAACGTGATTACTGAATTTTGATGCACAACAAGGAACCGTACACAGGTCTACTTGAAAACCAGGTTTATATTTTTTGTTATAATGCGATTGCTGTATCAACATAATTTGCCTTTAGCAAAATATCTATGTGTGTGTTAAAACCAAAGAAAAATTCACTAGCATTCAAATGTTTGGGGTCAGGAAATTTTTAGTGACTATTTATTTTGATGGTCCACTTCTACTAATTATAAGTAACATGTTAAAGGGATACTCCACCGTTTTTTTCATATTAAACTATGTTATTCCCTTAACTCAAACGAGTGGATACAAACCTCACTCGTCTCAGTGAGTGCACTCAATCGCTGTGGCGCGTGAGACACTTTGATCGCACTTAAAGGAGTAGTACACTTTTGAAAAAACTTTTGCTGATAATTTACTCACCCCTATATCATCCAAGATGTCCATGTCTTTCTTTCTTCAGTCGAAAAGAAATTAAGGTTTTTGATGAAAACTTTCCAGAATTTTTCTCCATATAATGGACTTCAATGGGAACCAAACGGTTCAAGGTCCAAAAGACACTTTCAGTGCAAACTGCAAACTGTTCAACGGGCGTTAAATGATTCCAGGCGATGAATAAGGGTCTTATCAAGTGAAACGATCGCTCATTTTTTAAAAAAAAAAATATAACAAAGTTTAAGTTTTATAAGCTCAAATGCTCGCCTTGCTCTGTTCTGTGATGCACGTTCGTGACTCTCCTGTTCAAACTCGTTCATCAAAATGAACAAATCTTTTTCGATGAACGAAACGAACGAATTGACTCGGAAAAAGATTCATTCATTTTGACCTTGAACCATTTGGTTCCCATTGAAGTCCATTATATGGAGAGAAATCCTGGAGTGTTTTCATCAAAAAACTTTCTTTTCAACTGAAGAAAGAAAGACGAGATCATCTTGGATGACATGGGGGTGAGTAAATTATCAGCAAAAGTTTTTTCAAAAGTGAAGGACTCCTTTAAGTAGCCCAGTTCATTCAATATGGGCCAAGCAGAGAAGTGACCGAGTCAAAGTGCTCCCAAGCACTTGCTGGTATTCCTCCAAACATTATGGTTATCCACTTTACACGCTTGGAAAACTGCAATATTTTATTTTGTGTCACCATTCTTGGTCGAGTTATTCTACTTGAGTAACTGTATTTAAATAGGGAAAACGTGGAGGTGTTTGGTCGCTTCTCTGCTTGGCCCCTATTGAATGAACTGGGCTAGTTAAGTGCAATCAAAGTTTCTCGCGCCAGAGATGACAGAGGTATGTATCAACTCGTCTTATTTAAGGGAATAACATGGTTTAATATGAAAAAAACGGTGGAGTATACCTTTAACTAGCAGTCATTAGAGTATGCTATTAGTAGACTGCCTGCTTATATCTGGTAGCACTTTATTTTGATGATAACTGAAGACTGGAGTATAATGACGCTGAGAGTAAAGCTTTTTATTTTTGATCAGATAAATGCAGCCTTGAAATATTTTACCGACCCCAAACATTTGAACAGTAGTGCAATTTTTTAAAGTAACGTGAACACTTTCTGTCTTCTCTTTCAATATTTTCCTTGTTTTCCAGTAAAAATGTCTAAACATCCTTACAAAGTGAAATTGCTTCAGCAAAAGTTTTCAGAACGTATACAATTATATTCATAATATATTTGAATCAAATATTCAAAATAGACAAATATTATTTTTTTTCTCCCCTGTAGGCATAAATGTAACAATTCTTATTGGAAAACAAGACATGAAGAGTTCAGATGCAAAAGCCTCTAAGTGCTATTTGAAATTTTCTTCTAAAATGACCATTTTTATCAAACTTGTATATTTAAGTTCAGTAATTTCACTTAAATGACAATTAATAGGTAATCTTCATTGCCATTTAAGTGAAATTACTGAACCTAAATATACAAGCTTGATAAAAATGATCATTTTAGAAGAAAATTTCAAATGGCACTTAGAGGCTTTTGCATCTGAACTCTTCACAGATGTTTTTGCAGTGCATTTAGGTGAAGTGCCCAACAGCTGGTGTAAATATCCATCTCCTCAAACCTTGAGTGGAAACGGTTTGCATCTAAAAGAGTGTGTCCTCTTGCAAAGCAGATTTGATGTGTTTGATGCCCTCAAGTTTTTGCTGACGTCCTGTCTTCTGTCTAACTCTGTCAACAGAATCACATCTCCTTCGCTGAGATCACGTGACCTTGAGTCGGCAGTGTGGCAGACACACTGGACATCCACGCTGTTTACCGTCCAGTCCCGATAGTCACGGCTCAACGCTAACACGGTGGTCATATTCTCTATGGTGTCGTTTTGGATCGCTCTGCCCTTGCTTTGTGTGTGTGGAAATCTTGGTCCCGTCTACTAATAACTGTTACCATCACGCAACTAATGACTGAAGCTTCACACTTCACGTTGACAAGCACTAGAGCTCAGAATATCTCAGTTGCTCACGTATATGGAGAGCATGTGTGTCTGTGTTTATGGGATTTATGGCGGGTTGATGCGAATACCTACCTGTGGAGTTAAAAATGGACTTGTGTTTGTGGATACGTGTTTTCTTCGTCTGCTTATATTTCAGAAAGTGTTTATTCCTATATGAATTTGTTTCTTTTTAGAGCTTGCATTGGATGAGTGAAAACATATGGAAGCCTGTTTCTGCCTCAGAGTAAAAAAAAGGTAATTTTTGACTTGATTTCTATTTTGACTGACACTAAGTAACTTTGAACTACATGTCAACTTAATATCTGCTAAAACTTTATTTTGATGGAATAATTCATTATCTGATAATTGTGATTTTAAAATCTCACTGTTGTGACAATTTCTCCTAATTGCAACATTATTTATCACAATTGTAATTATCTCTCCTTATTGCGTCTATATCTCACAAGTTTCTTTTCCAAATTGTGAAAATTATCACAATTATAACTTTTAGTTATAATTTTAAAATGTATGTCTCGCAATATGAATTTATTTCTCTTAATTGCAACTTAAAATCTCACAATTTCAACTTTATTTCTTAGAATTGGGATTTTATATCTCACAATTGCGACTTTATTTCACATATTTGCGACTTTTCTCAAATTGTGACTATCTCACAACTATATTTCATAATTGGGATTTTAATATCTGACTATTTCTTTCAATTGTGACACATTTGTGACTATTCCTCGTAATTGCGACTATATCTCGCAATTTTTCTCGCAAAACTCGCAAAAAAAAACATTTTTCTCAAATTATGACTACTGTACATCACAATTTTAACTTAAACTCATATTGTGATGTACACTGTAAAAATAATATGCTTTATCTAATGAATAAAATTGTGGCAACAGATTACAAGCAATATTATTTATTAAATTGAACAAATTAGAATTGAGTAATAGTTAATCAAATTAATATTCTAATTAATTCTAATTTGTACAATTTAATTAATAACATTGCTTGTAATATGTTCCCACAATTTTATTGATTAGATAAAGCATATTAATTTTTACAGTGTATAAAATCACAATTATGAGTTTATTTCTCTTCATTGCATCTTTATTTCTCCTAATTGTGATTTCATATCTCAAAATGTGACTTTATTCTTGATAATTACCTGTTATTTTTCACCCCGAGGCAGAATTTTGCTTCCATACATGCGTAAATACACTGTGTCCACAAAAATAAGGCAGAAAATAAGCTAAAAATACCTGTTGAAAGCTCACATTTTAAAGAATACCAAAGCTCAGATAAATTCAACTACTTACCAACTGTACTAGCAGCAAAAAAACAGTTCCAGATCCATTGGTTTGAGCCAAGTTATGAGCCAAGACTCAACTCTACCCAGTGGCCAATGGACATTCACAGTGAAGCTGTGCGCAAACCGTGATCACCCAGCTGTGAAAGACAGATCATCTGCTAAGACAATCATCAGCCACCTCACTAGAATAATGAGTCGGTCCATTAAACCAGTGCTTGACATAATGATACTCGCATAGGCATTTGTTTCACACTGTTTTAATGGCCAGCAAACCGTTCACAGATGAACGATATTGTACATGTTGAGGAACTAATGATTCAGAAAGCCTCCTTTTCTCCTGTGATCTTTAAAAACAAACCATGATACCTCATGTGTAAAGTTGTGGTTATACATTTTATTTGAAACAGATGTAGTTCTCCGCTTATTTATGTTTCAGATCTCTGGCCCTGTGTTTCAGTCATGTCATGCTGCCGTTCTGGAATATTCTGGGTTATCTTAGATTAATGTCTACATCTAGCATCGGTTTAATGCTGTAAATGACGACTAATTCAATACATTTAGAGTAATACACTTAAAATGGAGGACTCGTTATTGGTTACGCCTACAAATTATTCAGTAAAAACGTGCTGTTTGAGTTGTCTAAGAAGCTTTTTTGAGGTGGGATGTACTTTTTTTTAGGTTGAGGAACTGGTTGTGTTTCTGAAGGTGTAGTTTGCAGGACTCTTGCTCCTCAATTTACCGTATATTACTGTAAACTATTACTTATTGAAATTATTCTGTGTGGTAATCAACGCTACCGTTCATATGTTTGGGGTCAGATTTTTATTTTATTATAAGAAAATATTCTTTTATTCAGCAAGGATAAATTAAATTGTAAGGGACAGTAAAAAAAAACATGTTTAATGTTACAAAATATTTCTGTTACAAATAAATGCTTTTAATTCATCAAACATTCCTGTTTTTTTTTTTAATCATGTTTTCCATAAAACCATTAAGCGGTTTTCAACATTAGTATTAATAATTTCTTGAGGAGCAAATCGTCATATTATAATGATTTTTGAGACGTTAAAGACTGCATGATACTGAAAATACAGCTTTGCATCACAGGGATAAATTATATCTAATAAAATATTAAATAATGGCAGTTAATATAAATGTATAAAAATATAATAAAGTTTGATAATAAAAATATTTTAATAATATTTCACAATATCACAGTTTTACTATATTTTTGATCAAATAAATGCAGACATGGTGTGCATGAAATTACTTTTTTCCATAAACAGAAAAAAAAACAAAAAACGTACAGACCCCAAACTTTTCAACGGTGGTATATGTTATCCAAGGGCCGGATTATGATCCATAAAGTAACCCAGAAGATTCCTAAATTTATGGTTCCCTTTGTCCTGCTGATGTGACCGATCCGTAAAAGAGCAATAATGTGTTTCTCCTTATCTCATTAGAAAATTCCTATTTGGCTTCCTCTCAAATGATATCTATTTTTTATTTGTATTATTATATATACATATATAATATATTGGTGTGATAAATGGTATATATTCCTAAAGCACTAATGGAAGTGATCAGCGCCTGCAGCAGTATTAAAATGAAACATGGTGTGTACAGTGTAAATGCACATGACTGTAATTTTTGTCAGAGATTATCGATGTTTATTTTTTTATGTTTGTGTTGTTCATGTATGTGTGGCTGGGGGTTTGTGGATGTACGATGGCATACTGTAAGTACATATTGTACTGTATTAATCATTTGACATTCTTTGGTCTTCGCTGTGGAATCACACTGGTTTACTGTATACAAATGGATGTTTTTGTATTTATTTTAAGTGTTCTATAGCTTGCACAGACGTTTTGGTTGTTAAAAGATGTTCTTTCAACCTCCAATTTTTATTTTTATTTTAACTTCTGATTCCTATATTTTCTCCTCCCATCCCACCTCGAAAATTCCGAAATGGTTTATCTGACTATGGATTTACCACAAAATCAATGTGAATCCATGAATTCATGACCTTTTACACTGTAGAGACGATGAAAATTAAAGTTTGACTAAAAAAATATATTAAAGCCTGTGGTGTGTTTTTCTTTGGCCAGCACTTCACTGATATGTATGGATTATAAAGCAAAGGAGGTCTTATATTGAACGCTTTCAGCTGTGGAATCTCTGGCCCCTGACTTCTGATAAATTGCCTGGTTTGCTCTGGAGGACCTGTAAAATATGAGAGAAAGTGACGTGGTATGGAGGTGATTCGGTGTTCTTCGGCCATCCTAACTGATACCGAATGTCCTGAGGAGACACAAACAGACAAACAAGCAATCAGGAAAGATGGAGCGTTTTCACCAGCTCACATTTATTACTGTCACTCAAAAGGGTTAAAGGGAACATCTCTTTCTCTCTCCTCTCTCCCCACATCATAAGGATTGATTCTTTTCCTAAGGGAAACACATTCCGCTGGCTGCACTGAGATTCCCTCCTTTTTTATATCTCCAATATGACTGCTCTGTCTCCTGAAACCATTGGCAAACTAACACGCCACATGGGCTTAGGAGAATGTTTTATCTTTTGAGAAATTATTTTATAGATAAATCTAATATGGAAAATGTAATAAAGCAAGGCATGAAAATCATACTAATAAAGGTTCATTTGGGGGTTATGCCCATAGATTTGTATATAAAGGCTAGATGTGTTACAGCGGAGTTTCCATCGGCCATCTTGTCACAGACAAGTTGATGTAAGATGAATGGTCAGCACGAACACAAATACTCTTGTCTCATGGAAATCTTGACAGATTTACAAACGGTTTGGTTTCTTACAAACGTTATTAACGTGGCCATAATTATCTGGATGATTATTCATTTATACACTTTTTATTCATAAGTATGCAGGGCCATAACTACATCTCTTAAGTTTATAACAAAACAAACCGTTTGAAAATCGGTAGAAAATTGAGCAAGTTATGGTCATTTAAATAGTTCATGTACCATTAACACAATGTTGCGAGTGAGCGAGCTACCTGTGACAAGATGTCCACCAGGTGCAGACGTGGACCTCCATTGGCCAGCAGCGTGGACGACGAGCGCGAGCGAGCGCCCAACTTTCAAACCGGAAAACGGGTGTAAGCATTTCCGGTTTATAAGCGTTTCCGAATTTTTTTAAATTATAAATTAAAACTAAGATGCCGGACGATTTTGAATTTGGATGAGAAAATGAGATGGAATTTTTCGCCCTTTCCCGGCTTTTTAAACCGGACTACACAGACAGATAACTTGGAGTATGTGTGAAAGGGGCGTTAGATAGATGACGTGACGCGTGACTTTTCCATCGTGAAGTCATAATCCCTGGCGCATTGGATACGGCACAACATGAACAACTGTGGTTAAAAAGTACATACATTTTTATTATTTTTTATAAAATGAACCATCGTTTCGCTAGACAAGGCCCCATTTCTCAGCTGTGATCGTGCAGAGCCTTTAGAAGCACTTCTTCAAAGCCTTTTTAAACGGCCTTCATTTGGACTTCAGCATGTTGCTTGCGATTAATGGGGTAAGGATTTTGTTCTTTTATACCTTCATAATCATGAATAAATGAGGAGGCGTAAGTTTAACAGAGTATTCAGGGCTCTGGACGTCCGATTGGCAATTAGGTGTAGCTACATCTGCAATGGGTAACGTTAGCTCCTGTTAATGTCGCCATTACTATGCTATGTTTACCTCAGTAACGTTAGCTAACGACCTTAGTTACCTTTGCTTTCTTGATATGATTTCCTGGCTTATTAGTACTTGTTTTGTTAGTGCAAGTTATTCTAAAGAAAGAAAAAAAATGCTAAAAAGCTCTGCTGCTTAAATTTCCTTTTAGGCATGGGAAATAATAAACAAATTTCTAAATAGCTTTTTTTAGGCTATACTGTTCAAGGTAATGTTGGTAGTATGCAATTTCCTATGGGTATAATGAAGTTTTATTATATTAATTTTATATATAATTCTATAGTGGAGACATTGATTTTTCATTGTCAGACTCAGGCCGATGCATTGCAAAGCACTGATGCTTTTCTAACCATATTTCTACAGTTCAGCATGCTCTCCAAAAGCCAATACCACAACACAAGCGCTTTATTTTTAGTCTAAATTGAGTCTAAATTGCTCCTGTAATACTTGGCAGCTAACAATAGCTACAAGTCCATGTCTCATTTATCTGGAATCAAATAGAGGCTGATTGTGTAACAAAATCATTCATTTCTGTTTACCACGAAACGGGTCGATATCTTTCAAACAATCAATCCGCGCTGCATGTTTCCCAGTGTGAACAAGCAGCCTTACTGTGTCGCATTGTTTCGGTTTTCATTCAGTTCGCACAATTGGAAACTTTGGCCTTTGTGCTTTAAAGACGAGGTGTCCGAGTCAGGACATTGATCAACTGACGTGTCTGAGAATGATGTGTACAGAAAACCAATTCGGGAATCTCAAAAGCAGCAAAATGGTCTTGCTTTTTAGACCTAAACAATCTTTTGTTTTAGATCATCAATCTATGGATGCTTGTTTCTTTCACGGAAATGGGAAATTCCATCAATCTTACCCCAATTGCATCAGAAAACTCTCTCCGCTGTCCTTCCTGTTTCCTGTCGGCGTTCTGTGCGAGGTCTCCCACTGGACTGTGTCTCATTTGTGGTTGGAAAGGACTAGATAGACATTCATACTGTTTTTGTAGTGCTGACAGACTGTAGATATTGTACAGGTCTTTGTGATTCGGTAACGGTTGGAGCTTCTGTTCCCCATGGCTGCCCTGTACCCGAGTCCCTCTGTAACTTCTTACTCGTCCCACTCTCCGGATCACCACCCTGTGTCTGGCTGCGGTTGGCAGGCCATCGGCGGGCAATGACGACCCGAGGCGTGCCACCTTAGCCAGGCGCCGATGGCTCCATTCTAGTTTTTGTCCAGATGCCTTTTTCCGAAAATCTTCAGGACTTCTTGTTTCGTGGTTTGCCGTGTCAAATCCGTCACACCGCCAGGCTTTGGTTTCCACCGCCATTTGCTCATGAGACGTTTCCGGAATCCACTCTATCATTGGCAGAATCCTGCTTACCTCTACGATATGTACTTGCATTGAGTTCTCACTGGCAATATGTTGTCTCTGGGTCTTTGAATCACTAGATTCACTGGGATTTATGGGTACACAGCTCGCGTCTGGTGCACTTGATCTCTCACTGGTAATGTTCACATTCAGGTTGGCAGATTTAGCAGGGACAAGAGTTATTTGTGATGCTTTCCATCTTGAGTTTGCTCTATCTGATGCATTTGATCCAGATACACACGACCTGGGCTGAGCGATTAAATGAGGGGACAAAATGAAGTTCTTCTCATCCAAGTAACTGCATTTGTGCCTAACCTTCTGTTTAGAGTCTCGGTGTCGATGAAATCCATTTTTATCTGTTAAAAAAAATAAGTGAGGGGAAAAATGAGTGTGAAAAAACTTTAAATGTTTTGGAAAGAAGACTTATGCTCAAAAAAAAAGAATACAGTAAAAACAGTAATAATGTGAAATATTGCTAAAATTTAGGTGAACTGACTATTTTGATAATATAATTCATTCATGTGATGTAAAGCTGAATTTCCAGCTCGTTACACCAGTCTTCAGTGTCACATGATCCTTCAGAAATCACTCTAATATTCTGATTTGCTGCTCAAGAAACATTTATTATTATTAGCAATGTTCAAATCAGTTGTGCTACTTAATATTTTTTGGGAACCATGATAAAATAATAGCTATTATTAACAGAAAATAATTAAAATAAATCGTACTCATCCCAAACTGAGATGGTGTGCAATCTTTTTTTTTTTTTTTTTTTTGGAACAATGGATTCAATGTTGCATCAGCTTTTTAATGTGTTTTAAATGGTCATTATTACCATTTTATACACACACACACACACACACACACACATATATATATATATATATATATATATATATATATATTAGGGCTGTCAAAATGATTAATCCCGATTAATCGCATCCAAAATAAAAGTTTTTGTTTACATAATATATGTGGGTGCACTGTGTATAATTATTTTGTATATATATAAAAACACACATGCATGTATATTTAAGAAAAAAAATATTATTTATATATAAAATATGTATATTTATGTATAATATAAATTACATATAAATCTATATACATGAAAATATTTCTTAAATATATACAAGCATGTGTGTGTGTTTATATATCTAAAATAATTATACACAGTGCACCCACATATATTATGTAAACACAAACTTTTATTTTGGATGCGATTAATCATTTTGACAGCCCTAATATATATATATATATATATATATATCCAAAGAGTTGATTGTATTTGACATCAAGATTAACTTCTCAACTCATGAATACAAAAAAAAAATTATTGGCATATTTATTGGCAATTATTTGGCATGAAAGAGCCAAATAAGTAGTGTTTTCTGGAAAGCTTTATTACTATTCTTCATTGCTACTTTAATTGTATATAGGTGCAAATTGGCATACTACCACTTTTTGAACTAATGTTGCAAACGCTCCTACAAAAGGATAACTGGAAAGGCTTTGGATGATCTATTACTAACTGCAAAACGTCTGCCGGTCATTTTTAAGTAATCCTGCAAACCCTGATTAGCTGGTTTAAGGGTGAATCTAAAGTGGGTCATATTAATTCCATCCCTGCCTTGAGAAAATTTTTGTCATTTTTGTCTGTTTTGAGAGCATCCTCATGCATTTGAGTAAATATAAATATTGTTTAACATGGTTTTGTCTCTAACAAGTGTTAAACACTCCCCTTGTCATAGGTCTTTGGATGTCCCCGGGGCTGCAATACAAATGCCGTGAGGTCTGAGCCCTGTTCGGTCGATGATTAATCACAGGTCCGGTTTTTAAATGTCAAGTCTGACCCCAGCGTGGCTCGGCTCTGATCGATGTCCCACTCTACGGCCATCTCTCAGAAAGCTGCACTGACGCTGTGGGACTCAGCATGACTCACCGTTTGCTTCAGAGAAGGTGAGTGGTGAAGGGTTTAAATGCAAATGTGCTCAACATCTAACTTTTGGCGAGCAGGGAGAGATATACTGAGGTCCTTAATCTGAGACCACCAACTAAAATGTGAGCTTAACCATATACCTAAACCTAACCCTACCCATAACTTATGGCTAAAATAAGTGAATAACACTGATGTTGAAGCACCTAACCCTGGTTGACATAAACCGTAAACTTGTCCCTCAAATCTGATTGGTTGATTGAAATGATGCTTCAGGATCAACAGAGATGTTGATCCAATAATGTGTTGTACTTGGTGAAATCAGGTTCTGCTGCCTGAACATGCTTAAAAATAAAGGTTCTCCATTACACAAGTTAGTTCGTTAGTTGAAAATAATCATTTTTTATTTTTTTTCTCAGTTTTAAAGCAAGAAATAAGGCAGCATCTTACATATTTTGTCTGTTTTTGCCATAGCTTTAAAAAAAAATCTAATTTTTACTATGGAGGTAGATTTAAACAACATCTGGCTTATATTTTCTCCCGTGAGACCTCTAATATGCAATATTAATGTTTTTCACAACATTTTTAGACGATGCTAAATTCTGTTAGCATAGTTTGGAAAAATATAACAGATATGCACTATTATAAGCTTTCATTTTCCTTGTCAGCTAGAATGTTTTCACACATAAATGATTTATTAATAATAAGTAAGGTTAATTGGCGCATAAAAATATATTTATTATTGATGGATATGGAGAAATATTATTAGGATTTTAATAATCTATCTACAATTAAAAAACAAAAATGACCTAAAAATGCATCCTATACACAGCTTCCAACTGATAAGCTCCAAAACACAATCCTGAATTGAGTTTGTATGGAAATGCCCTGAGTGCATTTTATGCAAATTACTAGTTGTCACACCGGCCTCATTTAAAATAACTTGGATTCACCAACAATGATGAGCGATGACAGTAAGAGGTTTCTGTGCATACGCACCTGTTCCATTGGAACTTTTCTGGAAGTTTATGTGCTTAAAAGTATCAGTATAAGGCCCAATACCATTAAAGTGGCATACTTTATCTTTGAAAGAAAAAAGTTCAACACTAGAAAAGCTTCTTTTTTTCCCCTCAAGAGTTCATTGCAGTGAGTTGGGTCGATAATGGTATCAGTTACCATAATTGTATATGGTTTGAGCACATATGACTCAATACCAGAGTGGTGTTGTGAGTGAAGTGTCATTTGTGCATCTACAGTAATAGTCAGTTGGCAGTCCTGAGTCATACGGTGCCCTTGTTGACATTCGCCATGAGGCTACTTGAAGTTGCTCAGAAAATAATAAAATGATGTGTAATTTAAAATAATAGGGACAGGCGGAACAGGGAGCAGATTTAAATCTGTGATATTTCTCTGGATAAGATACTGGTCCAAGTCACCATGAAGTCAAAATGTGCAATTCTTGTTTTTGATGGAATATTGCAGTATTTATTATAAATGATTTATCCTTGCGCTTTTTTTTTTTCTTCATTTGCCCTCATAATATTTAATAAAAAAAAAAAACGTCCCCTTCCTCTTGCAGCGATATCTCTTCTCTGATGATGTGTTTACTGGCGTGAGGGCGGGACAACCTGTCACTCACATAATATGACCAATAGCCAATCACAGGCATCCAATCAATTCCCATTTCCAATGGACAAAATTAAGTCCCGTCTACTTGTTCAAAAGGGAAATTCTCCCCTTCCAGTCAAAACAATCGTAGAAAGCTCAAACAAACACGAATAACCAGTCAAAACAGAAGAAAAACCCTTTGCAAATAAAGCACGGTCTCATGTCTGTATGTGTAGAGAAACCTCTACACGCTGAGTGATTGGCAGGAAGTCGCTCTTTTCAGTCTCGATACACACTGCGAGGTGATTTTGAGGCATGCTGGGTAGAAAGCTCGACTCTGTGGCAGACAAATGTTTGCGCCACACATAATGGATGGCTCCAGATCCCTATAGAGAATTCCCCATAGCAGCAGGTGAAAGCAACAGTGTAATTAGACACAGGTTCACAGGGCTGCAAACATTAAGAGAAACATTCGGCTACATCGCCTATTATCTCCTCTCCTGCTGCTTGAACTTAACCATGTTTAAGAGAACTCTGTGGGACCGTCAATCAAGACTCTGATTAGCCATTTCAAAGAGTGTATTGATTTTTCTTTGGCAGCATTTTACTCCTACCAACCAGATTCATTATGATGCAAGCCATTACTTAGTTGGTCCCCTGACTGAGGGGGCATTTACATGACTGTTTTCAACTTAAAACTGCTATTTTAATGCGTTTTGGCCGTTCAATTACGCAACAGGCGTTTTACGGGCCTGAAAACGCAAACTTTTGAAAACGGGTTTGAAAGTGCAAGTTTTTAAAAACAATACCGTTATAGTCTCTGTGTAAACGACTAAAAGGGCGTAATTGTGAAAACGGTGATTGACATCATGCACATCATGCTTATTATGTGTTTTGTGTTTCTTTATAAAGTGACATCGCCATCTACTGGCCTGGCATGTATAATACAGTATTTTTAGTCATTTTCGTAGAGCTGAGTGAACAGTTGTTGTGAAAAACGCGAAGGAAAAAAAAAACGTTTCTGTTTTTAGTATGTGTAAACGTACCCTGATTATGAACGTGTTTGATTGCTTACCGTTGATTCCGCTATCCGTATCGGAACATTCCCAAGCACAGCACAGATCCCTCTTCTCATCTTTTCTATGGAAACATTGTGAAACGCTGAATTTTCCAAAATACACCTTTTAAAAGTGTAAAAGTGAAAATCGAAAGATTGAAAAACAATTTTTCTAAAAATCACAAACATTTGGAAATTGCAGATTGCAGGAAATTAGTAAATGAGAATTTGATTACAGACACAACATGCAGAATTATACAGTATATATAATTACATATAATAAACATTTATATTCTATTTCTATTTTATTAATAAATTACATCATTGCATATTTTAAATATAATTAAAATTACATATATATATATATATATCTAATTAAAATAACGGTAATGGATTTTTGTAATTTGAACATTATTGTACTGTAATATGTACAGTATACTACTGTTAAATGTGCCAACTGTATAATATTGTAAATAGCCATGGATAATGGGAAAATATGTGTTTACTACTGTAATTATTGTCTACTGTAAATCATAAAAAATCGAATTATGTATTAATAAGTCAATTCTGTTACTGTAAATAAAAATACAGTTGTTGTACTCATGAATAATACAATATACAGCATTATTCCTGTAAATTAAAATATGGTACTTGTACTGTAAATTAAAAATACATTACTCATACTTTAAATTTTAATACAGTATATTACTGTAAATGAAATCACAGTAGTATTAATGTATTTGAAATTACAGTAGTAATACTGTAAAAACTTTTACAGTAACCTTTTTACAGATACACATTTATAATTGTTGTCGAATGATATCAAACTTATTATCTAACATCGACCTATCACAGAAATACTACAGAAATTCTATTCACACTCGTTTAAATCTCATTACTTGACAAAATCTACTAAATGCTATCTTTTAGCAATTAAATGTGATTTTAGAGATTTGCTTACTGAACCATAGTGGAGTCAAAAATGAAACGACTGACGGGACATTTTTATGACGCAACAGCTAGTGTGTTGTATTCATCATAATAGCTGGTGTTGAATTGCTTGGGATGCGATGGAAACAGGCAAAACAATAGAAGCTCTTTACTATAGCAAACAAAGTCAGTTCCTGCTAGTAAGCAGTGAAAAGAATCGAGCGTACAATGCTAACAGATTTGCTGTGAATGTACCTCCAGCTCATCAAATCTCTCATTTTATAGAGAATGACTCGATAGCCCAGGATCAATGAGTCATGGAAGTCCATAACTATTCCCGGCTATTGTTTTCCATTACCGACACCTCATATCAGCCCGATGCAGAACACAAGCCACCTCTAACACCTCTAAAGCACACTTTTTGGGAAAGCGTAATGCACAAGCGAGATAAAGTAGAGTCATTTTCTCCGTTACAGCCCTGCTCAGTGCAGCAGAGAAAACTGAAATGGCTTGTTTTGATGGTGTGGAAACTTCATTCCTCTAGCAGATTGTATACTGAGAGAGCCAACACTGCTTCCAATCTAGAGTAAAACACTCAGAGGTCTGCATTCGAAGAAGTTTAAATTAAGAAATACATTCACATTGTGAGATTAAGTCAAAACCGGAAGATAGAAAGTCGCAATTATCATTAAGTGGAAAATGGGCTTCCATAACACAGAGAGAATGGAAAACAAAACTTTAAGATTTAGTTGTTTACATCTAATGAAACCTGTTTCCACTTCAGAGTAAAAGATAAAACTGGTAATTGGGGAAACAAGTTCAAAATAAAAAAGAAATAGTTAAAGAATTCTGTGATAAAGTCAACATTTTGAGAAATTTGATAGATTAGATTAGATAAATAGATCAAGATGTGTCAACATGCAGACCAAATTACGTAATTAAGAAGTTTAAAATGCTGGAAAAATTATAGTCAAATCAAACTAATAACTGTACCTATTTTTCTTCTGTTTATCTTCCTTGAGCTCCATATTGGCACACATTTGTCTCGTGGTCTCTTCTGAATGCTTTGACATTGCTAATGCTCACACCCAATGCCATAATAATTACACACGAGAGACGCAACAGTAACCAGGAACTTGGACACACTTCAGTGACTGGTCAAGCTGACATGTATGAGGCAGTTCTTCTAGAGAAACACAAACGAGATGTTTATATAAAGTCATTTTTGCTTGTTATTAGTATGGTTGAATTGGATCATCGAAGGTCAGCAGCAAAAACATTGGTTAATAAAGGGAGATTAAATTAACAAAGTGTAATTATTTAACATTTAATTATGGTAGATTTGCATAATATTCTGAGATTGCACTTCATTTTTTATTCATTATCAGACTGATCTCATGAAGTAGCGTGTGTATGACACGCCAATTCGTATTTCCATTTTTGGCGTGCTATCAAGACGCATAATCTCTTTTCAGCGTGTTTACAGTATGAACGCCGTCGACTTAACGTTATATAAATATATGACTTACCTCAACCCCATCCCTAAACTTAACTGTCACTGGGGTTAATGGCATTTATGACTGGACATGGGACGGCGTGTACGGACACGCGGAATGACGCGAACGTTAATGGCGTAGACATACACGCATACACGCACATACACGCGGATAGCTCAAAATGCGTAGAGATAACACGCCATTTGACTCAAAAGTGGCGTGTATGTTTACGCAAAAGTCATGATGTCATGTTGTCATTATCGATACTGAATCTGTTTTTGTGAGATGAGTGAATGCTTGCTCACCTTTAATCGAGATTACAATTACCATCATGTCCACACAAAAGCTCTGCGCTCACTCACGATTTCTGTCAACATTGAGATAGAAGAGGTGTCAGTCAATAAATTGGAAAACAAAGTAACTTTTTTGAAAACTGCTAACTTGTTTGAAAAGTAACTCCGATATGTTGATACTTTACTAGTTACTTGAAAAAAGTAATCTGATTACGTAACTCAACAGTTGTTTTATGCAGTACGTCACTAAAAAGAACCGGTTCCAAAGAATCATTTGTTCACAAATCCATTATTGGAAAAATTAGAAAAGTTCATTTATTTCAGTAATTCAACTTAAAAGGTGAAACTAATATATTATATAGACTCATTACATGCAAAGTGAGATATTTCAAGCCTTTATTTGTTATAATTTTGATGATTATGGAATTACTGAAATCAATGAACTTTTGCACGATATTTTAATTTGTGTACTACCCTGTAAAAAAATAAATAAAAATAAGTACAATCAAATTGGATATTTGAGTCATTTCAACTTAAATGACATTAAACCGACTTCAAAAAGAATAGTTGGATCTTGTATAACCCAAACAAGTTTAAAATTGCTTGAAACATCTGAGAACTTTTTAGCTTTGAAATGGCAATATTTGAAATGTTTCTTTGGCAGTTTCTCTTTGGTCGTGCTGAATTAAGTCTTGTGCTGGAGCATCCTAAAAGGAACAGAGAAGCATGGTGACTGTGGGCTTCCCTGAGGCTGTCTGATCCATCTGGTCACTCAGGCATTCACGTACTTCCCTTTCCAAGTCTCCATGAGGGAAGCCCAGAGCAGGCCTGCTTTCTGCCAGCCCGCCTCAGATGCTCGAGTCAGAGAACAGCTGCTGCTGATGGCAGGAAAAAGCCAAGCGCTGCAGCAATAACTCTATTTGCTTTTACATTCGTAGTGCACTTACTTTCAAACCAAATTGCAAATTAATAGTGCATAAGGAGACACTAACATATTTGATTCTGCCAAAGACAATATAGTGATTAACTCAGTGGGAACATCAGTTTAGAGGACTTTTGGTACGAGTGTTTGACTACTCTTGGATTGTGAAATGTATGGGCTTGGTTTTCCTCTTCCCATTCCAGGCTTCTGAAATATTTATGTCCACATGGACAGACTTAAGTGGTCCAAGGAGAGGGATCTAATGATGGAACTGGCTTTATATCAAAGACTGGACTTCAAAATTATAAGATATCTATCTCTCAAAATGGCCTTTCACAGGTGCTAATGACTTTTAATTAAAGCCAAGCTAATGTAGTGCTGTGCTGGCCAAATTCAACAGGTTAGCAGCTTCAATTAGTTCCGCCGTATGTTTTTAATTCATTAAAACAAATCTGTTCTCATGATTTATTTGTTTATGAATCTTACAAGATAAGAGTAATTTCTTTGTGAATAATACTTTTTGTTTCACTAAAAAGAACCATTTCTAAAGAGTCCTTTGTTCATGAATCAAATTCCACTATGGAGTATTTGTTTCACTAAAAAGAATCAGTTCATACGACTCATTTGTTCATGAAACAAATTCCACTTAAATGTATCTGTTTGAGCAAAAAGAACCAGTTCATATGAGTCATTTGTTTGTGAATCAAATTCCACTACAATGTATTTCTTTAGCTAAAGTAGTGCTGTGCTGGCCAAATTCAACAGGTTAGCAGCTTCAATTAGTTGCGCTGTATGCTTTTAATTCATTAAAGCAAATCTGTTCTCATGATCTATTTGTTTATGAATCTTAGGTAAGAGTAATTTTTTTCGTGAATAATACTTTTTGTTTCACTAAAAAGAACCATTTCTAAAGAGTCATTTGTTCATGAATCAAATTCCACTATGGAGTATTTGTTTCACTAAAAAGAATCAGTTCATACGAGTCGACTCATTTGTTCATGGATCAAATTCCACTTAAATCTATTTGTTTGAGTAAAAAGAACCAGTTCATATGAGTCATTTGTTTGTGAATCAAATTCCACTACAATGTATTTCTTTAGCTAAAGTAGTGCTGTGCTGGCCAAATTCAACAGGTTAGCAGCTTCAATTAGTTCCGCCGTATGCTTTTAATTCATTAAAACAAACCTGTTCTCATGATTCATTTGTTTATGAATCTTAGGTAAGAGTAATTTCTTCGTGAATAATACTTTTTGTTTCACTAAAAAGAACCATTTCTAAAGAGTCATTTGTTCATGAATCAAATTCCATCATGGAGTATTTGTTTCACTAAAAAGAATCAGTTCATATGACTCATTTGTTCATGAATCAAATTCCACTATGGAGTATTTGTTTCACTAAAAAGAATCAGTTCATACGACTCATTTGTTCATGAAACAAATTCCACTTAAATGTATCTGTTTGAGCAAAAAGAACCAGTTCATATGAGTCATTTGTTTGTGAATCAAATTCCACTACAATGTATTTCTTTAGCTAAAGTAGTGCTGTGCTGGCCAAATTCAACAGGTTAGCAGCTTCAATTAGTTGCGCTGTATGCTTTTAATTCATTAAAACAAATCTGTTCTCATGATCTATTTGTTTATGAATCTTAGGTAAGAGTAATTTTTTTCGTGAATAATACTTTTTGTTTCACTAAAAAGAACCATTTCTAAAGAGTCATTTGTTCATGAATCAAATTCCACCATGGAGTATTTGTTTCACTAAAAAGAATCAGTTCATACGAGTCGACTCATTTGTTCATGGATCAAATTCCACTTAAATCTATTTGTTTGAGTAAAAAGAACCAGTTCATATGAGTCATTTGTTTGTGAATCAAATTCCACTACAATGTATTTCTTTAGCTAAAGTAGTGCTGTGCTGGCCAAATTCAACAGGTTAGCACTGCAGCTTCAATTAGTTGTGCTGTATGCTTTTAATTCATTAAAGCAAATGTTATCATGATTTATTTGTTTATGAATCTGCGGTAAGAGTAATTTCTTCGTGAATAATACTTTTTGTTTCACTAAAAAGAACCGTTTCTAAAGAGTCATTTGTTCATGAATCAAATTCCACTATGGAGTATTTGTTTCACTAAAAAGAATCAGTTCATACGACTCATTTGTTCATGAATCAAATTCCACTTAAATCTATTTGTTTGAGTAAAAAGAACCAGTTCATATGAGTCATTTGTTTGTGAATCAAATTCCACTACAATGTATTTCTTTAGCTAAAGTAGTGCTGTGCTGGCCAAATTCAACAGGTTAGCAGCTTCAATTAGTTGTGCTGTATGCTATTAATTCATTAAAGCAAATCTGTTCTCATGATTTATTTGTTTATGAATCTTAGGTAAGAGTAATTTCTTCGTGAATAATACTTTTTGTTTCACTAAAAAGAACCATTTCTAAAGAGTCATTTGTTCATGAATCAAATTCCACTATGGAGTATTTGTTTCACTAAAAAGAATCAGTTCATACGACTCATTTGTTCATGAATCAAATTCCACTTAAATGTATCTGTTTGAGCAAAAAGAACAAGTTCATATGAGTCATTTGTTTGTGAATCCAATTCCACTACAATGTATTTCTTTAACTAAAAATGACCAGTTCATAAGAGTCATTTGTTTGTCAATCTGGCTAAATTGGCACTGTGTGATATTGATTCACTAAAAAGAACCTATTCGAGTCTTGTTTTGAAATACATGTTTTCTTACCATTATTTCCCGGTACACTGCCTTTTTATCGTATCACACTGAATTTGGGTTGCAAACATGGGTGACATTTATCTTATTTTGCCGCAGGACTGTAAAAGCGGTGAAGGAAACAGTACTGACATAGATCGATCGATCTTGGGTTTATTATATATAGAGCTTTTTAATCTTTCATGTGATCAAGCTGTGATTGTAACCTAGTTTAGGATCCAACATGACGCTCCGCTTGCTCACTTTCTCTTGAGAGTGCAAAAACACACACCACAAAGCATCTTTCAATCATCTTTTCAATTGCAATTTACTTGTTCAAAGAATACATACATAATTCCAAGACATTAATTTCACTAATGATCTGTAAAATCAGTTTTAAACCAGTCTATTATGACATTAGTGCACCGCATTCAAATAATAGTATCTAAAACAATACACTCATTTCATATTCAAAAGGCAACAGTTAAATTCGTTTGATTTATGATTTTAATATCATGTAAACAATTCTGGAATGTCTGCATCATCTTCAACATAATGACGTTTGCATAAAGTTGTAGCTTCAGTAACCTGAATATCAAAATGATGAATTCAGTCCAATGCAAGAAATGCATCCATTCAGAGTGCATTTATATTTATTCACACACTAATCGAATGGTTTTTGCAGCAAGGCATCTCTAATCAGAGGTAACTGCATTTGCATTGATCTGCAAAAGGGCAAGACATATGAATCTCAAACATCATATGGATAGATTCTCACTAGAAAGGTCAGATGGTGCAATAAAGACAATGTGAGCATCTTCATTTTCCAGGAATTGCATTATTTTTCTCATCTCATGTGTTGTACTCATATAAGCAAAAAAGAAAAATAGGTCTCAGTATAAAAGATTTGGCAATGTGATTTTTCCCTGTTGTCAAAAGAAACCAAACGTGCTTTGGAGCAAATGTACCAATGACAGAGGAAAATATACTTCCATTAGGGTTCTCTCTGGGTCAGCTGTTAGATCTGTTCTTTTAGGTCTTTTGCTTTGGTCTTTCAGTCTCAGAATATGAATCGTATTGGTGTCTGTAGAAATAAAAGCATCATGTGTGGTCCCGTAAACCTAAAAGCACCATGGGAGATTAGGAAAAGTCAACCTCTCCATTTCCTTCAGCCTCTGTCCTTTGAGATTGCAAGAACGACTCCCATACAGCCAAACACTACAAGAAAACACACACACACATTTATATTAAAGCAATAAGCCATGTAAAGCAGTATAATAAATTGATTTAGGCAAGTCAGACACAAACTTTACCATAGACGTGAACTCATATTACTTACGAATGGTAGAAAGTGCAAAGCGCAATATGGCGGAATAAGTCCCGCCTTCTAAATAAAAGAGCCAATCACTGTTTGGTATAGTCATAATGTCATTGCAGTTGTTGTTCTGTGACTCGTGCATAGGACTGCACATGTGCATTGACGGATCTAGCCTTAAAAACGTTTTTTTTTTTTTTAATGCTATTTGAGCGTACGAAACATGGGATTATGGGACATGTCAAATTTTTTTGCCGATTTGAAATGTTATTTGATTGTGAGTTCGGCAAACAATTTTCGAGATTTCAGGATTCCCCTAATTCCTACCTTGACTTCTTAATTCCTTTGACTTCACTGCTTTTAGAATCAATGTTCAATAAATGATTTAAATAAAATTATTAATAATTACATTTATATAAATTAATACCAATTATATTATTCTATATTTATATATATAGACCATTTCAAAAGATGTAAACGACACTGGTCCAGAAGCACTTCCTGTTTCAGTTTGTAACTGTTTTCTTTATTTCACATGTAAAGAAAACAAATTAAAGATGCTTGTTTAACTTTTTGATTCAGTTTTAAATGTTCTGTTGGTTGTATTTTATCCCAGCTTTTATGCAGTGTTAAAAAAAACTGAAACAGGAAGTGCTTCTGGACCAGTATTGTTTACATCTTCTGAAATGGTCTATACACATACTATATATTTATATTAATTTCTATAAGTATTCGCACACACACACCTGTCTGAATACTTGATTCCGATTGGCTGGAAGGTGTGCAACAAAACCGTTTAAAGTTTAATCACCGTTCTATATTAATGCGCTGTATTTGGTTTCCAATTTCATTCAGAAGCTTTGGTCGCACCTCATTCCGAGTGCCATTTAGGTGTCACTTTCTAAGCCCTTGATAAATGTCTTCACAGGGACTCGTCAACCGTCGCCCAAGCCCCAAAACACGGATGCCACTCGCAAGCGTGTTTCATAGCAGAATCACTGGAGGCGCGTTGGCTGCGGCCGACTGACTGTCAAAGGCAGTTAATCAATGTTCCCCATCACCACGGGATTCAGACGTGACGTGACCTTAGTAAATGACTTTAGACAGGCCATGCGTGAGGGCGCTGGACCACAGTCACCCTCCGAATCAGGACACGGCTATATTCGTCTCAGTACCAAACAGTGGAAGGAAGCAGACACCTGTATAACTCTAGTTCAAGAGACTGATTAATCACAGAAAATAAAACTGTGTGTCAAAGCTGAATAAGACAGATGTGATCGGGATTGGCACCAGCTGGGTAAAAGGGCAATCACTCAAGACTTTAGTGTGCCGTTCACTTGCAGGAGATTGATATGAAAGCATATGTTAAGAATAGTCGTATTTCGCTTGCTTACGTTTTGAGAACTCTGCATGAGGAACTTGATGGTTCTACAGATTATCAGATTCGTCTATGGTGTGATGTGTTAGCCTGGCAAGTCAGACCCACATCAAGATGTTAGGTCTGGGAACTCACCATTGGCATGCCTCAATCTGAGGGGCGGGATAAACGGTTGACTTTCAAAATCGCAAAATCGCCACCAACCAGAGCAACGAACGGCTGTGGATGAGTGAGTCCCATGCGTTTTCCCACCAGGGTATCTGGTCGTCAAAACTCTGAACACATCTTACTTTTTTTAAGAATGACTTAAGTGTCGTTCTCTTAACTCCAGTCGTGGCCAAAGCCGTTTAGAAGGACCGCTGTTACGCCACAACTCTACCGTCATTATGTCAAGGCCGCCCATCAACTGCATACATGATGTGATTGGCCTAACTAGAGTTTGGTTTTTCCGGTAAGCTAACGGAGAGTTGCTTGACTACACTGGCTAGGGTGCGTCTAGATTTCTAGGCAATTGATGTGTTAAGAGTGATTGAATCTGCTTGGAAGGACGTCATGACTCATGTTGAATATTTATGATCGGAAATCCTGTTGTGTGGGGGAACCCCGAGGACAAACACGTTCACACTTGTCACGGGGAACGAAACGATACCTAATCAGAAAGCGAGTCGACGGAAGCATAACGTGACTTTGTTAAACATTTTTTCCCTGACAAATTATTCTGTAAAGAGCAGTCCAAACACTATAATCGCCCTTTCTTCTTGCTTGTTGTCCGCCATGTTTGTTTACTTTAAAGTCATGTTTGACGACAAGAGATTTTGCGAGATTTCTTGTGTTCAGTTGCGACTCTGGTTGTTTGTGAATGGAATTTGTTAGTGTGTGTGTTCTCTCTTGGTCACATTGTGGCTCTTCACACACTATACGCCTTATTCACGGCAGCGCCATCTTTGATTTTTAATGAGAAAGAAAGCAAGGCTGTGAGGGATAGTCATGCGTCTCTTCAATGGGCTGTACTGTTATTTAATGTGTTTTCGGATTGTTCTGCTAATGAAACACTGGAAAAATATCTTTCCAAGAAATTTCAGTTGCCAAAAATTTACTACAATGTAAGTTGTGGAAAATTGTTAGTAATCTAGCCGCTTTATTCAGCTTTTTACAGCGGATGCCATTGGAAACACGGTAAGTCTATCCCTCACAGCCTCACTTTCATACCTGTCATGGCGCTGCTCTGAATAAGGTCTATTGGAACAAAACTGTTAAATCTACGATTTTTCAAATTTTTGGTCTCTCACATTTAAAATTTTATATATATATAATTCCCATTCAGGTTTGAAATGACATGAGGTTGAGTAATTATGACAGAATTTTAATTTTTAATTATTCTCACTGAATTATACCTTTAAAGTGGATTTGTTGACCCTTCCAGCACAATAAAATAAATTAAAAATAAAAATTATACAATCACATTCAGAGGTGGAAAATCAGTTTGATCTCAGCAGAGAATGACCCATTTGTTGTGAAAAAAAAAATGACTTCAGCTTTCTATAGTAATTGTGGAAGTGCTCAGAATCAATGACTAGGTCAATGCACTGCATATAAACACAGACTAGTAAAAACTATAATAAAGGCACAATACATGTGACCATTCCAGAAGACTGATTAGGGGAGCAGTACTGAAGAGAAGAGTTTATTGACAAAGATTGAGCATGTCAATACCTATTTGAGTAGTTTAGACAGTCAAAGGGTTGTCTCTGTCTGAAACATGGCTACTGATGGTTTTTAATCATAACATGCATCAAGACAGACACAACTGTGCAGAGCAGACAGCAAACAACAGAAGCTACACCATCCTAGTAGAGCTCGAGATGTGAATTTTTAAACGTTAGTTGCATCAGCTGTTTCTTTAACTCTGGTTACAAAATGAATGTTTCTGCAGTCCGAAAATCCTTCAAAGGCTCTGTGCCGGTTGAATTATATGTAACATTTAATGACAGCACCCTCATCTTTGCCATCGTTTCAGCTACAGCCTTGTTGCTATGGCGTCTCCATGGCAATTCTCTGTAGATGCTATGTTGCAGTACATGGCTCGTGTGTTTGTTTGTAATGTAAGGCATTGCAAACGTTGAACATCCGCCCACATCAGTGTGCAGGGTTACAGTGGTTCTTAAATCAGTTTGCATTGTAAGCATAATGTGTACAGAGACCTGAGGTTGAATGCAAATGTCTTCATGATGGGTTGAAACCAAGGCGTGAAACTGAATAATGTTTGTTGTTTACACAGTAGTCAGGTTGTTTAGACTTGGAAGCTAATATGAATTATTATAATTATAATATATAAATGATATATAATTATAAAAAATAATAATTATTAAATAAATAATTAATAATAATAAATAAATATAATAATAAATAAATTAATAATTATAATATATATATATATATATATATATATATATATATATAAAATTTTCTATTCTCAGCGGAGACTGAAGTGTTCCCATTTAAAATTTTTAAAATTTTTACTTTTTAAATTTGCTTTAAAAAGTTTATGAAGTATTCATATTATTACACAATACTGCACTATGCTGATCAGACCTGGGAAATTGATTAAGAAACTATGTGATTAATTCCCAATTAACGGTTTTGTTTTAAAATAAGTCATTTTTTATCACAAGTCTATCAAATCACAGGTCTGGAACATGTAGTTTGACCTGTATTTAGTAAGGAGACACGTGACCGTCTCTTGATTAACGTACATTACCCTCAGAGACACTGAGGAGTCTCCACAGATTAAAGGGATAATTCAGCCAAAAAAATTTTTTTTTTAAAAATTTGTCATTTACTCACCCTCAAGTTGTTCAAAACCTGATATTTTGAAGAATGTTGGTAACCAAACAGTTTCTGCTCCTCATTAACTTCCATTGTATTGTGTTTTTCTACTTTTTTTTTGAATGCGAGTAAATGATGACAGAATTTTTATTTTTGGGTGCACTATCCCTTTAAGGCTGGTGAAGTTCTCTTGCACAAACATATTTGTTCAGTCATCCACCATCTCTCTCTTTTTCTACCATATTCTCTTTTAGGTCAGTGTTTGATGCTGTCAGGCTCTTGCTTCCACGTTAAATAAAAATGCCTCTCTGCCTGGAGGTTGCATATAAAAAAACATGCCATGGAACAGGTTGTCTGCAGAGCCCTGTTAGCTTGCATTATTTCAGCTTTCAATTTCAGTTTAGATCTATTCTGTTTTAATGATGAATAAATAGCTAGCCTAGATTTCATAAAATCACTGTTAATATATTATTTGGCAGCCTAGCACAATATAACACAAAGAACCACAAAGTTGTGCACATGATAGTACATATTTATTTAGAAAATGCCTAAGTTTTATTTGTGAGATATACAACAACACAGCATTACTTGTGGCCAATCAAATTAGCTACAGTATGTGTTGCATTTAGCAGTACATCTTCTAATTTAGCAGTTCATCTCCAATTGCTTGGATTCAGCCACATAGACTGGACCCATTTAAAGAATAACTAGTTGTTGGATTTAGAGTTTGCAGTTTATAGAATTTTTTAAATATGTTCGAGACTTTTATTTGAGGCCATTTGAATCAAGTAAACAAGACAATAATTGTGTTGTCTATTCAACAATTCAAAGAGATAGCAGCACATCTACTCGCAGTAAGCAATTTGCTTTTTTTTTGGATCCTTATTTTGTGTTATTTCAGATTGATCTGCCTTTTATGGAAGCTTGTTTCCACCACAGAATAAAAAAGGTAAAACTGTGAGATACACAGTATACGAAGCTCCTAAATGGACTTTGCAAAAATAAAAATATACAGACTTTCATGTGCGCACAAGTTAGTTTTCTTTACTTTAGTTTTCAGAATTGCGAGACATCCAGTTCTAAATTTTTCAGAATTACGAGACATACTTCCAATTCTAACTTTTTCAGAATCGCGAAACATACTTCCAATTCTAACTTTTTTTCAGAATCGCGAAACATACTTCCAATTCTAACTTTTTTTAGAATCGCGAAACATACTTACAATTCTAACCTTTTTCAGAATTGTGAAACATATTTCCAAATCTAACTTTTTTCAGAATTGCGAGACATACTTTCAATTCTAACTTTTTTCAGAATTGCGAAATATACTTCTAATTTTAACTTTTTCAGAATCGCGAAACATACTTCCAATTCTAACTTTTTTTACAATCGCGAAACATACTTCCAGTTCTAACTTTTTTCAGAATTGCGAAACATACTTCTAATTTTAACTTTTTCAGAATCGCGAAACATACTTACAATTCTAACCTTTTTCAGAATTGCGAAACATATTTCCAATTCTAACTTTTTTCAGAATTGCGAGACATACTTTCAATTCTAACTTTTTTCAGAATTGCGAGACATAATTCCAATTCCAACTTTTTTCAGAATTGCAAGACAAACCTCCAATTCTAACTTTTCAGAATTGCGAGACATAAACTTACATGTGAGATTATGTGAGATTCTAACTTCTTCTCACAATTCTAACTTTTTTGTCTCAGAAACCTGCAATTACAAAAACTCGTAATTTTCTCCTGTAATTGGTTTAGTTTTTGTTTCTATTGTAGTGCATGTTATTAGTTTCGGTCTATTTTTTGTTCTTTTGCAAGCTGCCATTTTGAGTCAAGTTTCCCTGCTAGTTTTTGTCTGTAGTCAAAACTACTTTAAATGAGTAGTTTGGCAAGCTACAGTTTCAAAGTAGCCTCCCTCAAGACTGGAGAGTGACAGTTCTTTCAACATGTCTTATTTTTAAATCTGTTTCCATCTT
>CM075884.1:23130707-23305707 GCA_038021265.1 Cyprinella venusta
AAATAAATTAATTAAAATATTTGATTGACATTAACTTTGGCATCCCTAAAATACAAAAAAATAAATATATTTCTATATATATATTTATATAAAATTTGAATTATTAAAAATAGAAAATAATAACAATCAACAATTAAAAATGTAAATATATTATTAAACCCACTAATAATCCCACTAATAATAACACAAACCCGTTAGGTTAAGATATATAACCAAGGGTTTTCTCAGCCTCTGGGTCTGTTGCAAACAGCTCTGATCTCCAAGAAAAGTAATAACACACCTCTTCCTCAACAAGCCATATGATTTGAGGTTTCATTCATAACTCTAGATAGCACAAAGTAGTTAGACAAGGAAAAAAAGGTCACATGCACCACACCTTAACACCTACAACGCTAACATGCTCAGCAGAGTGAGGTATTAACCGGTTATCCAATCAAAATAGCCACAGCATGTTAGACAGCGCATATGTTGACATCACACACACCACAGCATTCAAACGTAAAGCTGGCCTAAACTACGCTTGTAAACAAAAATGCGTGAAACAAAGACAAGTCGACACCTCATAACAGGGCGAGTCACCTCGGGAAGCACATCTACATGTAGAAGAAGCTCAGCCCAAGCCCAAGCACTGATGGGGATTGGGAATATTACCTCCTTAATCTCGCTCTTAAGTTTCTGCTGTTTCTGCTGTTTGACCTCCTCGGGGGATCGTCCCACCAAGCTGTCCCATGCTAAACTCAGCACCTTAGATTCCTTCAATGGACACATGAACACGTGAATATGAACAAGTCTGGACTTGAAGTCACAAAACACTGTTAATGACATCACACTATGGAAACTCAGAAATGCTATTTTGGATTTGTAATGGGATACTGGTTAGATCTCTGTAAGCAAAGAGCCATCGATGTTACACCGCCATTTTTGTCACATGACAAAGACGTGATTTCACATTGTGACAATTGAGGAAGTAATATCTGAACTTTGATCGAGGCGTTTTAGGCAGGTCTGGATCAGACTATGCAGATTGCAGACGAGCATGACAATAAAAAAGCATCATATGACCCTTTTTAACACTGCTAATTATCACTATTAAGTTTTAAAATGTACCTAATTTTACTGCAAAAGTAAATTATATATGTAATAATACGTTAGTATCCTCTTAAACGGCTTAAAAGTGCATTAAATTATGTGATTTATAAAATAAATAAATAAAAAATTACTGTTTCATCCTGCTTTCTAAAGGCTGATCGAGAGTAAACAAAATGATTTTTTTTGTTTTATTGACCAGAACAGTCGTGGTATTATTTTTCTCTGCAGGTTTACACATTTAAAATAGTGGAAAAAAGTGAAATTTGTCAATAAAATAAACATATAAAGTATATATTGTCCATGTAATATTTTGTCACCGAATATTTAAATATATAACCATCTATATTTTAAGAAGGGGGTCCGTGTGTCTCACTACTACTATATGTTGTTTATTAATTAAATTTTGGGATGAAATTTTACATAATGATCCATAGATGAATGTGGACATTCAAGTGTACAGTATCATATGGTTTATGGTTTTCTACTGGCTGTGAGTGAGTGAATCTAGTGGATATTCGTATAGTTCTTTTGGTATATATTAAAAAAAAATCGGAGCATTGGGGATACCTTCTCATTTTGGAAATGACCTTTTGTTGTAAGCAGCAGACGTCATCAGGGACAGCGCTCAATCAAATCACTTAATTAAATTGACAATAGTGCCGAGATGCTGCTAAGCTTCCCTAGACACCATCGGTTCTTTGTCCAGTAATGCCCTTTCAGAGCGTTCAAGCGTCCCGCCCCTGATATTTGATGGAATTGACAAAAATAAACTCAAAAAGCCAAAGAGACTTAAATATGGCAATATTAGCTTGGGCCAATATGAGTAATATTTAAAAGCGTCCCATTTCAAGCGTAGTCTGGCTTTAAGGGACATCTACAGCTACCTGGAGATATTTATACGATCTCTCCAAATTTCTTTTACAGCTTAAAAAGGAGTGCTAGTCTAGTCTACTGAACGACTAGAGCTCGGTTTCATTAAAAAATAATCCCCGCGAATTTTCGAAGGAGCGCTGGACGGATTACTCGGAGAATGGAAAGAGTCAATAATAGACTTACCGCATCCTTGTCGGCCTTCTTCATGGCAAGAGCTTCAGTCTTTGCTTCAAAATCCGCCTGGATGTTGTCTCGCCTCCTTAGCACCGCCTGAAAACCCATGATCGATATGTGTGAAGTATGAAAATTGTGATCAATACATTTTAATGAAATTTAAGGCTGGATGAAATATGAAATAAGCATCAGAAAAACGTATCGTTGGCTTTATTGATCTTAGCTTTGCATCAAGGTTTATGTCAATATCATATCAATTCAGACATGATTTTTATACTAGGAAAACAGGCAGGTCGTTTGCCTCAAACAAACTGGAACAGAACATTTTATTCAACCAAAACAAATTAATTTCACATTCTACACTTAAAGGCACAGTTCACCTAAAATGTTCATTCCGTCACATTGACTTACTCTCATGTCAGATATTGGCAATGAATCTGACATGAGGGTAAGTCAATGCCATTTAATGACTTAAATGGCAATGAAGATTACCTATTAAAGGTATAGCGGAGGATTTTCTTTTTCCGGGTAGGTAGTCTATATTATTGGTCCACCTAAGTGTCAATCATTCTGGTGATATGTTACGTAAGGCCGTCGTACGTGCTCATCTCTATGTAGTTTTCACTTTCTGGTGTTTTATGTCGGAGTTACGGTTTCAGCCATTCCTTTGAAAATGACTGAGAGTCGAAAGAGAAAAAATGTATACGAAGTGTATGATAAGAAGAGAAAGGCCGCAGAAAACAAGACCAGAGTGATTTTGGGTGGATTTCACACGCTGGCGTGCGCTAAAAGCACAGGTTGGGCTTCTCACTGATGCCGCAGTCGCGAAGATTCTACTAGACCGGTAAAGTTTGTCATGCTATTTGGAGAAATCCATTTAAAATCACTAGTAAAAGTTAATGCAAGCGACTTAGCAATGCTAGCCCTGGCACAAGTCATGCACCGCTTAGACACGGTAAACATCTCAATTTGTCTAAAGTAGCCTTTTGACCAAATGGTAAATGGTATCGCACTGAAATATTCTAAAACCGTCTGTGTTTATTATTACACAAACGCAACAAGCTACTTCTCCATATGCAACTATGTATAAAAATAACGTATAAATACCTACGTATTAACAATTAGACATATTAGGTCAAGGACCAACGTAATAGCCCTGCTCATATGTTGCCATGTAACATAATTGCGATTTGCAAAATAGTTTCCTCAGAACGTATTTCGTGTGATACAGGGTTGCACATATCATGTCTTGAGTCCTCGGTCACTCAACCGATCAGTATAATAAGTAAATTAAACACGGAAGGGCATTTGACGTGTCTTTTTTATGAATGTTTTTGAGTTAGTTTATAATTTGCAACATAATTGTGCAAGGCGTAATAGGTGTTCCCTCTCGGGAGCAAGAGTGTTGTGTTTGTGCATTTGCATTTTTTTAAAAAAATTGGAGAGGGCGGGTCTTCTCTAAATTTCGGAAAGATCCTCCGCTATACCTTTAATACATTAATATTTGTAATTTCTCCCTGTGATGCAAAGCTGAATTTTTAGCATCATTACTCCAGTCTTCAGTGTCACGTGATCCTTCAGAAATCATTCTGATATGATGATTTGCTGCTTTAGAAATGATTAAATAAAAATATTCATTTCTTTAAAACACACACACAAAAAACACTTTTTTTTTTCAACTTTTTGTGTTTTGCAGAAGAATGTCATGCAGCTTTGGAATGACATGAGGGTGTAAATGATGACCGACTTTTCATTTGACCTATCCCTTCACGAAAGAGAAAACAGGATCATCCTGTCAGCTGGTCTACCTTGAGCGTCTCCGTGCAGAGGACGTACTCATGAAGGGCTGGAATCAGGTGATCATTGAGCTCTTTGACCTGTTCCTCCGTCTCCTTACAGCAACTGTCCAGACAGCCTGCCATGCTCTTCAGTGGCTCGGCCAGCTCCTCCTCTGACTGGGACCACAGCGTGTATATCGGCACACACTCCTTCAGCTCCTCCAGGTGCTCTGTGACAACAGCGGCAGCCGAGTTATGCAGCTATAGCAGCTAAAGCCCATATGAATACACATCTCAGTCAATTAAGTGAAAGGAAAAGGGAGGAGAATTCATGGGAAAGAGTGTGAATGGGACAAATGTCCAACCTTTCTTCTCTCTGACGATCCTTTGACTAACTTTATCGAGAGAGCCGATCTTCTGAGTGAAGGCGTCCACGTACTCCTGCATGTCAGTGAACTCCTCAGGCCGGTTTCTGACGCCTCGGACCGAAGCAGCGACGGCTTTCACCGTCTCCCCCATCCGGCTCAGAAAACTTGGACCCTGTTTCTTATGAGAGGTCAACTCCTGCATAGAGGATCAGTGGAACAGTGTATGATGTAGGTTGACAACAGCAAAATAACCCCCATTTTCACTATGTTCTCTCGGCAAAAGCCTCTAATGACAGAAAATGTGGTTGACAGGCTACAAAGCGTCAAATAATCCATCACAGAAAAAAAAAACTTCCTCTATTATGACTGAAAGGAGGTCTACCGTCTATATAAAGGACTTATCTTAAAGGTCACTCAGCCAGGTCTAAACAGACACCGTCACATTATGTCTGTGAATTCAACGTAATCATCTTATAAAGCCAAACTGAGATGACATAATGAACACACAGAAGGTTATTATTATCAGGGTAAGGTAAGTGTGGGACTGTGTGTGTGGCAGGTTTTAATGTCTTTATTAGGAAGAAAACAATGTCGCTAGCAAAAGAGCAAAATCTTCCAGTGGAATATCAACACAAAAAAATAAATATTGATTGAAAAAAGGGCTATGTGGTTGCCAGGAAATTCTGGGTTGTTGCTAGGTTATCACTTACAGGTCAAAAAATCCCCAAGTTTCTATTTTTGGTCCCTAGTTATGATTTGGAATGAGTTATGCACTGAAGTTTAATATTTAAATATGAAATACTTAAAACTTTAATACTTTTGTACTTTTTAGTATTTAAAAAAAAACTACAACCTTATTACACATTTATAATAATAATAATTAAATAAATATATTTTTTTAATAAAAAATGCCTTAACATAAATGTATAAATATGAAAATAAATGCATAAGTACATGTTTAAATAAAATGTAACAGATAAATATGCAAATAAAAAAGAGAATTAATTCATAAATATAAAAATAAAGTAAAGAATAATGAAATGAATGAATAAATAAATATAAAAATGCATAAAGTGTTTAAAATACTTAAAAATATAAATAGATAAATAACTAAATATAAATGAACGATTAAACAAAAATGTAGATAAATAACTACCTAAAAATGAAAAATAAAAATACATTTTATAAAAAAAATTCCTTAACATAAATGTATAAATGTAATGTTTAAATAAAATGTAACAGATAAATATGCAAATAAAAAAGAGTTAATAATAAATATAAAAATAAATGTAGTAGTTGTTTAAAAAAATATATAATAAATAGATTACAAATAAACTACACAATAATGAAATGAATAAATAAATAAATATAAAAATGCATAAATTGTATAAAAAGCTTAAAAATATAAATAGATAAATAACTAAATATAAATGAATGAAAACAAAAATATAGATAAATAACTGGCTAAAATTGAATAAATAAGTCCATAAATATATATATACTTACCCCAGATTCTGCAGTGAGAAAGATCTTAAAATCCTCAGTGCTGGAGAAAATTGGATGTTCTGCTATTCTGTTCAGAAACCTGTGTAGCGCCTTCCTCCTCGTCTCAATGAAATCTTCATTAAACCTCTCCACCATTCCTTTCATCACAAACTTCTCAGGCAGTGGCTGATGGGACACATTGCATCATGAGATAGAGGACAAGACCTTTATATCATTTTTAAATATGTCTTTAAGTCATTAGAAGTTCCTACACCATATATATTTGGATGGAAAAATGTAAATATAAAATGCCTTGCCCCACAGACTTCCATTCTAACTGTGTTCATTCTTCCAGAATGTTTGACACTTCACCTACATGAACAATGAGCGTGGGATGAGCCTCTTCCAGACGTCCTTTTAACCACAGGAAGTCTTGGTATCGCCTTCGCACCTCAAACTCACTCGCGTCAAACTCGCTCCGTGTGGTCTGATGTGAGGAAGAATGAAGCAAACAGGTGAGAGAATTATTCACAGAACCTGAGGTGAATTTGTGCTCAGATCCGCCGTACCTTGGTCACGACCCGGTAGGTTACGTATGTCTCAATAGCCGTCACGATACTCTCTGGGTTATCGACTGTGACAAAAATATCTTTGGTGTCAGCGTCTCCCTCCTCTTCCTCAAACTTGTACTGGTTGATCATTGAAGCAGGTGAGGTCTGCATGGACGTGTTGAAAGAGCTCCCCTCTGTGAGAGTCGCACCCTACACAAAACATTAGCACACGTGAGGGACCAACAGCACAAGTGTTTAGACATCAAGCATACAACAATTAGATGTGGATTGGAATAAAAAAAAAAATCTTAGTTAAGTTTACAGCAATTAATGTAACATTGAATTACTATGGTACCATGTCCAAGTTATTTCATAACTTTTTAACACAGTTAAAAAGGGAACAACTATATATATATATATATTAAGGCTGTCAAAACGATTAATCGCATCCAAAATAAAAGTTTGTGTTTACATAATATATGTGGGTGGGTGCACTGTGTATAATTATTATATATATATATATAAATACACACACATGCTTGTATATATTTAAGAAATATTTTCATGTATATTCTATTCTATATATAGATTTATATATACTTTATATTATATATAAATATTTTATATATAAATAATATATTTTTCTTAAATATACATGCATGTGTGTTTTTTATATATTTATATATATATATATATATATATATATATATATATATATACACAAAATAATTATACACAGTGCACCCACATATATTATGTAAACACAAACTTTTATTTTGGATGCGAATAATCGCGATTAATCATTTTGACAGCCCTAATATATATATATATATATATATATATATTTTTTTTTTTAAATATGAGGGAACAACACAACACTTCAGTTGGTTAAGGTATTTATTTATCTGACAAAATTATTTGGCAAACCAGAGCTACAGGTTTTGTTTAATTAAGCAAACAAAACAAAAATGCAGAGAGAAACAAAGAGCTCACACGAAAAAAGCATACATTGACTGTCTTCAACATATTCAGTTATTAAGATTTTGTTAGTTCTCTTTTGTTTTTTTGTTCATAATGTTTTTGTATGACAGCCCGACCAAAAATTATGTTCGCACAATTTGGCAGACTTTTCACTGCGTTATCACAAAGAAAAGAATCGACTCCCATTGCAGCACAACTACGCAAAATACCAAATCTTTAACCAATTTACTTTACAAATCACTTTTGACTCCTACTAAATGTAATTTACTCCTGTGCTGAATTTTTTTGTATCATGATTTTTTTTTAATGCATGCTTTGAGGGCCATGTTTGGGTTTTTATCACAGTGAGAGACAAACATCTGATTTGCCTGATCCTAATGTTTTGCTATCTTTTCCTGGTCCAAACACTGACGCATGCAAATCCCTTTCGTTTAGCCGCAGCTGCTGGGAAAGAAGCCTGTGTGTTTCCTGTCATAACAAACCGGCCCATAGTCAGCACTTCTGCTTTACACTACTAACACCTCACTTCCATTCATAACCATTCACTACTAATACCAACTACATCACCACCCACAATGTTTGAGGGAAGTACAAACACTCCTACTCTAAATTAAAGTTTGTCAAAGCTAATTTTGATGTTGGACTGACAAAGCTGTGTGTGAAAACTTTAAACAGTTTTAAGGTTATACAGACCTTAACAACGGACAGAGTCCCAGCAAATGTTTGCCAAAGCTGACTGAGCGGTTGTTAGGACAAGGTGTTCTAGCTGCTTGCTGGGCATTGTTAAAGGGATAGCTCACCCAAAAATAATAATTCTGTCATAATTACTCACCCCATGTCCCTCCAAACCAACTTAAGACTTTCTATCATCTTCAGAATACAAATAAATAAATATCTTTTTGATGAAATCGAAGAGCTTACTGTCTCTCCATTGACAGCTACGCAACTACCACTTTGACCCTTCGAAAAAGATCTTAAAACGAATCCTTAGTTTTAGTATGGTTTACTTCCAAGGGTTTAGTCCAAATCTGAAGAGACTTGGTCGCTTAATATGATCAACAGATTGAATATAGGCTTTTATTCACATATTAATTAGCGAACATAAACAGAAGCTAAACCCAACCTGCTTGCGGAAGCTCAACGTGCTGGGTAACACAAGAAGCCTGTCATGTTTGAGCATCAATGATGTGAATGTTTTTATGTGAATAAAAGGTCTAAATTCAGTGTTTATCACGAGCACATCAACTCAGAAACCGCTCAATTAATATGTATTAGTTTTACGTTGAACTTTTGAGGCGTCAAAGGACAGAAAGCGCTCAGATTTCATCAAAAAGATCTTCATTTGTGTCCTGAAGATGAAAGATTTACGGGTTTGGAAAGACATGACGGTGAGTAATTGATGACACAATTTTAATTGTTCGTTAAACTATCCATTTAAGTGTTAGACTGCTACTATGTTCTAACTGTTTGCTGGGAATTGTTATGAAGTTCTGTCGAGAGAGAAGCACAGATAGATAAACAGTGAAGTAACGTTAGAGATTATCAAACACACACAGGCTGTATCTGTACTGAGCTGTGCGATGCGTTGTGGCTATTTAAAACGAATTATCTGGCATCAAATTAAGTTTAAGACGAAATCTACTGAAAATACAACAGTAATAACTGCGATGCGGAAAAAAACATGACATGACAGCGCCTGATCGCTGCCTTTGAAACTTCAGATCACAGCAAAACACCCAGATTTCAGGAATGTAAGTTAGAATCAAAAGATTTTAACTATAGGTATGAGCCTGTTTTACAGGATTGATCTAATCGTGTGCGATCGACCTCCGTTTTAAACCAGTTGATTGTAAATTAACGTCAAGTTACCTTACTGAAAACTTCCAAGTCATCGTCTTCATCTAGATCTAATATTTGCCCGCTGATGTCTGTCGGAATCGCAACCGAAGAATTGCCCGATTGCACGGCGTTGTCGACGACAGGATCACTCATCGTTGCTCAAATCGCTACTTTGCTACAAGTTTTCTGGACTTCATCAGCTTTTCCGCACAGCTCTCAAAGTGCTCATCAAAAGTGAATCGGGATTCACTGCGCAGAATCGGAAACGCGAGACGAGGAAGAGTTGAGCGAGCGCCGCGAGACGCCCACGTGAAGGAGTGTGTATTTGATATGATGTTTTGGTTGTATTTTAGCCAACAGCTCCTGCATTTAAAGGTCAGTCAGTCACACTAAACCTTGGAATAAAAGATCTCATTTACATGAGATGGTTGTGTTTAAAGTTTAAAATGCAGGTTTATGTGGTTTGGATAATTCACAATGCACTTTATGTATGAAACTCAGAAGACAGTTCGTAACCTAAAGTTACCAATTTGTGTAAACAGACACTTTTAATACTTTTTTTTTCATTTTATATAGGCTACTACAAAATATACAATGCGTGTAGGCTATTAAACATATTCAAATTATATTAAAAATATTAATATTTACTATTGATGTACATCAGACATGAGACAACAAGCGTCTTTAAATATTAATTCGTTATTTTCAAAATTTTGTGTCAGTTTTGCGTTTGTCTAATACTGACTAAAAACTGAAAACTTGATGTAAAACTTATTTACACTGTCACTGAATCCCTGCTGTCTCCTTTTACAACCAACAGATGCCACTGTTGCTCAATTTAAAGGCCTTTACAATGTGGCAAAGCTCATAATTGAGACTTCAGATGACAGTGGCAATTACAAATCTATATAGCAATGCCAACACTCAAGTATTTTTCTGTGTGGGCCTGTATTATAGGACAAAATTGGGCATATCTAATAAGAGACTTATTAGGAAATATCTAATTAGGGACATGCCAGTCAGGCTATATCGAATTTAAGTACTTATCGTGAGACCGCTCTTGTCATTAATATAAAATATTCTGCCACAGAATTCCTCATTAGTTGTCAGTTATTTAATCAAATGAAGACCATCCCCTTGGATATAATGAATGTAGGACTTGATCATATTTCTTTATCCGTTATATTATCATAAATTATAATGCTGCTTTACGTTCCTGAATTGAGTTTATTAGTGAAATGGTACTAAATATCGCTTTACATTATTTTAACTCCCTTTACGTATTACATTACATTAATTTGGTACGAAACTAAATCAAGAGCGGTCCTATACCACGCATCAGGAAAAAATCAAACTGTTTTTCGAAGCTGACGCCCTTCCGCATGAGAACTCCCTAAAGTTGTATTGTATTATAAAACATAATAAATTATTAGAATATCTGAAGAAAGGGCAGGCCGTACTCACGACTGGTCCAGACAGCTGTACAGCTAAGCACAGAAAAGGTCAACCCCACCCCGATCACATTAGCATACTGTCATTTTATATCATTTGCTTTCATAACTGATTTAAAGCTGAAGCTAGGACCCTTTTTTATCATTTTGATGTGTGACGATCAAAGGCTTTCATAAGCGTGTCACACTATCACACCGTATGATGCATGAGTTGCTGTGAAACAATCTTTATTTAGCCACTGCAGCGAGCATATTCAATGCAAGCTGTTAATTAAAACTGTTTTTCATGTAAATGATAAATAGCCCGTTGGAAAGTCATTTGTAAGGCAGAATATAGGGAATGTGTTACATAACACGATTCAAATCTCCAGATATAACAAGCCTATTAGATCAGATTCAGTGCAGACCACACCCTTTTTTAATGTAGCTGTATGATTCAGATGTACAGCGCAGTGATGTTTACCTCGCAGAACGATCATAACCATATATGCATGGTGTTTTGCGTTACTGTGTGTGAATGAACGACATCCTGGCATCCTGCGCTCATTTGTGGCACGGTCCCAAATCCTTCCTCTACCGACCTCCATCAACGGCAGATAATAATTACATCAGCATTACCCCACAACAATGGCGTACATAGATCAGCTCCTTTCAAATTACATTTCCTTCCTGTTGGGCCCATTAGCAAAGTCAACCAGACCATGTTTTTAAAAAAAGAAAAGAAAAACCTTATTGCTGTTGCTTCTGAGTTCATTTGCAGGACCGTGCCACAGAGAATTTCGACAGTTCTGTTGTAAACCCCGCTGGATGTCCCTCAGATGTAGAATAGGCTTGATTTGGGAGAACCGTTTGCTAATCTGCAGCGTGCCATAATAAACTGTGTTTTGGCAGGAGGGAAAAAACCTTCACATAAAGCACACAAAACATCAAATAGAGAAGACTTGAGCCACCTGGAGTGAATGCAGAAGAAGACAATTAAAAATCAATTTACTGTCAAAAAGCTTTGCTTTCTAATTAAATCCGCACACAGCCGAGTCTCTCTTGTTGCTGGCTGATGCACAGTTGCAAAGCACACATTTATTTATTTATTACCCCCCAGATGGGTGCAATAGTTGTTATCGCTTTTACGATATTCGCTCTTTTTTTTTTTCGACACACTGTTTGAGACTCGGTGAATTCTGACGAGGACTATTATACCTTATTTCATATGGTTGTAATCAGGCTTCTAAATGCATTTTAAATGTGACTGCTGTTCAATAACTACCAGGTGTCCAATCCAACAACTGCGCCGTCATGATCGCTCTCATTAGCAACTTTTACATGTCATAATAATGGCTATTCATTATAAGGCACTTCTTTTTTAGAGGCCAAGCAGCTGGACACTACTTTGTCTTTTAACTCATCTATTAAAATGCCTTTAGAAGGTTCGACTTCCTCTCCGAGTCTCCATTAGAAAGATCTGCGTGATTTCAAGAAGGCTTTTAATGGGTCTTTGAGGAAGGCTAATAAATGGAATAGAGTTAAATGGATTTATATTTCTCCCTATATGCCGCTGTTGACGTCACCGCTCTGGATTTTTGCTAGTGAACTGGGAGCGTTCTTGCGGTGCGTTCAGCCATTCAAAGTTGTCATGATGCAATTTTCCTGACATTTATGGCTCAAAACTCATGATGTGGCATGAAACTGGCATTGATATGAATGGCAATGTCATTTCAGCAGGTTTAATAAACCTCTTTGGTGAGTAGGGTTGGGTATCGAGAATCGAGTATCGATTGGAACCAGGACTAACTTTTCGTTTTTCCCGGAATCGTTCAAAAGTTAAAATTTCGATTCCTAGTTTCGATATTCACACTCCGCCGACCAGAAGAAGAAACCGCTGAACAACACCAATGAAGAAGCGTCTACCGGAAGTTTTGGCATAACCGCGCGAGTTGAACATGAGTAGCTTACGTCGGCGGTCCAAAGTGTGGCTTCAGTTTTCTAAAAATATCAAAATCTCAGCAAAATGCAGAGTATTTCCCTTTAGAAAGGAGTATTTCCTTCAGAAAGACCGTTGGTTAGCAAGGTTAGCTAAACTTTTTTGACCCTGCCTCTTAAAAGAATCGGAATCGAGAATCGTTGGGAACCGGAATCGAATCAGAATCAGAATCGTTCAAATTCAAACGATACACAACCCTATTGGTGAGGATGTGATGTTAGGTCATTAATTACTCACCCTCATGTTGTTCCAAATCCGAAGCCTTACATTCATCCTCAGAACACAAATGAAGATGTTTTTAATGAAATCTAAGAGATTTCTGTCCCTCCATTGACAGCTACGCAACTACCACTAGCTAACGCTTCAAAGAGATCATAGAGTTCATAGAGATCATAAAATGAATCCATATGAATTGAGCTGCTTTAGTCCAAATTGTCTGAAGAGACACGATCACTTTTTATGATGAATAGATTTATTTTCACATATAGCGCACACTGAATTTTGTTGTCAGATGCTTTACAATATCCAAGATTTTTCGCCACCAGGGGTCGCTAACCTCTTCCAATAACAAAGACGTATATTGATGATGTATATCCTGCATTAAAGTGTAACTAAATACTTAACCAACTTTTTTTAGTTAATGATCTGTAAGAATGGATCTTTATTAATACCAGTCATTGATTCGAGTAACTTTTATGGCATTTGTTTATAAAGTGTTCTATTTCTACAATATATGGTGTAAAAACGTCTTATTGCTGCCCTCTTCAGGTTGAACGGTGGTTACTGCAGTTGAATTTTCCTATTTGATGTTTGTGGTGGTACGCGACACAGCGGTTGTTGGTGACGTAGGCAAGTTCCATACAAAGAGATGCGTCTCAGGTGCGCACCCCCCTCCGCTGGACTCTGCCCACTTTTCCAGCATTTTTCAAATATTGCCAGTGGGTGGAGTCAGGCTCTGACCAGGGGTTTAGTTACCTTTTAAGGTCGTGTGTCCACGAAAGCGTTTTTAGCCCGTTGAAAACGCTATACTCTCTACTGAAGACGCCGTGCTTTGGGCGCTTGAGAGCGTTTTGGCAGCGCAGCGTTTTTTCCGTTGAGAGGTTTCGTTGTTATGATACAGAATATCCGCAACACAGTTTACGTAACTGATTTCGCAGATAATTTGTTTCATACTAAAAATGTATTTTTCATCCATTTTGTTCGGTTAGCTCTACTGTTTGATGTCGTTGTACAGAAAAAATGTTGTGTCCGTTGGTCAGTGTGGTATTAGCCCCGCCCCTCCTACAATGTGATTGGACGGCTGGGTAAAAAGTGACAGTAATGAGCGCTGCGTTTTATCCAAAGTTGAACATTTTTCAACTCTCGGCAACCAGTAAAAAACGCCGGGTGCTCAGCGTGAAAAAAACGCTCAGTGCCTCGTTACGCTCATGGCGTTTAAAAAACGTGGCGATCCCATTGAAAACAATTGAAGACATACGCCAGCCGTGTGGAATAACACTTTGGTGGACACTAAGTCTGCTTGCCATGGTCCAAAACAACAGCGTGAGCATCCGGCTAGGCATAACGGGCATAACCCAGTTGTCAATGTCTGTCGCCATGGTCACTTTTGCAGTGCAAGGTCAAACCTTGCGGAAACCGATGGTAACGCGGGTGTGACGTCATTGACTGGCAACTCCTCACCCCTGCTCACACGCCCCATTTTCTTGGTTAAAATCACAATTTTCTCACGATTTACAAATGGTTGGAGACATTTGGGATATTATTAAAATTTGCGTAGTGGTTTTTGGATATTTTACTGCAAAAAATCCTACATATTGTACCTTTAAATGCTTTAGGATGGATTATGATTGACTGTCGATTTTATCATTAATCAGCTAAAAAAGTGATTCCAACAATATTGTTTCATTATCGTTCTAGTTGTGGTGTGGACTTTTCTTGGATTCTGTCTTTATGTTTAGAACGATTAATCAGAACTATGTCTTTATAGTTATCGTCCTTGATGTGAACAGGCCTTTAGACAGAAGGCCGTTTCTAATTGCATTCAACAAAAAGCTCACCGCGCTTAAGAGCATGTCATAAGCGAATGTGTAGCCACCTGAGATTTTTAGTATTATTTTATCGACAATAATTCTCTTTGAGTCAACAGGTGGATCCATTGCACTTTGAAAATGTCCATGTTCGCAACAGTTTTTTTTTTGTCTCCCAGAAGCTCTTTTCATATCTGACGTTGTTAGGCTATAAGCACACACACCCGGGGCTCTCGAACACGTGCGGAACTCCATCACAGACTTAATGACTGCCGCTGGAGCCACAGTGCTGCCCTTCCCTTCTCCGAAATGTCCCACAATAACCCGCTTTAATGGCACAATCTAATTAAAATAATAACAATAATCTTGAACTTTCAGTATGTAGACCTCTAACCTGTGAAATCTAATTAAGTCTCAGTCACAAACAAACAAAAAAAGGCATTACTAATCAATCAGCCAGAAAGAAGATAAATTAGAGGAGGGGCACGCGAGATACAGGGCTGAGAGGGGGAGATAAGCAGAGGTGAAAACAAGCGCAAATGCACTCCGAACAATTCTTAAATCACAGCTGAAGCAAAAAGTGTGGCCGCTTCTCAATGCATTCATTGTTCATGTCCATTTTTAATAATGTAAAGCCTAGTATTTTGAGGGAGAACTAATGCAAGGGCACCAAACTTCTCAAAAGAGAGTGTTCAATGAATAAAACAAGTTTATTTCAATACTCTAAATGGTAAAAGAGTCTCATGGGTGATCTGTTCTTTGAGTAAGTTCTTTGCATTTGCCAATGAAATTTTGTTATGACGAGTATATTCATACATTTTATTTTAATACGTTTTCTAAATGTTAGCCGTACTGATCATGAAAGTTGATATCTATCTATCTATCTATCTATCTATCTATCTATCTATCTATCTATCTATCTATCTATCTATCTATCTATCTATCTATCTATCTATCCATCCATCCATCCATCCATCCATCCATCCATCCATCCATCCATCCATCCATCCATCCATCCATCCATCCATCCATCCATCCATCCCCCCCCCCCCCCCCACCATGTCCATCTTTTAGTTTTAGTCCTGGAAGAGAATTTATATATTTACAGTATGACTCATAAAAACTCATATACATTTAAACATTAGTAAACACTAGCATGTAGAAGACCTCAGTGCTCATAAACGTGGAGTAAAAGTCACAAAACCTTGCTACTTAATGGGGTCTTTAAGCAACATTTATTTTTAAATACAGAAATCTTTAGTAATATCCTCTAAACGTATGCAGTGTCAATTTCCCCCCCAGATTGCCATCAACTCTTGTTTCAGCATTTAACAGGAATCTCGGGTCAAGAGATACAGAAAGCCTCTAAACAGATGGAGGATGGTCTGCATATAAATATATCCAGACACAGCATTCATCTGATTTCAATGATTAGGGTTATAGCGGCAACATCATCATCCCACTGCCAACACCTCCACATCCATCCCTCTCACTCTATTCCAGCCCAGCTCAATATGTTTCATCAATAACGACCACATTACTTCAGTATCTGTGCCATAATGATGATCAGGATCTCTTTAAGATGCTTCATCATGTCCTCAAATGCATTGCCAGTATTAGCGTTGTGGTTCCAATGTAGTTAATGAAAAATGATAGAATGCACCCGGTCTGTTCCTATTTGCTCCCTCTGAATGCATAATATATCACACTTACTAACACACATTTATGCAGGGAATGTTTCTTAAGACTTGTAAAGACTTTCACTTGTGAACTTAAAAAGTGTGTTTTGGTAAGAATTATGGCTTTGCTATTATGTCCTTTTGTTGTAATCATATAAAAGTTAACATTAAATACTTGGGAAATTGCATGCCTTTGTTCAGTGTAGCGAGGAGTCGGAGCTTTTGAACTATAATGGGATTAAAAATGTAGAGGATTTGAGGATAGAGTGTCATATTGTGGCGAAACTAAGTTTTGTCAACTCCGCTTATAGCGGTCTCGCCTATTTCATTTCAGGGACAGAAAGACACTGGGAAACTGGTTGTCACACTTTTTGTAAATATTTTTTAGGGTAGGTATGTTGTGTATTTTCTGTACGGACTACCTTATAGCCTCTTAGTTATGTGGTTGTATAAAATTACAACAATTAAATCATAGGATAACTTGGCCAAACCTGATATGTAGGGAAAATGCATTTGTCATAATGTTTGGTTAACATCCACCTTTATATTTAAATAAGTTACATGTTATCATTTTTGGATTATACTGGATTAAATAATAATATTTATTGTAATAGAAAGTAATCATTCTTAGCATTTTGCTTGTAATTGCTTTTGCTAAAAAAAATTGTACAAAAATATACACATCTTTCAAGTTTTCAAGATTTTAAAAACAAAAATGCTCACAAAGCATAAAAAAATGCAGTAAGTTATGAATTTTTAATTTTTAAATTACAGTAATATTATGAAATCAATTGTATTACAATTGAAAAGTACACGGTTTACTATTTGAATATGCTTAAAATGGAAATATTTCTTATCATTGTTGAAAACATTTGTGGTTAGGGCTGTCAAACGATTAATAACTTAATAAAAGTTTGTGTTTAGATAATATATGTGGGTGCACTGTGTATAATTATTTTGTATATATAATAAATACACACAGATGCATGTATATTTAAGAGAAAAATATTATTTATATATAAAATATTTCTATTTGTATATAATATAAATTATATTTAAATCTATATACAGTATATACATGAAAATATTTCTGAAAAATATATACAAGCATGTGTGTGTATATATATATATATATATATATATATATATATATATATATATATAAAATAAACACAAACTTTTATTTTGAATGCGATTAATCGTTTGACAGCCCTAGTTGTGCTGTTGTGGAAACCGTGACATTTGTTTCGTTGATTCAAAAGAACAGCATTTGTTGGAAATATAATCTTTTTATAAATGTCTTAAATACATTCTTGATGAATAAAAGTAATGTCTTTTAAATAAAGCTTACTTTATACCCCAAAACTTATAGTAATGATATTATATTAAAACAACTCTTTTTAAATCTGTTCAATTATATTTTGTTGTCTTTACCCAAAAGCTATTTTTCGAAAATATATCTTGAAGGATGACAAATTGCCTAATTTACAACGTTTTTGAACTGTTTGACATCAACAAAACCAGAGAAAATCCACATTTGTCTAATAGGACTTATGGCAACTGAGATATAACCCTTCCCCGTGTGACAACTAGCCCCTGTCTCCCCTACAGTGTATCAAAGCTTCTGATCATTTGCTTGTTCTGTCCTCGCCGTGTTTATCTTTCGTGACCTTCCTGCGTGCGGTTTCACAGCCGCTGTCCTCGCTGTCTCATTAGCGCTTCACATCTTCATTTCTCCCTTTCCTTGCCATTACTGTAGCCTAGCACGCTCTCCACTTCTCTATCAGATGCATGTTTCTCTCTCTCCCCGCCGCTTTATCCCCCGCTCTCCCGGCTTCATCCACCTCCAGATACATTATGTAGATTAAACATTGCTCAGCTGTACAGTGGAGTGTCTATGACTGCAGCACTTTGTTTTCCTAAATAATTAACAAGGCCGGTGTGGATTTACTGTCTAATGTAATACTTCCACGTCCTTCTGGGGGTGAGATGGGCATCTGGCTCCCTCGCGCGCGCCTTGATGGGCCCCTAGAAGCCTCCGATGTGAACTCGGAGCATTAAAATTTAAAGCAGCACATTAGGTATGAGGCCACAGCAGAGGCTTTTCAGTAAACAGAAGGAATTGGGTGGCATTAACCGCAGAAACGGAGGCGATAATGCTGCCTGCTCCCTAATGAGGAGGGGGGGAGAAAAAGGCCAACTGTAATTTGGCTGCGTTTTTGTACGTGCACCGCCATTTTCTCTCTGAGGTATTGATTTAAACTTTTGCTCCATAATTAGCATGGTCCAAAGTTGGCATGGCGTTTCCGTTATGTTAATCCGGGCCGATCGCGTGACCCCAACTTGTCTGCCAGGACGTTCCCCGCAGGTCACCGCCTGCTAAAAGATGCGACCCACATCCCAATTAGGCGGTTTCATCATGGCGGGGAGTTGTATTTTTTTCCCCCCGTATGAGCGCTAAATAAACAAACACCCAGGAAAAGGTCCTATTTAATCAGCTCAGCCTCTTCTTTGGTGCATCTTGACAGGCTGCATCTGGGAAGGAGCCGGACCTGCCACGAGTCATTTTCAAGAACCTTTAGTGACGGCCGTAATGACTAACCATCACCTCCCATTCTTCAAATTATCATTGCAGTCACATTCAACAGCAGAAGGTTCAGCCTGTCCCATCAAAATGGCCTTTCAGCCTCAGTGGACTGTGGAAAACCCAGTACATGTCTCTGGAAATGGCATGTTATTGTCAAAACCTTGGAAATCTGGGATTTTTGTCAAAATGAGGCTCATTTCAGATGTTTAAAATTGAGTTGTGCTACTTTTTTTATTATCTTTGTTATGCCAGCCAGGCTTTACGCTTGAATGATGCAAATTGGCATCATGATTCCTCTCTATTTTCCATTTAGCAAGTTAGACACAAATAGCCCAGTCACGTTGAGGGAACGGAAAGACCAAATTTCTGCGTTTTCTCTTACAAAAAAGTGCCACTAGCCTCTTTCCTCTCGCTCGTTTTTTCTTTTTTTTCTTTCTAAAAGAGTGTTTTGCTTTGGTCTCACGGTAGCGCCTGAGTGGGTCGAGGAGTCGTATCTGGAAGGATATGAAGTTTTGAAGAGGCGCATCGATTCTCTGGCTTCAAAGACATCTTCTGGAGAGCCACAAAGCCATTACTGGGGCTACCTGCTTGCTCTTAATGCAAATAAGGGAACGGGATTGTTAGACCACATCATAGCAGCCTGCTCTTTCAACACACTCTCATCAAAAAGCAATGAGAGTGGATTCAACATCATTATTGAGCATTTGTTTGTGCATGAGGGTGTCCTGTCTGAGCGAGTGTGTCCATGTTGACGTGAGCGAGCGTACGAGTGGATCAAGGCACAGGAGAGCGTGTGTGTGCTTATGCGCTCGTATTGATGTGTGTGTTGTGGTGACTAGCTGTTTGCAGTGAACAGGAACGGGCTCCATATATCAGCTGGTAGCAGAGAGTGCACTAGATCAATGGAGGAACCGTTCTCTTTGAGAGTCGACCGATGATCAGAGGTCTCGCCTAGCCCCCTCTTTCCCCCCAGACCGACTACCCGAGAACTTTGCCGCCCCCGCTCTTTAATTAGACCCGTTTTCCTCTCGCTCGCTAAACACCACTGCTTTTTATTGCAATTAGTTAAGTCATTAACTTGAGAACACCACACTTGATAACGCCAGAGCTGTCTCGGATGGAAATGAGTGCGGTAGAGGGTTCCTTTAAAAACATCAGTTATATTCATGACAGTCATCATTTACTCACTCGCATGTCGTTCCAAACCTGAATGACTCATGTATGACTGTACGAGTTTTTTTCTCACTGTTGCATGAAACATGCAACCAATTTTCAATGGAAAAACACGCCTCTACTCTAAAAACATACCTATGCGTAGTTCACTGCAGTTTTCAGCTAAAATGACCCCTAGTGGCGATAAGACAAATTATGATCTACATGGGCAGATTATTGAGTACTTTTTGTTTTGCGCAAAACCATGTTATGACCTCAGATCACTGTTAAAATACCTCATAGTTTGTAAGCGAAAATATTTTGAGGTTCGCACCACTTAACCAGCACTTTTCTGATGATGTAAACTTGTTCGGTAGCTCACTTGATACAGTAGCTATTGCACTTGCAATGCAGGGAAACGCAAGTCATAAGAGCAAGCTGCTTTTCTCAAAAACGTTGAGCCTAAGTAGATTTGTCAGGCTTCTGTCACTTCTGTCTAGTTTATTTCTTGTGTTTTTTTGACAGAGCCCTGACACTCTTGTTTTGTCTTGTCCTTGTCTGAGCGTGCTTGAGCCGTTCGCTATCTTGTCTGTATGCCTTGTTACATGTGCTGCGTGTGGTGTTTGGATCCCGGCACGTCAATGCATTCTCAGCCTATACATCCAACACACATGCCACCCTTTAGCGTCACACATAACATGCTTTAGTTATGGGTAGGTTTAGGTCTGGGGTAGGGTTAGGGTTAGACCACTAGGAGGCGCCTTCTGGCCGATATATATCTGCGTCTCATATTGACGCTAAATGGTGCCATTTGCGTTGGATGTATACACATTGGCAAAAGCGTCAGTATATGACGCCTTGGGATGAGAATGGACCGGGCACGTCGGTCTAGTTTGGTTTCAGCTCTTCGCCGGGATTCAGACATTCATGTTCTGCATTCTTGTTTTCTGTCTTGAGTCCACAGGGTGCAGTTTCGAGTTCGGGTCATACAAACATACAGTACACATTATATCTGTACATGATGTGTCCAGCTTGTGTTTTACACTACGTGGCTTATGAGTTCTCATTAGCTGCGTGTTCATGTCTCTTGTGTGAGCACATTTGCTTTACTGGTAATGTGCTTGTGTTCTAGTTCTTTTTGTTTGGAGTGAGCACTTGGCTTGTCGTGTGTGTTTCCATGTGGTTTCCTGTAGATTGTCTAACCCCGCCCATCTTGTTACCTTATTATTGATTAATTTGCCCCATTCCTTACCTTGATTTGTTCTCCTTATTTATCGTCCTGTGTTTGCATTCCTGTGTTGGATAGTTGTTAAATGTACTGTGTGGGCAAGTCAAGTCAAGTTAAAGCCAAGCCAAGTCTCTTGTTTCCCCCCCTCGGGGTAGTTTTTGTTTGTGGTTTGTTCTTGTTTTTTATTAGTAAAGAAGCTCTTGTTTCCTGCACCTGAGCCCTCGCCTCATCTCCTCAACCCCAAACCCTGAGAAGATCATTGAACCATAAGCACCAATGGCATCTACGCTTAAATTAGCTCATGATGCTTTTGTAAATGCAGCATGGTTGGTTCAACAAGTGTGTAATTATGTCATGTTTGCCACTATTGGTTAGGTTTACAGTATGTGTACGCTATTTTTATGTGGGATAGGGCATTAACCTTTAAGTGCCACTCACTGGACATTTCATGTCTGAATTGCCTTGATATGTACAACAACCAATGTGATAAATACATTGCGTATGCGTAGCACTTTATTTTACAGTCTTGTTTCTCATGTATATACCATGTACTTATTCAACATGGGTTATAACTTGGTACTAACCCTCAAACTATTCCTAAACCTAACCTTAACCCAGGTACCTTATATTACCAGTACTTTCTTGGGTAACTATACTGTAAGTACATGTCTCTCTAAGTCGTCCTTAGACGAGCCTTCCATCGTTGCCTCCAGGCATCCCGATTCTCCATGCATCCTGCCAGTTCGTTGGTGCTCTGGGCTCCCATATCCCTCTTGAGAATGTCCACGTATGTTAGCGTGGGGCGTCCTCTTGACCGATGGTGTTGGTTTTACATGTACTGTAAAATAAAATGTAACTATACATTGGCAGTTCCTCGTTTTGGACAACCTAAACTCACTTTTAATCCCATTGACTGGACGTTTCTCCAGTGAACCTTTTTCCAATGTTGGTTGGACACTAATTCTTCAAGCATTCTTCTTTTGTGTCTTGCAGAAGACAGATTTGGAATGACATCGTGAGTAAATAATGCCTGAATTTATTTTGCTCTTTTTGTGCACTATCTCTTTAACTTTTACAGACCTCGCAGGTCTTTATTTATTCCTGTGTGCATTGAACGCAACTGCCTGGCAACAGACCTCGGCTTGGCTTGCAATCGACCTAGACAATGGCTGCTAACTGCATGTACAATGGAACATGAGATCATGCAATCATGCCTGTGTGTGAATGGGGTTATGTCCATCACATGTCTCAATCCACAGTAACTGTCCCCGTGAGACGTGCACAGGTCTACTGGGTTTAGTCTGAAGGAATACTCAATGTCCCTCTCTACGTAGTGAATTACCAACAGGTCAGCGGGGCGCCTGAAATCTCCACATGATGAGTCCTGTTCATGATGTCATTTACTTTGCACTAACGGGGGCTGTGATATTTACATTTAAGTCTCTTGATGCCTGTGGAACAAATCGTGGAAGGGATTGCTTTTCAAATGGCGTATAGATTTCATCGTTTTACTCTTGTCCTCAACCCAGGGTTCCAATCTTTAAACTAAGAAAATCTGTTTTAAACAAATTAAAAGTTAGTATCATTATGTATTAACTCTATTATTTATTATGATATTTGCTGTTTATTACTACTTATAAAGCACATAATGCCCATGACCTTAATCCTAATACCTAAACGTTACAACTACCTCACAACTAATAAGCAACAATTACATTTTATTGAGGCAAAAGTCATAGTTAATAGTTATTTATTTTTTATAGTGAGAACTGGACCGTGATCTAAAGTGTGACCCTGGTTCATTCCTGAATATATGAGCACACACATTACTGTGAATCTGTCAGTCAGTGCTAAGTATAGCAGAGACCCCAAACTCTCCGGAAGATTTACAGTCTGTCTTATTTAGCTGTATATATTTCGAGACTCATCACAGGTGCTATCACTCATTTCATTCCGCCCCAGTGATTCCCTCCCTTCTCTCTCTTTTTCACTCCCCTTTTTCTGTCCCTCTATCAGTGACTACTGGACTTGGTCCACTACCACCAAGTCTGATTCCTCAGCCTTGGGTGAAAAAAAAAAAAAATGAATGCATGAATACAAATTGAAGCTGACCCAGGAAGTTGGACTTTTCGATACGCTCGCTCTTCCTCTCCTGCTCTGTTAGTTTTATCAGCTCTCCTCCAGGTTCTCTGTTCCGGGCCAGTGTGTTCGGTGAGCCGGTCCGGGCGCTGGAGCATTCAGGGCGCAGTGATGATTCCTCACATCCAAGAGAGGCTCGCACTTAATCTTCCTGCCACGGTCGGGATACGAGCGGCCACGAGGAGGGAGTGGGGGGAGTCCTCGCCCTCGCCCTCGCCCTTCTGATCATTGGCCAGCGTCACCCTGGCAGAGAATCAGGGCTGATCAACAATGTAATGCATGCGGTGACCTCCCTCTAAAAGGCTCCTGTATGTCTCCAAATGAGATTGGTGCGGCGCTGCTAATTATTTTCTTTTCACATTCCCGCTGTAATGCGGCCCCCTTTTACTCTAATCATTTCCTGAAAATGAGCAATTACAGTTTGGGTAAAAATGCACACAGGAGCACCGGAAACACTCACACAGCAGACAGATATTAATGAAAGCAGCCCTGTTCTGTGTTCAATTTGTCTAATGATTAAAAATACATCGAGGCACCTGCATAAATAATGCATGCCTAATGCCGAGTACGCGAGCGCAGAGATGCTTTTCCGTGTTGCTGCGAAAAACCTCCGTCATAAAGGGTGGCGTGCGCAGTGATTGCGCAGCTCTCCCGAGAGTCCCGGCTGGAATTATAAATAACGTCGTGGTGTCAGTTTGTCTTAGTGAGACATCAGGAGCAAATCGCCCTCGAAGCCCACTCGAAGGTTCAGAGAGGTCAGGATATGATGTGTTTGGTGGCCCTGCAGCAATATTAGGCTATCATTCGGTCGTAGGTGCGGAGTGAAATAATGGGTTGATAAATAGGAATGCTGTTGGAAACTATAAACTTAATGCTAAAATCTGATTGGTTCATAGAAATGTTCTTCAAGCCCTCTAACCTTCTGTCAGGGACTTCAGAGCCTAGAACCTTTTAGGGGTTCCCATCATGATGGGACCATTTTATGTTATTTTTATTTTATTTTATTGAATAGCTTGTAAACCTACTTTATCTGTGGTGAATCAAGAACTTTGTACTTCTATATTGAAACCCATTGAACTTTTTTTGCAATTGAGGCACAATATGTAGTGTACCTTATTAGTTATTGGATGTTTTTTGGGCTATTTAATTGTGCATGCTGCTGATTGCGTCTGTTTTTACATTTGGATTAACTTTGTCATCGTATTTTGGTCTCTAGTTTATTTTAAAACACTAATAATTTAATAACACGGTTAAACTTTTGCAAATTTTCATACTTAACTGTATAATGTTGGGGTGCCTATTCACTTGTTGCATTTCAAATGATTGATTTTTAATTTGTTTTATTAGAATTTATTTAGACAAAATAATATAGAATTTTAATATTCGTTATTGATCCATTATTGGCCATATTGTGAAAAGAAAATCTGATTGGTTGATAGGAAAGTTATAGTTATGGCTCCTTTACTGCTCCATCAACATCACTTGTTGCATTTAAATGTTAGATTTTAGGATTTTTTATAAATTTATTTATTAGACAAAATTAATATTTTTAATATCAACCATTTATCATCTGCCATAACATGAAAATAATTGGAATTTTTGCATGAAATATCAGTACAATATCAGCCAGCATTAGAGGATTTTTTTCTCATTGTCACTTCATATTTGACTGTATATTTAATTGTGTATGCACATTCCCCCTTTTTTACCTTTATATAGTTAAATATTAATATTTTCATACTGTACATTGTAATGTTGCGGTGCCTAAATTCACTTTTGCTTTTAGTTTAGTGTTTTTCATAGCATGGATTTAGTAGATTTTTTATAGCGGCCATTTATCGTTACCCTTTGTAAAATGAAAATCAATGTTGTAATTGTGTAATAATGAACATTAAAAATAATATTTATATCTGTGCATCCCTACTGCAAATAATGCTTAAATCTGATTGATTGATAGGAATCTTCCAGCCCCGAAACCTACATCTAAAGTTAGATTGGTTTGAAGAAACATTGTTCTTGTAGGACCAACAAAGTAGATTGATGCATCCAACTTGGTTAAATCATTAAAAAGTGTGGCGGTGCAGCCTTCACTGAATCCCAGGCTGAATGCTTTGACTGAATATGATGGACAGGAGTAATATTCAGAGCAGGATCTATGTGATACACAACGGTGAGATAACTAAGCCATGACGCTCCTTCAAGCTCTAACGCTGTAAAAAAGCTTTTTAATGAACACAATGAACACATAACCTCTGGGAGAACACAAACACAGACACATGATCTGGGAAAGTGAAAGCATTTGGCTGTAGAAGCACCTAAGCCCTACGGTCTGCTTGTGTTTGTGGTGTGTGTTTAGTTTGGTGGAGAGGTGGTGGGGGCCTGTATGAAGCCACCTGGATCGCCACATTATCAAACTGTGAGAGAGGCCGTATTAGACCCCTGCAGCGCAAACATCATCCTCAATCCATCGGCGAGGGTTTTAATTGTAATGGAAATTAGATTTGGAGCGGCGGAGTGCTCGCTGGCAGCTGGTACGATGCCATTGTACGATTGTCAGATCTCCTGACAAGTTAATGCACGGTCTCCTCAAAGGCAGCGCTGCTTCCAGCTGCACAACAGTGTCTCTGGAACGGCACGGCTATGCGCACTATCAGTAACTGCTGCTTTTGACCCGACCTGCAATAAACCTCTCTCTCTTAATTGACGACATATCGTATAGTCTCACACCTTGAGTCGTTAAAGCCGCAGGTACGGTTTTGATTACATTACTGTACTGTAAAATCACCGCTGGAGATATGTGTGTCCAGAGTGACAAGCCAACAGTTGTTTAATTTCTGTTAGTCAGATGGGTTGTAAATTATTATATCTAATCTGGATTACGTAATCAGATTCCAAAAATGATATAAAATCTGATTGGTTGACAGGAATGTTATGGTTAAGACTTGTTTACTTTAATGTGGATTACATAATCAGATTCCAAAAAGTATGTACTTGTAATTAGATTATATTATGTTCGAATGTATTGTTAGGGGAATGTTACAATGTAATGTTAGGGTAACTTTAGGGGAATTTTTGAACGTAACATTAGCGGAATATAATGTAACGTAATAGAGTATAATGTAACGTAATAGAAGGGAAATAGAATGTAAAGTTATGGGAATGTTACAATGTAATGTTTGGGGAATAGAATGTCACATTAGGGGAATGTGAGAATGTAACGTTAGGGGAATGTTACCGTAGAATGTAACGTTGGGGGAATAGAAAGTAACGTTAGGGGAATTTTTGGATGTAACGTTAGGCGAATGTTACAATGTAATGTTAGGGGAATAGAAAGTAATGTTAAGGGACTGTTAGAATGTAATGTTATGGGAATAGGAAGTTACGTTAGGGGAATTTTTGGATGTAAAGTTAGGCGAATGTTACAATGTAATGTTTGGGGAATAGAAAGTAACGGTAGGGGAATGTTAGAATGTCACATTAGGGGATTTTAAGAATATAACATTAAGGGAATGTTACTGTAGAATGTAATGTTAGGGGAATAGAAAGTAACGTTAGGGGAATTTTTGGATGTAACATTATGGAATGTTAGAATGTAATGCGTAACGTTATGGGAATAGAAAGTTACGTTAGGGGAATTTTTGATGTAACATTAGGGGAATGTTACAATGGGGAATAGAAAGTAACGTTACGGGAATGTTAGAATGTAACGTTAGGGGAATTTTAAAATGTAACGTTAGGGGAGTTTTACATTGTAACATTTGGGAAATCTTACATTGTAATGTTAGGGGAATTTTAAAATGTAATTTTAGGGGAATTTTAGAATGTAATCTTAGGGAAATTTTAGAATGTAATCTTAGGGAATAGAAAGTAGCGTTAGGGGAATTTTTGGATGTAACGTTAGGCGAATGTTACAATGTAATGTTAGGGGAATAGAAAGTAACGGTAGGGGAATGTTAGAATGTCACATTAGGCGAATTGAAGAATATAACATTAGGGGAATGTTACTGTATAATGTAACGTTAGGGGAATAGAAAGTAACGTTAGGGGAATTTTTGGATGTAACGTTAGGGAATGTTAGAATGTAATGCGTAACGTTATGGGAATAGAAAATTATGTTAGGGGAATTTTTGGATGTAACATTAGGGGAATGTTACAATGGGGAATAGAAAGTAATGTTACGGGAATGTTAGAATGTAACATTAGGGGAATTTTAAAATGTAACGTTAGGGGAGTTTTACATTGTAACATTAGGGAAATCTTACAATGTAATGTTAGGGGAATTTTAAAATGTAATTTTAGGGGAATTTTAGACTTTAATGATAGGGAATATAAAGTAACGTTAGGGGAGTTTTTGGATGTAACGTTAGGGGAATGTTACAATGGAATGTTAGAGGAATGTTAGAATGTAATGTTAGGGGAATGTTAAAATGTAATAGGGGAAATTTAAAATGTAACATTAGGGGAATGTTAGAATGTAACATTAGGGAAATTTTTGGAAGTAACATTAGGGGAATTTTAGGATGTTAGGGGAACATTAGAGGATAACATTAGCGGAATTTTAGAATGTAACGTTAGAATGTAACGTTAGGGGAACATTAGAGGATAAATGTAATCTAAAATAATCATAAAGTAGTCAGACTGTATTACCTAAAATGTGAATGTAATAGATTATGTCTCTAACCACACACACTACATAAGAAATGGAGCAGCATATCAGAATGAACATGTGCCACTGAAGAGTGGAGTAAGGATGCTGAATATAGATATAGATTTGCTGCTCCATTTCTTATTAGGAATGTAGAAAACCATCTTGCTATATTCATGTGGAAAATTCAACAGCATTTATTGGAAAGGGAAATCTTTTGTAGCATTATAAATATCTTTCCTGTAACTTTCGATCAATTTAACGTGCCCTTCTTTCTGACCCCAAAAATCTGAACACTATATCAAAGATTTTATAGATAATTACATCGCTTTAATGCCCCGGTTTCACTTAATGCGCAATTATAAAATTCTACACTACAGTTTAGGATATTTTGAAATGATTTTGAAGTGAATAATTTTTTTATGTCAGCCAATATATTACGAGCCTAATTTATAGCTATATAATCGATGCATTCCTACACTGCTGTCAAATTGCACACTCAACAAAACCGATGCAAACAGTGCAGATAATTAAATGATCAGGTTGGCAGCTTCACCTTAGAGTCTCCGGCCAGCAACGGGCACTTCTGTAAGATGTGATTGTTTCGACGAGAATGTGCTGACTGTGTGGTTGGACCTGCATAGCTGCATTAATCTTTAAATAGTCCTGAATGAATTAAGCTTGTTTAATATCTGGCAAGGAGACCCTCCCCCCAACCCATTGGATGAAACCTGAGGAGATGAGACAATGCCGTGGATTAACGTTGACCTTTGTAGTTCTGACATTCACCAATTTTACTTAATTAACGGGAAGCAGCCTGCCCCTGACCTTTTGTCATGCGAGCTGTCATTGGAAACCTTTCTGTTGACTTGAATAGGAATGCTATTTGTTGAAATAATCAGTGGCGGACTGGCCTATAAGCAACTTGCCGGGCTCGGCCAGCACAATGGGCCGTGACGATCTCAGAGAGCCTCATTCACGCGGCACCGCAGGGACCTGCTGCGCTTAAAGATATCACCTTCCCTCATTACCCGTTATTCTCCACTGTGGGGAGGGATGAAAGACACATTTACCTATGGATTCACATCTGTGATGTCCAGAGAGGACGGGGGGGTGATCATCAGAGGTGTCTGATATCTCTGTGAAGGTGATGATCATGTGATTTCTAGGATTCCAGTCCTCACCTCATATGGTTTCTCTGTGATGAAGATGTATAATGAAAATAGAGTCAGTACTTGTTGGCACGTGATTTCAAATGCAGTTTGGGAAAATGGAAATCTACCTCAAAAGCCTTTCATTCAGGTCAGATTCTTTCTTCAAATGAAGATTCACAATATATTCAGTATGTTTTTTCCTCAAATTTAGTGACATTGCGAGTATCTAGATGATTTTAATGCACATTTTTTGGTGTGTTTCCTGTAATTAGATTTTTTTTTATGATTCCTCATCATTTGACTCATGAATGAGTGTTGAGCTATTTTTATAACCTCTGATTTAAACTTCACTGGCAAAATGGTGTTACAGTTGTTGATTATTTCCAAAGGAATTCCTTCAAACTGTTAATTTCAAAGAACTGATTAAAGAAATCGGATTTGATTGTTCATAGATTCAAATCTTTTGAATCGATTCAAAAGCATGATTCTTTTGCATCTTCCCTATGTACTAAGTACAAATATGTAGATAATTATTGCTGTTTTTACTGTATTTTGCTATAATAGTGTGTGGAAATAATTAAATATTTGATATATAATTATAATAAATCATATTATTAAAAATTAATTAAAAATAAAGTCATTATGTCCAATTAATTAATTATATTAAAAAGATTCTGTGTAGTTATTTTTATATTTTCAATCTATTTGGCAATAGCTGCTGTTTACATTTTGTGCCATTTCAGATTAAATAAAAGTCATTTTATGTTAATCCCATTTACTGTAGATTAAATTGAATATTCCTATTGCCAATAGTCGGTAACTGAAATATTATTGCAATTTTGACACTTCAAATCTTTTGAATCAGTGAATCAATTCAGAAATTTGATTCATTTGCATCTTTCCTCACACTCTAAAAAATGCTGTGTTGTTTCAAATGGACAAACCTAAATGTTGGGTTAAAAATATAATTTCAAATTTCAACTGTAAATTTTAACCCAACATTTGGGTTTGTCCATATTTGACCCAAATTTGGGTTAAAACAACCCAGCATTGTTTAGAGTGCAGAAATACAAGGCATTGCACATTTTTTGCCATTTCATAAGATATAACAAATGTTTAGAATGCAATTCTTCATCAATCACAGCACTTTTACTTTTATTTATTTTATTTACTCCTCCTTTATTTGAATACGTCTACTTTACATGAACTATCTTTAATGAATGAATCCAGAAGGGGCATCACAGAGCTTGAGTCACGTCTCATGCATGAGCCCCTCCTTTACAACACAGCAAGCCAGATCTTTATACTCTCGCTAATGTGTTACCACTTTCAAGGATCAGATGGACTTATGAACTCATGAATTGGCTATATTGTGCAGCTCAACTCACTATTTGGCCATTACATTTTTAAGAACCTCGATACTATGTGGTTTGTAAGAATGACAGGCCTTGATGGAAGCGATCAGGAGTTTTATGTAAGATGCCTAAAGTTATTTTCCTCCAGCCGGCAGAACAAAAATCACGATTCATGTTTGTGACGGGTGCGGTTTTACAGTACGATGGACAATGTGGCGGGGTAATGAAAATAGATTCAGCTCACTCTGCCATGAGATTTCAAGACGTTAGTGTTAAATACAGTTGGAAACCGACAACCATTGCCACTGCGAGATGGAAAAGTCGTTTTCTTTTTGTTCTCTCATTTTTCTGTTTTTGTTTTAGCAGGAAAGGCCGAGCTTTACTGGGTAATGTACTGTGTAAGCAAGGGAAATGGCATTGTTGAGGAGAGCTCATGTAACAGTAATATCCTGTCTAAATTGAATTTGGAGTTCAATCAGAGCCATTAGGCCCCACACTGAGAAAGATAGAGACAGATAGTGCCATGCACTCCTTAAATGAGTAATGCTTCCCCTGAACTGAAGCATCAAATTTGCCCTAATATTATTAATACATAAGCAATGGGGCGTGGGCGATGTTGGGTGGGACACAGAACTGTGGACATGTGGAATTACAGCAGACATGTGTTTTTATAAGCCATTGATGACTCTAGAAGCTGTAGAGTGGATTTACTGTAATGATCCACTCAGCTCAAGCACAATGAACAACTCAAATGTTCATTGAGTAAATCATTTATGAGAGAAGTTTTGTCTGACTAGGAGTACAATAAATCGGTGTCTTTGAAGGAATGGATATTTTAAATAGGGCAAGTGATCAATTCTATCTCAGTAGCCTCATGTAAACATGCACCCTAAAAAATGCTGGGTTATATCAACCCAAATTTGGGTCCAAAATGGACAAACCCAAATGTTGGGTTAAAAATGCAATTAAAAAACAATTACTTTTGAAAGTTGAAGTTTGAAATTACACTTTTAACCCTACATTTGGGTTTGTCCATATTTTACCCAAATTTGGGTTCAAACACCCGAGAATTGTTTAGAGTGTATGGAAGCTTGTTTCCACCACAGAATGAAAAATAAAAAAGGTAATTGCGACTTTTTATCTCACAATTCGGACTTTTTTTCTCACAATTGCGAGTTTACATCTCGCAATTCTGACTTTATTTCTCAGAATTGCGAAATGCAAAGTCAGAAGTGCGAGATATAAAGTCAGAATTACGAGATATTAAGTCAGAAGTGCGTGATATAAAGTCGCAATTGCATGTTATAAAGTCAGAATTGCGAGATATAAAGTCGCAATTGCGTGTTATAAAGTCAGAAATGCATGATATAAAGTCAGAATTGTGAGATTTAAACTATTCTGAGGTGGAAAAAAAGTTTGTCTTTTTTTCCCCTTAGAATTGGCCTGATAACTCGCAATTGCGAGTTTATATCTCACAATTCTGAGAAAAGATGTCAGAATTTCGACATTCGACATAAACTCGCAATTATGTTATAAAGTCCGAATTGTGAGATAAAAACTCGCACTTCTTTTTTTCTCAGAATTAAGACTTTATATCACGCAATTCTGACTTTATAACACGCAATTCTGACTTTATATCTCGCAATTCTGACTTTATATCTCGCAATTCTGACTTTATAAAACGCAATTCTGACTTTATATCTCACAATTCTGACTTTATAACACACAATTCTGACTTTATAACATGCAATTGCGACTTTATATCAGTTGCAATTGCGACTTTATATCTCGCAATTGTGAGATAAAAAGTCGCAATTATTTTTTCTTTTTTTTATTCAGTGGTGGAAACAAGCTTCTATAGTGTGTATAATAGTCAGTGAAACAAATTACTTGATTTTTTTACTTCTCCGACAAGATCATATAGGAACATAAAAGTTTTCTTAAAGGAACAGTACAGCCAAAAATGAAAATCCTGTCATCATTTACTCACCCTCATGTCTTGATTTGGTTCAGTTCCAGTGGACTTCTATTGTAGCTTTGACCCATATAATGGACGAACGTGAAGTTTCCACAGAAGTAAGAAACTCGTACAGGTTTGGAACAACACGAGGGTGAGAAAATAATGAAAGAATTTTAATTTTTGGGCAATCGATAGACTAAACATGTAAATACTTGACGTAAACTGAATTTTTGTTTTGACTGCGTTCTAAATGGGTCTAAAAACCATGACCTGCTTTCTCAAAAAGCACAGCGGGGGAAACTGGGAAATAATTAGTGTGCTTTTCAAGCATATTAGGAAAGGTATTGAATCTTTACACGCGTATTGAGGCAATACGTGTGCTGTTCTAAACAATACACGTTTTGAGACACAGCTGGTCCTCAATTTGTTATTCCTTACCATTATTTTTTTCTACACTACTTTATTTCGCTTAGGTCATTATTGTGCAGTTTGCTACTACAAAACCAGCTGTCCTTAAAGCAAAGCATTGAACACTTATTTTCCCTATGCAGTGTTTGCGTTAATGTTAACACGTCTGTTTCTTTCGGGAATGACTCCATAGTGCTGCGAACAAATCGAGCGGTCCCCTCCTCTCCTTAGAAATGGTAACTAGAGTGTGCTAAACTGGGTGTTTCATCCCATTGGCTCATTATCGCGCTGGGTTCATTGCCAATAATAAAGATTTCTTGGGCTGCGAGACTTCTGAATTCAGAGGAAATTACATTGAGCAACAGGGAGTGCATGGCTCTAAATGTTTAATTACGGCGGATAAAAACAAGGGGATCAATCACTGACAGCAACGAGGGCCCTGCGAGGCATCTGCCATTGGGTTGTGTTGAGTCCACAGGAATGAAGCAGGAGATATACGGCATCAAAGATGAGACGGGTTGAGATGAATAGATATTCTCCTATACAACACTCAGAGGAATGAGAAATCACAAGTGAGATCTCAATGTTTCAGTTGTTGTTGTTTTTTTTTCTAGACGGCAATTGGAGGGAGGGAGACTACACGCTGTAAAATTGATGTGGTTCAGATAACATCATATTTTGAGTTTCTGGTGATTAAACCAATCTTCTTCATTGTATTAACTATTTTTTTTAAACAAATTTCAATGAACTTAAAATTAAGGCAATCAGGTTACTTTAAGTTACTGTGTGGAAAGGCAATTTATATAGCACGTTTCATACACTATTCAAAGTGCTTTACAGAAATGAATTTAAATAATCACAAAATTAAAGCAGTAGAAATTAAAAGAGATACAGTTATGAAATGAATTTAACCACTTAACTGTCACCGTCCTTAACTGGGACGTTTGCGACTATATTTTTAAAACAATAATATCTTAGTAAATGCCTTAAATAATATTGACAAACTATATTTCATTTGAAAGCTTACAATCTCTAGTTTCCATATTTGGTGATTTTCAAAATATATTACAGAGGAGCCATAATTTATCAATATGCAACAAGAATATTTTCATACTCATAAGGCGTGTTCAGACCTTTATTTTAAAATAGAAAAAATGGTAGATACTTCAGTTTGTTTTCATGCCAAAAGTTCAAAAGATAGAATCCATTTTATTATTTTGGAAAAAAAGGTCTGAAAAGTTTGAAATATCAAGAAAAAAATAATAAATTCACCATTTGTGACGTGGCAGATAGCTATGACTTACATGCGTGTTCTTTGTATGTGTTTCTTAGAGGTTGAATTCATATCAAAATCTGCCAAACTTCCCATACTACTTCTGAATAGGATCTCTACTTCAGAAATTGTATGAAAATTGTGGAAGTTATGGTTCATTTTCACTCAAAACACGAATGGAGATGCAGGCGCCCTTATATGGGCAGTAATGGAGTCTGATTGTGCCCTAGTGAAAAAGTTTGGTACTGCGCCCAAACAAAATCTTACTGAAAGCTCATTTTTTGAGATATCAACCTAAAATTTGAAATACAACTTGTTTAGATTTTTGGCTTTGATTTTTCTGCCGTTTTAGAGTAGCCCAGGTTTTGAAAATATATATATTTTATGTAAAATATGAATAATTAATATTTTTACATTGTACAGTTCTATAAACTCAAACTTCTATAACTTTTTTCTGTTTCACTTTCTTAATTTATTTCACTTCTACAAAAATCTGCCAAATGTCTTCTTTAAAACAAGACCAATCATATGTCTACATTCCAAAGCATTCTTGAATTACAACCATTTAAGTCTGAAATGTGCATTTTCATGTCTATTCAAAAAAGGGGGAGTGACAGTTAAGAGGTTAAGGAATAAAAAGATGATATATAGATAAACTTCTCATCTGGCAATTTTTCACAAATATATTTTACTCCCAGTTTTGCTGAGAGATTTTTCCATGGTGCACAACGCAGTCTCATCCCAAGGCGTCATATACGACGCTTTTGCCAATACTTAGACATCCAACGCACATGGCACCCTTTAGCGTCAATATAACACGCTTCGGTTATGGGTAGGGTTAGGTCTGGTGTAGGGTTAGGGTTAGACAACTAGGAGGCGCCTTCTGCCCCATATATATCTGACATCTATTTTTAGATATCTTTATATGATCTCAGACCTCATAAAATGATCTCTTTATATCTGAAACAATGCGATTAAATTAAGCAAATATAAATTGTCTCTCACTTTAAAGATTTTTTCCGTTTTAGTAGACGTCACAATGTCACTAATATGCTCTTATTTTCCTAGAGACATAAATCTGAAATTAGTTATCAGATTTCAAAATTAATATGAAATATTTTCTCATCAAACATGAGTTATGTCCTCATTATTTTTAGCTCTATACTTACTTTAGGAGGGACATCTAAAACATACTGTAGTTGCTAGTATGTCTCTGATCAATAAAACTTTCCTTTGAGTTTGTCTCCAATAAGTCACAAACATACTCTGAAAATGACTTCAGAGTAAACTTAATTGCTGTTAATTTCTAGGCCAAATCATTCATGAAAGGAGGAGAGCAACAGAGATACAACGGGCATATGGAGACGGCGGAACGCTCCCGACTCCAAGACGGCAGAGGAAGATGGAGAGAAGCTGAAAGAGAGCAGGTCTGGGCAGGCAGCGATGTCGATGCGTCAGTGGTGCTCCAGGAAGGGAGGGTGATGTGTGTGTTAGTCTCCTGGGTGCCATGTTTCTGTCACCCCCTGTCTGAGTGAGTCACGACTGGATTCTGGTAAGGACCGTCACCGCACTTCCTCACAGCTTCCATTAAGAACTCACTCACATCTCGCCCCAAAAACCAACTCGATTCACCTCAAAATCCAATATCAGGATGATAGAATCTCCCTGACTGAGAGACAAAACAAAAGTTAAGTGCATTTCAAAAAGGCAACACTATTTTACATTGGTGTCATAAACGCAATAAAAGAGCAAATCTTCTGGTAGGCCTTGAATTGACAGTTGCGGCCAACCTAAGGATAAATTACATCAACACACACTTATTTCCCTTTTTTAACCATAGTAATCACTTTTTGCCCTCATCATTCATTTTAGAAGTGCAACTATCCAAAATATTTGTTTATCTTACATAAGTACAGTTTTTAACGAGCCTATATGTATATGTTTCAATTGGATTTACTTTAAAAATGTGTAATGTCATGTCATTGTGTATGCGTATTATACATACATGAAGCATTTTTAGATGTAACATATTAGCATTCCAAAAGTATTTTTTTGTCAAATTCCTTTATTCCAGGTGAGCATATTGCTATACACACACACACACACACACACACACACATATATATATATACTGCCTAGACTCCATTTGCTCCTGGTTGCTGATTTGCTGACTACATTTATTGGTCCATTAGATGTTTATACACTGTAAAAAATATATATATTGTTGGTTTAACTTAAAAAAAAGTAACCTGGCTGCCTTAAAATTTTAAGTTCATTGAAATGGAAAAATTGAGTTAATACAATGGAGATTGATTTAGTCATCAGAACCTCAAAATATTATGTTATCTGAACTACATAAATGATCTAAGTTGATTTGACCAAAGAAAAAAATGTTGTAATTACAAATCATGAAAATATTTTTTTTACAGTGAGGTCCCTTATTTTGTGCAAAATTTTACTGTGAAGTGATTTATGCGATAATGCAAATCATCCTCAGTATTACTTCTGTTTATAAATTTGTGTTGCATTGTTGACATGTTTCCACCGTACAAACATTGCAACACTGATCACGTATATGAGTTTGATGCCACTGAAGTGCTGAAAGCAGATGGCAGTATTCATAAGAGCTGTGTGTGTGTGTGATTCCACTCACACTCGGCCCACTCCCTCAGTGTCATGTGCTGCAGAAACCGCCAGAACATTTTGAAAATGTGTCATCGATTTGGCAACGTTGCAACTTCAGTTCACTCTTCCCAACTACGTAAATATCGGATCACTCAGGGGTAAACATTAAATGAGTGCCAGGTATAATGATACACCAGCAAACCAAGCAGAAAGAACGAGGCAAATTGAAAGAAAACAGAAAAATAAAGAGCAATGAGGATGTTGACATTTAATTAACTTCTTTTTGGGATGAATCAAAGCCAGTACATGCATTACATTGGCTTTGGTTTCCGGGACAGCTTCCTGAGGTAAACACATGCAAAAATGTAGGAAGGGGTTTTCAGTCAGAGCCTTTGAGGAGAAACTCAGGGCCTTGATTCTGTTCATCTTGTGAAAATGTCACAGCGCTGCTGTGGTTTCACACACTTAGATGGGTGACATGTCCAATGATATGATCCTGTAATGGAGCGAAGGCTGCATGGAAATGTCCCACTCATCTGCAAGCCTCTCCACATGAAAAAAGCAGAATGTGAAAATTTGACACATCTGCTGTAATACGATGTTCTGTTAAAGGAGACATATCTTGCAAAATCCACTTTTTTAGCCCTTAAATGCATTTTGTTGTATATTTGGAGTGTTTATAAGTACAGAAAAGATTAAATTATTCTCTTCAGGTGCTTCGTTTATATCTTTATATTCTGTTTTGGTCATATTTTTCAACCTGTTCGGATTTCCCTGTTGTCTATTACGTTTTTTGAACAATTACGTCACAGCATTTGCAGCGGAACTGACAAATAAGGACATTGACTACCGGTCCAACACTTCGAGCAATCCGCCATTATTATTTCTCGCTCCGATTTTGTAGTCCAAGCTCAATGATGCAGAAGTTACGGGAGGGCTAGTCAAAATGTTCGGTTGTTGGATGTAGTGACCTGAAGCACTTCAAGGATCCCCACTTCAACAACCTCCGCCAGTATACAGAAGGGTTTGCCGATCGACTTCGTCTGAATGATGGGTAAATTCCTTCTATCATTTAGCTGCTGTGTTTTCTGACGCGTTCTAAACAAGTTATCATATTATTATCATACAGATTTTTAGTGGTAAGATCAGACCGCAGTCATCTTGTCAGTGTGCTTGTTTTAACAAGAGAAATAGTTGACTTTCACTAATAACACAACATAGTTAACTTAACTTTACATACCACTGCATCCATATGAAGACGTTGTTCTGCAGGTTTGTCGTCGTCTTTTTCAAATCGCTCGCTCTGGCTCGAATACGTAACGCTTGATGGACAAGTCTTCCGTTGTTGACATTTTGTTAACGTGTGAATAAAAATGTTCTTTGAAACTATAGTAATCGTATATCTCTTATCAAACTACAATAATGGCTGAACGCGGGGAGTTGAACCGACCGTGAACTCAGTGACCTGGAGAGCGGGCGGGGAAAGACGCAACTCCTTTTTATTTAAAGGAGACGCTTTGAAACGGGTTGCTCCCAGAAGCACATCAGAAAAGCGGTAGAAAAGGGGCCTGTTGAGCTATAATAATGAGGAATTCAGACCCAAGTATTGCAGTTATGCTTTATATAGACCACAAATGTATGATTTATAAGTAAAAATGAATGATTTAAAAGCACGATATGTACCCTTTAATGTAGTTTCAAAGGGACTCCGGCTCATAAGACATTCTGGAGATTTTCTTTAAAGTTTGTATAAACACAGATAAACAAAACTGCATTCATTCAAAAATGCACGGCCACACATAGTCATACGCGCGTCTCAAAAACACCATATACGTTTTAGATACAAAAACTGTTCAATTTGGATTTAGATTTTAACATTTCAGATGTATTGAAGGAATAAGCCCCGTCAAAACCATTTCATATTTTAAACATTTTATAACATTGAAATATGAGTTAACTTGATTTGGATACACAAATAAACTTATATACAAGTCACTGCACAATGTTTCCACCAAAAATGTTGGTTGGGAGCTCAAAAGCCAAACATTTGGTCACTCGTGCCAATGCCAAATGTGGTGACAGTGCAAATCTTGGGCTGTGGACAATGTGGAGTACATATTCAATGTCTTTCCCACATTCGGGAGAGTTAGGCCGTGTGTCCACCAAAGCGTTTTTCCACGCGCCTGGCGTATGTTCTCAATTGTTTCCAATGGGAACGCTGCGTTTTTTAAACGCCATGAGCGTGACGGGGCGCTGAGCGTTTTTTTCACACTGAAGCGCCGAGCGCCCGGCGTTTTTTACTGGTCGCCGAGAGTTGAAAAATGTTCAACTTTGGAAAAAACACAGCGCTCATCACTGTCAGTTCTTGCCCAGCCGTCCAATCACAGTGGAGGAGGGGCGGGACTAAACCACACCGACCAACAGTCACAACGTTTAAACTGCTGCGGATATTCTGTATCATAGCAACGAAAGCATGGCGTCTTCAGCAGAGCGTCTAGCGTTTTTAGCTGGCTAAAAACGCTTTGGTGGACACACGGCCTTACGATGTGGAGATGCCCCAAAGAGACTGAACATCCAGACTGTTGGTGCCCAGAGTGAAATCTGTGGATCTGTGATGGTTAGGGCTGCAATATCATGGCATTCCCTACTGTGCTTGATTGTCACATCACTGCCAAGGACTTCCGAACCATTGTGGAGGACCATGTGCGCCTAATGGTCCAAACATTGTACCCTGTGTATCCACATGATAATGCTCCAATACACGCAGCAGGACTTGTGACAGACTGGTTTAATAAACATGAAAGTGAAGTTGAACATCTCCCATGGCCATCACAGTCACCAGATCTAAATATCTTTGGGGTATTGTGGAGGAGCAAGTCAGAAAACGCATGGAAGTCAGCATCACATAGAGATCTGGCAACTATTCTGGAAGAGGAATGGCTCAAAATCCTTCTGGCCACTGTGAAGGACTTGAATCTGTCATTCCCAAGACGAATTGATGCTGTATTAGCCCGCAAAAGGAGGCCCTACATCATGCCAATAAATTGTTGTGGTCTAAAACTAGGTGTTTCATTGTCCAACCACTGTAAATACCCAGTGACAAGCCATAATTTTGCTTTGTCAGCACTGACAGACCGAGACCATGATGAGATTGGTGGAGTCCCTTGACATCGAGCTGTTCACAATTGATATGTGACAGCAACACAGAGAGAGGGATGTTTCAAAGCGTTTTATGCTCTGCTGTGTGTCACGCTTTGTGTAATAAGAGCAAGAAAACCCATGTTTCAATCAGATGTTGAGTTATTGACTTTAAAGGGATAGTTCACCCAAAAATTGAAGTTACAAACCAGTGTTACTTTATTTTGGGAATCACAGAAGGCGTAGTTTAGCAGAATGGTCACGCTGTCCTTTGCTTCATACGATAAAGTGAGTGGCGGCCGCAATAACGCTCTAAAAAAATTACATACTGCACCATAAAAGTTATCATATAACTATAGATGGCTTGGAATATAGCAAGGATACTGTCACAGTAGGCTATTTTAGGTCATTTTTGACAGCCTCTGGTCACGATTCACTTGTGAACATCCTGCCCGAAAATCTTCTTTTCTGTTTCATGGAAGAAAGAGCATTGAAAGGGTTTGAAATGACGGCAAAAATGAATAATGAGATTTTTATTTTGTGTGAACTATCCCTTTAAATGTTCTCTAACGCGCTCTGAAACAGTGAAACCCACTAGAGTGGCAGATTTTCCAAACAACCTTTGCTGGTTTTTAATAACCAGAAAATAATTTGCATGAGAGAGCATCCAATTTACATACCTAGTTGGCTTTGTGTGTGTGGGTGTGTATGTGTGTGTGTGTGTGTGTGGGAGAGAGAGGGTTTTAAAACAGATTTTGTTATAGGAGCTTAGATTGTAGACTTTATTTTCTGTCTTTCAAGTTTCAGTTTTCACTGGGTTTTATTGGAATGACAAATAATTTTTTGCTACAAAAACCGCAGTTAGACGCTCACTGTCTTTATCTCATATTTTATGTTCCATCATCTTTATAATTGTAACTGGCATGTGAATTGAGTCACATTATCTTGCAGTGGTAATATTAGACAGGTTTAGATTACGCACACCCTCTCATCATAATAATCCTCACATGTATGCTTTCTGCCTTGTGTGTGTGTTTGAGGGATCTTCTTCCTAGGGATGGCAGTAGTGGCCTGTCAGTTCAGTAACCCAAAGAAAGAGCTGATCAAACCACACAGGAAACACCGATAACACCATAACAACAAAGAAAATGTACTACCTATAGTTTATAAGTTGTTTCTTTGAGTATCAACTTTGTCTCAGATGATTCTCCTAATATTCTAGTTAAATAATTGAGTTAGAGTTGTAAAATGAACATGGATAGCATAGCTCAGATAGTTTAGTCTTGTAACAATTTGATGATAAATGTTTGAGTTCATATTGAGATCTTTTGTTTGTTTGTTTTTAATTATTATTATTGCAGACTTTGGTGTCTTGGCAAATCAGAGCAGATATTGAAACATTTTTTGAGATCTCTTCTGAGGATGAAAATATTTGATAATAGCTATCTGGGTGAAACAATTTTGATTTTACAGAGATTTGCGATTTTCCTTTACTATGCATTTCTGTTGGTTTTTGAAGGTTGGCATTACGGTAATGTTGAACTGTGAAGAAAATGGTATTGCTCTTTAACTGCTCTTTAAAAAAAAACAGGCAAAGAAGCTGCAGAACCAAGCGATAGAAGCATTGCTTTCGCACATTAATGTGTCACCATTACACGGCATATAATTCAAAGCTAACGTTACCAGATGAAATTTCGACCCAGAAAGAGATATAGGACTGTGAAGCTTTGAGGGTGTTGATGGAAGTGATTTATGTTCCGATCCAGACGTAGTCTTTCCTAAAAAACCGTTGAGATGACAAGAGTAACCACGCAAACAAATTTACAGTAGGTTCTGGGAACGTTAGTTTTTGGTTCCCAGAACGTTCCTAGAACTTTCCGTTTAGGTTAGGGGAACGTTCCCGGAACCTTACGTTATAAAAATGAAACCTAAAAATAACCTACATGGAACGTTCCTATAACGTTCTTGTTTTGGGTCCCAAAAAAATAACCTCATGGGACCATTCGGGAACATTGGGAGAACGTTATGTGTTACAAAAATTCAAATATATAATAGTTCCGATAATTTGGCCTTGAAAGATTTGTGAGAAATATTGAGATCTCACTTAAGTATCAACTTTGCCTCAGATGTTTCTTCTTAAAATTCCTAAATGAATGATTTGATGAGAAATGTTTGAATTTACTGAGATCCACTGTAGACTTTGCCGTCTTGGCCCAATCTGAGTACAGTTTGAGATCTCTTCATAAACTCCAGAGGATCTCCTAAAATTCCTTTTAGGAGAAATAAAATAGACACAATAAGAGTAAAGAGCTACACAATGAATCATGAGTTCATTTTGAGATCTCAATGAAGTATCAACTTTTAAGGATGGCTATTAAAAGTTAAGATTAAAGAACGGTGCTGTGCCACCTATATTGGATCTGGCAGGAATTGTGCAACACACGGACTCTGGGTCGAACGTATATGGGCGAATCATTCTGGTTGCCATTTTACAACAGTGGACGTTTTCAAAACTATTTCCCCCAAGTGCATCGACGGGTGAGTTGAAACTTATTTTAATATGCACAACTGTTGTTATCCACTCACAGCAGTGGGTGTTTACTTCCAAGTCTTCAGTGTGAGACGCCCATAAAAACTTTTCAGCTAGGCCCAAAACTTGGGTACAAAATAGCCTATTACTTATTCATTTTGATGTTTTTGAATGCAAAAACCAAGCGAACATCATAAGTTGACCCCAACAACAATAGAATAAAATTTAAAAAGCCAGTTCATGACCCCTTTAATATTAGAACGAATAAGACTAAACACTTGGTTAATCTGATCACAGTTTGAGACATTGAGAGTTCTTCTAAAACTCCAGGGAAGAAGCATGTGTGATCCTAGGGACTTTTTCTTAAGAGAAAGATCAACAAATCTCTCAATTTAAACTCATAGACAGTAGAAACATGAGATATTGGAGCTTTTTTTGTCCCTATTGATCACCAATGTGGCAACACCAAAGAAAAAAAGCACAAACCAAACATCGAAAGTCACCGCAACCTCATAAAATGTTTCAAACAGTGTCTAAAGATACCCCCCAACCCAAATGCACAGGTAGCATACACATAAACACGGCGAATTATTCGTACACATCTCTGTGTTGTTGGTATCGGAATGAAAGCACGGTGTTTTAGCTGTCAAATGTTGCTGTTTTTTTCTTTTTTTCTTGTTTACTGCTCCACGGTCTGTCAGCCGTGGCCTGCGGTACTTCTTTCTTTAATAATACATCTCAGAGTGAGTAATGCCATTTGGATACAGGGAGCTCCGCGCCTGGCCTTTGCTCCCTGCACCTCTCCTCTCTCTATCCCTGGAGTATGTTTCAACCCACGTACGTTTGAAGGAATTCTATTTGCTGGATGCCCGCGTGCTCGTGCGCGCTGGCGTATGTGTGTTTATAAGCTTGTTGAATTGAAATACAGCCGGGCGAGGTGGGGAGGGGTGTTGTTTTATTGCAAGGATAGGTGAATATCTCTCTCTCTCCTCAGCTCGCACGAGCCACCAGGCAAATAAACTCGGCACATCAAATTTAAATAAATCATTTTTTTTCCACCCGTATACATTCCGGGGCGAGGATATTTACAGCAGCGAAAACAGCTGCTAATGAACTAATGCGTCCACCACGCTGGGCGACTCGGGGGAAAAAAATAGCACGCTAATAGCCGGTCATGTTCTAAAACAATCCACGGGGGAACGTCTGATCACTCTGTCTTTACCTTCCATTTGTTTATGGCCTGAAACGGGACTGAGTTGATCATAACCATGCGGAGAGTGCCAGGGCCCAGAGCGGCTCTTTATTGTAGATGTCAATTAATGTATCTCGTTCTCTTCTGAAAGTCGATTTCAATTACTTCAGCGTGGGCAAACAAAGGGTGTTAGCAGACATGGCCTCTTCCTTCCCTCTCCTAACACTCTCACCTTAATTGCTACTTTGTGAACGAGGGGAAGATAAAAAGAAAGAGAACGACGGATGGATTTTTTCATCTGCCGTCTGTGCCGAGCTCATCTGGCCTTAAAACCGAGTCAGCCGGGCTTTTGTGAGGAATTCTCACCTCCTCTCCTCCCCCTCTCATCCCTCCGTTTCTCCCTCATCACTGATCTGCTTTGTTTGGTGCCTAACGTTCAGACGACTATAGCTCGAGTTATTTGTTATTCCTGCAATAATTGCGCTGTCGTCGCAATGTGGTCCAGCTGTCTGGGCCTTCCTGTTTGGACCGTGACGAAATGGTCAACAGGGGGCAGTAGACCGCTTTCAATAGCGTGAAATTCAACATGTCTGATTCCTTTGTCTGCTGGTCTGTTAAAAGCCAGTTACCAGAGCTGCTTTCTTTTGCCATTTACCTTGAATATTGAATATCATATTGATATTATTGAAGCGATTTTCATCAAAGGTGACGAGGTGGAATTGGAAATGATGGCGATTGGTAGCGGGTCTTCAATATATATATATATATATATACATAGGCTGTGTGTGTATGTGCACAGTTGCCTTTTCAAGAGTTGAATGGAAGCAGATGAATCATGTTTCATTCAATACAACCTTAATATACGTCCCAAAAAATTGGATTACTCGTATTATTAGTCAAAAATGTGTAGGAAATCTTGTTTTTAAGGAATTTTAGTTGGTAAGGCATGTTTCCATAGAGATCTGTTTATGGTCACAGTCATGTCGTATGGATTGATTATTCACATCTATTCGTTGGGAATAATCTCAGATATGAAGAAAGCATCTTTCGAACAATTTTAGGCCTTTTTAATTGGAAAATTAGATTCAAAATGTTCCTTTCCTACTGGCTTTTACACTTTAAGATGGATACTGACTGTTTTCCACTGTGACAGAAGCACAAATCTAGCCTAATAAACGTCTGTATGTATTCACAATTAAATAAACAATATATTATTTCGTTTGTCTGTGCCTACAGTGGCGTGTCAGTCACCATATGCCGGAAGAGAGGAGCAGGGAGTCGTATCGCGATGGTAGTTTTTTGGTGTTTTGAGATGGGGGGGGGGGAGTCAGAGCCGAGGGCTCACGGTGCATGTAGCACATCAGATCTCCCTCAATTAATCCAACATTAGGTGCCTGGGATCCACGAGTCAGTGCTTTTGGAAAGCATGTGTGGCTCAAATCTAATTATTCTCTCCCTTCCTTTGAGCCGGAGAGGGTGGAGAGATATGTAGAGAGAGAGAGAAAGAGAGAGTGGCCATCCACGTAGCTATAGGTTTTGTTATGCTGTGATTTCTCTCTCTCCCTCGCTCGCCCGCTCACTCCGAACCCCCTTCTTCCCCCACCTCCTCCTCTCTCTCACTCATTCTCCATCTCTCTCTCTCTCACACACACACGCGCCAAACACACTCTCTCTCTCTCTCCGTCTGTCTCTCCCTCCCTCAGCTTCACTCGCTCTTGTGCTGTAAGTTCATTTGCTGTGTCAAGCAACAACTGGCTCGGGAGTGGGCAGTGGGTTTTGATCCTTTTGTCAAGCGTCCCCTCTGTGAACGGGTACCGCGTCCACCTGCACGCCACAGGACTCGCTCCATCATCGGCGTACCGTCCTGGGTTTATCACCATCAGGCATCCCACCTTGCTTGGGCGGGCGGCACGACGAGATGCTCAAGGTTTGACGGGGTAAGTCAAGTCGCATCCACACGTGGACTCACATCGTGATTGTTTTATGTCAGTGTGATTGGGTAGACGTTTTTTTTGTCTTTTTATTTTGAACATTTTTTGTCATTTTTGCCGGTGTGGTCTACACCTTCTGATGCTTGTGTCAAGTGTCTCGTGAAATTACCATATTCATGGGCTCCATTCAATTAAATTGCAATCAGTGAAGGGTCCAGCTCGAAGTGTTTTTCTTTTTTTCTTTTCTTTTTTTTTGTGCAGGGTGGAATAGCGCAGATCGCTTGTTTAGAAAGGGAGGAGTGGAGAGAGGTAGAGAATACAGATTTGGTCTTTTTTTTGCTGCTAAACTTAAAAAAAATATATAGAGAGAAATTTTGAAATAAAAAGGACTGAGTGAGCTCTTGCATGAAGAGAGTAGATTTAAAAAAAACTGTGAGATCAATTTATATGGAAATATATAATTCAAGGGAGGAAAAAAAGAGATGCTCCCAGAGGAACTTTGGTAAAGACAAACAAACCAACAACAAAAAAAAGCACAGAATCTTTGCATTGAGACCATTGATTAACTCCTGGAGTTCTAAGGGGGTTTGGACGAGGGTCGAGTCCCTGGGTGTGTGTGTAGCTTCAGAAATGGACAGAGAAAGCGAGAGCCCTGGGGCTATAGCACTGGGGGAGTGTGCCCTGCGTCAGGGTGCCTGTGTAAGTGTGTGTGTGAGAGGTGCGTCTCATGGTTTTGCAGACTGGGGGTCTGGAGAGCGAGCGAGCAGCCGGCTGCTACACTGCCGGTGTGTGTCCGTACGGTGGCTTTTGTTGCGTTTGTGCTCGAGTCCAGCTTCTCCCTCTCCATCTGCCTCCGTTAGCTTCTCCTCCAGTTTCTCTCTCTGTGTCGAGAACGGATTGTGTGTTTCTTGTTTTGTGAATGATCGGTGTAAAACAGAAATATATATATATATATATATAATTATATATATATCTTATATATATTTTTAAAATAATAATATTTTTGGGTAGGTATGCAGACTGTAATTGTGTATGTTATTTTTTAAGTGGTGTCTTTTTTTGCAGGAAATAGAGGAAAATATGATAATAATAATAATAATTGTAATATAACATTTATAATCTTACAAATTATTATTATTTTATTTTATTTTTGTAGAAATTGTGTTAATTTGTTTTTAAATCATGAGTCATTTTGATAGGCTGTTTTATTGATCAAAATATTATTCTGGATATTGAGAAAAGAGCTAATTATATAAAATATTGAAAACTCGTGTTATTGGAAAAGAATTAAAAAAACACCTTAAAATCGCCTGTTTGTTTAAAACAAATGTAATGATCCTAATAGAATTAGTTAAAATGTGAAAATTGTATTATTTTAAACAAAATAGGGAGCTGAAATCACATCCTTTATTTCTTGCAATTAGCATGACACCACAATAAAAAAAGCTAAAATAGCTAAATGCACTAAATTACGTTCAATGTTAATGCATTTTAATGTCAATGCACCTGTTTTGCCATAAAATGCACATGATGCATTTATACAAGTTGCATTTTTTTCTTCTTCCTTAGTCGAAGAAGCCTTCTCTCATAGACTAATCACACAGTTTAGCCCCCACCTCCTTTTTTTCCCTCCCCCGTCATCCTCAAGTGGGGTGTAGAGGGGGGGCCGCCATGCTTCATTTGAGTCCGTGTCTCCATATAGAATTCTCCTCACGGTGCTAATGGACTGTTTGGCTAATTTTCCCCCCGTTTCTATATCATTTGTGCAGCATGTGATGAAGTGGACCATAGTAGGATTTCTATCCTAACCCCCCGGTGGTCTGTGTTTTTAGGTGAACCCACTACAGTGGACTATCGTCACCATCAGAATCCCCGCTGTGGCAATGGGAGTCAAGACATGGACGCTTCCCGGAGGACCTCCGCTGGGTCCTTGCATCCCAGGTGAGTTTATGCTGTTGGGGGGGGGGGTGGATTACCCATAACCCCCTACCACCACCTCCCATCCCCCGCTCCTTCATTAAATGCACCTTTCCCCCGAGTGGCCCTGTGAGAGCACAGATTGCTGGGAGGAAATAGCACAAACAAACAAAAAAAAAAAAGCACACTTATATTTCCTCTGAGGCGTTTACTGAACAAAAATGCACTGTTAATTTCTGTTTGCAGACGAGGCGTTGAGGGGCCCTTGCCTTGCGCTACAAAGCGTCTTCAATCAATCGTTTTGAAAAGGCCGCGTTTTCCGAACGGCCGCGGACGATGCCGTCGTTTCTCTCTGTAAAAGACTCTCTTCGGTGACGGGTATTCTTGGGTGGATAATACGGCTCTCGTTGTTATTGCTTAAGAATACGCGTAGTCGAGGAGAGTCATACCGGCGGCGCCTGCAATGGACTAGAGAGAGCGTTGAATCCAGAAGGCCCACCTGCCTGCACACACACACATGCGTTTGCTAACGCCGAGGTTCACGCCCACATCCATTTATTGAGTCAGCGAAGCTGCATTTCCTGTTGTGTGTGATGCTTGTGCTGTTGATTTATCCGCCTGCTCCCACTAAACATCTTTTCAGCCACCGGAAAAGGAAAAACGGGGTTTTTTTTTGTTGTCGTTGTTGTTGTTGTTGTTGTGATTTGAGTTCTACGGCGTCTTCACCGAAAGGGAAAGCTGTACACTGTAACGTGCCGGGCGGGGTTGTAGATGCATTGCAAATGTGTTCGGTTTGTGCCTTATATTCTTTTCTCAGGACTGCACACACTCCACCTTTTTAATGCAAATTGATTTTGAAATGACATTTATTGTGCAGGGTTTCCATATGGAGGGCAGGAGAGAGAGAGAGAAAGAGAGAGAGAAAAAAATGGAATGAAATGTCCACGATGCCACTGACAGCTAAATTTATGCGGATTGTAAAGGAACACACTGCAGATAAACAGTTACCACGGCTTTAGATTGAGTGCGGCGTGGCTTGCCATGTAGGCACGCGTATATCATGAATATGTATCAGGCGAGCGTATGATGCTGCATTCTAACATCCATGAAATCCATTTAGGGGACCTAATAGGATCTACTCGACTTATGAAAGCTTACGATCAGGTCTGATAAATATACATGAGATTGCTTCATAAGAAAGTATTCTTTTGCGTTCTAGACTTTTTGCTGAAAAACAAATAGCACCGGCTGTTGATGTATTGACGCGGGCGATTTGTGAATCTGCAAACATTTTAATTTGTTCTCCATTATCATTCAGCACGTTTAAGTGATGTATTAGCATTTCAGATAGACTAAAGGCAACAATCAGCCCGCTCTATCCTTGATCACTCTGTAATTATCGTTCTTTCGGCTATGTGTTTAAATGAATAGAGAGAAAAGAGGTGCGGAGGAGGAATATTGTCACGGTTTACCACTAGGGGACCCACACAACTGATTCGTTCGGATCAGTTTTTTAGTCTGTGTGTTTAACCCAACTTTTTTGGGGTGCGTAAAAATCTATGTTTCGATGTAAATAGTTTTCGATAGAACGGGTTTTGGCAGCTTAAAAAGAATGTGTTTTTTATTTTTAGCGTGCACACTCGCTGTTTCATTTATTCCTTTATGCTAAACAGTGCCTTAGGGGTGGCAGTTGTGAAAAAGGTCACATGCAACCCATTTGATCAATGGGTTTTTATATATAATGTTTATCTGGATTTAAGATTAAAATATGTTTGTTTGTTTTTTTTACTAAAATATCCTACAGCCTCATAGTTCTGAGTTTATTAACAGAATTGCTCTCTTATTTAATTTTATTTGATGCTGTTGAGTAAATATCTCGCTGTTTAACTTCCATTTGTCTAGAGTTTATGACGTGATGAAATTATTCAAGCCTCTGCAGCTCTTTAATTTGATTTATTGAGATTATTTTTATATGCACATCATCTATGTTCCTCCCCCTCATATTATAAATAAAGCTTGATTTAAGTAAAATTATGATGCATTTTGTATATTTTGTCCCTTATAGGTGGAGAATCAGTTTGAATTTAGGTCATGAACAAATATGAAAGCCTATATATATATATATATATATATATATATATATATATATGAAGAGTTCAGATGCAAAAGCCTCTAAATGCCATTTGAAATTTTCTTCTAAAATGCCCATTTTTATCAAGCTTGTATATTTAAGTTCAGTCATTTCACTTAAATGACAATTAATAGGTAATCTTCACTGCCATTTAAGTGAAATTACTGAACTTAAATATACAAGCTTGATATAAATGATCATTTTTGAGGAAAATTTTAAATGGCACTTAGAGGCTTTTGCATCTGAACTCTTCATATATATATATATATATATATATATATATATATGCACAAACACAACAAACAAACTAACTAACTAACCATGAACAGAAAATTTGGGAATATATATATATATATATATATACATACATAATATATTAGTTTTATTCTATACTGTTGGCTTCAAAAAGCATTTGTCACTATGCTGAAATATATATAATTGCCTTGGATTCTTTTGCTTGGTCTGTTGACACCATTGAACCCTTTTTATTTGTTGTTGTCTGAGCTTGAAGCATTTGACAGCATTTGACGTTATTTTTCAAGACACAATGTAGCTCCAAACAACAACAACAAAAACAGACAGTGTTTCCGGTTATCATCATATTAGAAAACGCTAATTAGCTTTTTGTGACGAGACAATGTCCAACTCTCTATATATGTTTTTTTCAACTGTAGATATTCACATTTGAATTCACAGTTGCAAAAAGCCTTAAATTATAGACCAAATTTATCTCCACAGGGGCTTTAATGAATTTCAGAGGAAATGAGATGACAAGAAGTGGAGCATGTTTATCAGTATTTTTTCTAGATATTGTCCACTTTGCCCATTCAAATCGAAACCAAATTAGCTTAGCAAATATTTAAGGTATGAATTATTTATTTATTCACATGACTGTATGATGGAGTTTTAAATCGTGTTTTTTCCCCTTATACTAATTCTTTGACTGATAGTCATTCAACTAACTGGTTTGTGTTGGTTGGTATTTACACCCATCACAAAGGCCTGACCGACAGGGATATTTTTCTTTTATAGGCTCAGCATTTTTAAGTGAGCTCTTTTATGGCATGTTCCTCATTTTCTTGTGCATGATGTCATGATGCTCTATCATCCCCTGATTTCCTTCAGGATTATAATGCTCTTCTCCACAAATAACATCAGTGGCATTAGTCAATTGAAAATGTGCTGCATTCGCATATGTTGCACTCAGTACAGGAAACTCAACAATCAAAGCTTTGGACACACGTAACTGAATTGGTGATTCTTGTGGTTTTAAAAACCCTTTAAAGGTTTATGTTGAAATGCTTGAAATTAGTTTATAGCAGCCAAAAGTGGTGACCGTGGGGATTTTTGTTTTCAATGACCAAGTTCAATTAAACCATCAATGTATGAGGGAAATATTTCATGTTTTATATATGAGGGAAGAACAAAACTTTAAAGTTTGTCAAGGTATTAATCTTAAAAAAAAATTATTTGGCAAAAAAAAAGCCAAACTAAAGCTGCAGGTGTATTTTACTACGAAAAAAAAATTAAAAAACTGGATAGAAAAACAAAAAGCTCACAGGAGAAAGCCTACAACATAATCAGTTATTAATATTTGGTTGGTTCACTGTAAAAAAATATTGTTGGTTTAACTTAAAAAAGTAAGTAACCTGGTTGCCTTAATTTTAAGTTGATTGAACTGGAAAAAGTGAGTTAATACAATAAAGGGGATTAATTTAATCATCAGAAGCTCAAAATAATAAGTTATCTCAACTAAATAAATTAAGTTGATTTGAAAAAAGAAAAAATGGGATAGCAAATCTTGAAATTTTTTTTTTTTTTTACAGTTTTTACATGCGTTCATAATATATTTTTGACATCCTGGTCAAAAATTATTTCCGCACAATTTATCATGTTTCATTGCGTTATCAAAAATAAAACAATTTACTTAAAGCACAGCGTATCTTTAAAAAATATTGACGGGTGTCAAAGATGTAATTTTTCCTTGTTTTTTTTTTTTTTTTTTTTTTCTCTTTATATTTTACATGGCTTTCTATGCAAAACCATTGTTTTTTAATTACTAATAATGGATAAAGTGGGCCATATAGTGAAGGAAATTAACCAATGAACTTCAATATTGTTTAAAAGGCGTCCCAGGATTGTTAAGTTGGTTGACCAAATGATTTTTCTCAACATACTTTTATCTCAGTATTTTGATGACTATGCTTCGCAAATATTGAAAATAATCAAACGAAAAGAATAGGTGTGTCCAAACTTTTGACTGGTGGTGTTCCTACAATCTCACAGCATTGCAACTTTCAACCACACCACCTCAAAATCCTCACAACATTTCCATCAGTCAACTTCAGCTCGAAACCTCATAATCTCCGGCCTGTTGAGACTCACAGCATGTCCATTTCTTATACGGACGCCTGATACAAGCCACTAAGCCTTGTTCCTTTAATTACAGTCCTGCTTTGTATTCTTCCATAGGTGTGAGATGGGTTATCACGTGTATCGTTTCAGAGTTTAATTTCAGGCGGGAGGTGAAGCACGCTAAGCTAGTGAAGTCGAACCTGCAGATATCTTTAATAAGGTTACACTATGGATGGGCTTTAGGTTGGTTTAAATAGCCGCCTATGAAATGTACCCACATCAGTGGCTCGCTGATAGAGGCTTAGCAATCTATTTAAAAACCAATTTATTTCCACAGTATTGGAGCTGGTGCAGATTGAACGCCAGAGTGAGATTCTCCACTTCCAAATTCTCAGTGGACACCTCTCATCCCATTCTGGTGCAATCGCTCTCTCTCTCTCTCTCTCTCTCTCTCTCTTCATCTCCTCGCCTTTATCGCTCTTCTCTTCACAAACTCTGGTGACTTATATTCCTCCAAGAGCGTTCAGTAAAAACCCTGTCGGCCTGAAAAATCCCCAACGATGTCAAGATCACAGGCTATACTAGAAAACACAGTTAAGGGCTTTCACTGACTGTAGGAAATTAAATATTAGACACAAAGGGTGTCCGCCTGTCTGTGTGCACTGTAAAATTCATTTTCTTAATCAGTATTTTTGTCTTGTTTTATAGTAAAAAAATATCTTAACCTTAGTGAAAAATAAATACACTAAAGTGTATTTGAAATACATTTATTTAATGCTTAGTATGCTACAGATTCATTTGACCCTGGACCACAAATTATTTGTGGCAATAGCCAACAATTGTATGGGTAAAAATTATCGATTTTTCTTTTATGCCAAAAATCATTAGGATATTAAGTAATCGTTAGGATATTTCATGAAGATATTTAGTACATTTCCAACCGTAAATATATAAAACATTTATTTTTGTGAGTGAATGGAGCACAATCACGAACATAAAGGCGTCAAATTTAAAGGCGATTTTTCTCAGTGTTTCGATTTTTCTGTACCCTCAGATTCCAGGTTTTAAAATAGTTGACTTGGCCAAATAATGTCATATCCTAACAAACCATACATCTATGGAAAGCTTATTTATTAAACCTTCAAATGACATATAAATTTCAATTTTCAAAAAAATGGACCCATGTGACTTGAGTACTTAATATAAATACCCTGCAATACTTTTGAAATGCTTAAAGATATGTTTAAATATACAGTATTAGATTGTGCTTAAGGATAATTTAGGTACACTTTGTATTTAAAGACAGAGATCACACTATGTTTTCATATCTAATAGTGATATTAAAACATGTGCAATGTGCATTGTGCAATAAAGAAGTACTTCAAATAAAGTTTATTTATATTTATATCAGTAATTCTCAAGTGATATATGTCTGTAAATATGTAAATGGATTTGTGGTAGCCAATACTTAGAATGAAATGTATTTTTAAATAAATTGTGCTGTAGGTTTTTTTTTTTTTTCATTTTAAAGCACATCGTTAAAACCGGAAAAAAATACTTGAAGCAACATTGTGTATGATAGTTACACTTTGACAGTTTTGTCTTTTAAAATTGTTGGGTAATATCAAAATAAATTATTATGACAAGGAAAATGTGGGTAAGCAAAAAAAGAAATCCCAATATTCTGACTTACAAGTAAATTGATTTTTTTTGAAAATTTCTTAAAGTCTCATGCTCACAAAAGCTGCATTTATTTGATCAAAAATACATTAAAACTATTAATATTGTGCAATACTATTACAATTCCTTTTTCCCAATTTTGAATATTTGAAAGTAATCATTACTCCATGATACTTCATAAATATGCTAATATGCATTCTAATAGGCTGATTAAATGCTCAAAATTTTTCCTATTATCAATACTGAATCAGTTGCTACTTAATATTTTCTGTGGAAACCCAAATAAAAAATGTCAGGATTCTTTGATGAATAGAAAGTTCAAAAGAAGAACGGAGCTCTTTTGAAACATAAATGTCTTTACTGCCACTTTTAAATTTAATGCATCCTTGCTGAAAACAAAGTATTTATTTATTTCAGTCTTGGTTTATCTTGTTTTGTGGATTAAGAACATCCAAAACAAGTTAAATATCAGATAGATAATATATTAATAAAAAGACAAAGACGAAAAACCCGTAATAATTTTTGCAGTGAGTGTGTGTGGTCTATTTCCAGTGGTGAAGAGAGTGATAATTGATTATTTCACCGTGCCGTTCATTCATCTCCCCTGCTCACATGCGGCTCTGTAAACTCCTGTCTCTCCCCGGACGCGCACGTAACGAGGGCCGGGCCTCCTGCTTTCTCTGAGCTATCACCTCAAAGAGAGAGAGAGAGAGAGAGAGACTATGATTAATCAGATCTTCTAAATGCTGGCTACCCCCAAGAGAGGCCCCTTCACTGTGAAGCTCTCAGGTCCCCACCTCCTGTAAACGCAGGGCGTTCAATCTTCACGGAGAGCTTCATTGTCAAAAGCAAAGAGAGAGAGGAAAAAAACACTTTCATTTTAGGTTCAAGCAGAGCGCAGGAAAGCATCTACTGTCTGCTTGCCTCGGTACAAATTCACAGAGCACTCAGTATTCAATTCAAGACTCCTGCTCGCTGTCCATCAGCATTAGCAGCAGCGCTAGTGCTTGTGTTTTGTCTCGGGCTTCATTTCATTGTGTTTATGCTTGGTTGTTTGTTTAATTCTGTCCAGTCTTAAATGAGTGTCTTGAAGGTTTGATTTAGGAGTCGAATGCATTGTCATGTAGCTTGTGGCATGTAAGGACAGAATGAAATAAACCTTTCCTACTTTTTTTTTGATAATGGTTTTACACAAACTGTTGCTGAAATTGTCGGATGGATGGATGGATGGATGGATGGATGGATGGATGGATGGATGGATGGATGGATGGATAGATGGATAGATGGATAGATGGATGGATGGATAGATGGATAGATAGATAGATAGATAGATAGATAGATAGATAGATAGATAGATAGATAGATAGATAGATAGATAGATAGATAGATAGATAGATAGATAGATAGATAGATAGATAGATAGATAGATAGATGAATCGCTAAAAAGAATTGACTCGAATTCTTTTGAATTCGAATGAGATGAATTGAGATGAAATTTGAATCGCTAAAAAGAATTGACTCATATGAGTCGTTTATTCATGAATGGACAACACTTGTCTAGCATTGTTAACGGTTCACTAAAAAGAACCGGTTGAAAGAGTCATTTGTTCATGAATGGATTACATTGGTTTCATTACCTGTTGTTGATTCACTAAAACAATTTGTTGAAGAGATTGTTCATGAATTAGACTGCGCTGTTTGTGCTCTGTGATTTTGATTCATTAAAATGAATCAGTTTTTAAAAGAGTCGTTCGGGAAACTGCCTGCATGTATTTGATTCACGGAAAAGATAATTGTTTTTTTGTTGTTGTTTTTTTTTTCACGAATCAGCTTGCTAGCAAGATGTGCCGTTATTTCACGATAGGCAACCATTTCATCTTTTCATAATGAATTCGGAGTGAACACTGGTAAAATATGGATCTTTTTATGTTGAGCGGTAGATTCAAAGACCAATCTTGTGGTTTTAAGATTCGCTCTATAGATATGAGATCATTCAAAAGATTGTGATGTAACCGCAACAACTATAAATAGTACAGTCCTAAATGTTTCTTATTCCTACATGTTTCTACATCCCGGATCTGTTTATTTCTCAGAGGATTTTTGTTTTTTTTTGTCCAAGGACAGCAGAATAGAGTTTACAGCTACCTCATGCAACACGATATTTCATTGATACATATTTAATGCAAATACAATTGCTTTTGAATGGTCTCTCCACTGTCCCTCTCACTGCTTCTTGGCTCCAACGACCAAAGCCAATAACACACACCGGTGTCATTCACATGCTAAACAGGGGCATCCAGACACTTGTCCCCAGACTTATCTATTGAGTCCCAAGACACAACCTTTCCTCCACGCCGACTGAATGTGTGAGCAGCACCGCCATCTACAAATACCAATAGGAGAATATCAAGTATTCTTTAAGGCCGTATTAGGCCCACTTTGAAGGTGAATGAGAAAGAGGGGCTGGTTTTTTTCCCCTCTGGTATTTTCAAGGTCCTGCGATAAGCAACTGACTGTGATATCCGGCTGTCTGTCGGAATGATCTTCACTGGACTCAGAGGTGTTATTCTGAACGTCTGTCCTCCATCTGACCCTGCGAGAACTCACTCCATCTGCACTCGTCCCTTTTATCAGTGCTATATTTGTTATTATGTCGCCTTTTTTGTTACCACCGTTCTCCGATAATTAAACAACGTTTCAGTAAATAGGAAATAAATTACTGGAAAAACATTCCACTGATGTGGAAAAACACATTTGGATTAAAACATTTTTGGAACACCTACTCATCCTTTATATAGATGGATGGACACATAGATGGATGGATGGATGGATGGATGGATGGATGGATGGATGGATGGATGGATGGATGGATGGATGGATGGATGGATGGATGGATGGATGGATGGATGGATGGATGGATGGATTGATTGATATAGATAGCTGGATGGATAGATGTATGAATGGATGATGGATGGATGGATGGATGGATGGATAGATGGATGGATATAGATAGCTGGATGATAGATGTATGAATGGATGATAGATAGATGGATGGATGGATGGATGGATACGGATGGATGGATGGATGGATGGATGGATGGATGGATGGATGGATGGATGGATGGATGGATGGATTGATATAGATGGATGGATGGATGGATGGATTGATTGATATAGATAGCTGGATGGATAGATGTGTGAATGGATGGATGGATGGATGGATGGATGGATTGATATATAAATACAGCAGATAGATGGACGGATGGATGAATCTATAGATAAGTGGAAGTATAGCAGATGGATGCATGGATGTAGACAGATGGATGGATAAATGGATGGATGGATAGACAGACAGCTAGAAAGATGGATGGATAGATATATATACATCATAAGATGGACAGATGGATGAATAACTAGATAGGTAAATGGATGTATAGATACTATAGATACTATACATAGGTAGGTAGGTAGGTAGGTAGGTAGGTAGGTAGGTAGGTAGGTAGGTAGGTAGGTAGGTAGGTAGGTAGGTAGATAGATAGATAGATAGATAGATAGATAGATAGATAGATAGATAGATAGATAGATAGATAGATAGATAGATAGATAGATAGATAGATAGATAGATAGATAGATAGATAGATAGATTCTTCTGAACAGAGATTGTCATTGTGACTCTTAACTTGAATAAACTCTAATGGAAGCTCTCTCTCTCTCTCTCTCTCTCTCACACACACACACACACACACACACACACACACACACTGCCTCCAACCTAAACCCCTTCCTCTTTCTTCAGTTCTCTCTCTCTCTCTCGATCTAAATCTTTCTCTATTTCTCAGCCTAATCTCTGCAAGTCCGTGCATGAGTCATGCTGTCTGAACACCCCGGCCCATCCTTGAGCTGGACAGACAGTGGGGTGCACTTAATGATGGCCTTGTTTAGTAATTCATTATTGATGATGCCTGTTTTCTCAGACAGAAGCATTATGGGGGCTGATTTCCCACTCCTGAAAGACCATGTGCCCACACGACTGACCCCACATCTGATTAGGTCTCAATTAAATGACCAGCCCTCATTTAGAGTCAACATGAATTTTAAAATGAACCGATTAACTTTAATAATTGTTGATTATGTCTGATGTGCATGATTCCTTTGTGCATATTATTCTAAACTAAAGAATCATTTAGAATTCCACTTTTGTAAACTGAATAAAAAAACAGTGCAGACCATATATTTTTTTACTACCGGAATTCTAAAGAAAAATGTATGCTTTTCTCAGAGATGTTGTAGTATTTTCTGCTGTTGTTACAAAGGCCTTGTGGGCAGGAAAAAAATGATATTAACCAATAATATTATAGCCTAATGTTCATAATCCTATACCATTTCCAGCTGATTTTTTTCACTTTGAATACATATGGCATGGAAGCTGTTTCATGGTGTTTTTAAGAAACATTACAGGGGGAACTAGTTGACACACACCGAGACGCACACACAAACACACACACACAATATATATAAATATGCCAGGACTGATATCCATTAATAATAATGTAACATGCAAGAATGTGCATCAGTGTTCCTTGTTCCAATAAAAGTCCTAATTGCAGACGAGCACTCTATCATAATAAGAGCATGACAATCCAACATGCCACTCTTTTCCAGGTTAAACAGCAGCAGATGGAGATTGTCTCTGGCTTCGTTTGTGAGCAGAATTAATTAGCAGTCACAGCAGCTGACACATCAGTTTTACACTGACCTGCAATTAAGAATAACACTTCTTTTTGGAGTGTGTGCATAGAACGTCCGTTTCACTGGCAACAGCTCGTGCTGCTTGATTTGTAATTAAAGTTTCTTTGGTCTCTGAGGCATTATGGGAGGAAAGTGTAAACCTGAGGAACCCATGAAGCTCCCAGACAAATTTTCATAACTGATACATTTATTCCACATAATAGCTTTGTTCTGAAACTGAGTGAGCTGTGTTGCTACATAGACCGCTGCCTTCTAAAGAGCCGTTCGCACAAATCGTGTTTTTACATTCCACCCTGCCACTTTACGATTATGTTTTCAAGGTAAACACGAAGGACTTTGTCGTCTTGCAAAGTTAAAAGTTCTTTTAAAAGTTAGAAATATTTTTTTTTTTTAAAAACACTTGACGTTTATTTTCATTCTACTGACTTGCGTCTCGTGTTTTTAATAACAATTCTTCATGTCGGTAACCAGACAGTTTATGGACCCCATTGACTTCCATAGGAAAAGAAATCCTATGGAAGTCATTGGGGTCCATCAGTTTCCGACATTCTTCAAAATAAGTAAACTATAATATAATCCTTAAAAAAAGCATTGTTTAGTAAATCATACCTTAACATAAGAGTTCCAAAAGGGGGTTTTCAGAGTGATGACATGACCAGACCAGAATAACTATGGAAGTCATTGGGGTCCATCAACTATATGGTTACCGACATTCTTCAAAATAAAATTTTAGGTAACACTTTATTTTGATAGTCCACTTTAGACATTCAACTAACTATAAGTAACTTTGCCGCTGCATGTCAACTAACTATCATTGGAGTATTAGTAGACTGTCAGCTTAATATCTGCTAACACTTTATTTTTGTTGGTCCCCCAACAGACAATTAACTGACTATAAGTAACTTAGCAACTACAAGTCAACTTGTTCTCCTAACCTGAACCCTAACACCTAACCCTAACATAACAGTCTTCTACAGCCTACTAATACTCTAATGACACTTAGTTGACATGTAGTTGAAAAGTTACTTATAGTTAGTAGAATGTCTAAAGTGACTATCGAAATAAAGTGTAACCAAATTTTAAAGTAAACCATAATCTTTTTTAAAAAAAGCATTAACTGTTTAGTAAATCAAACACTATTACCTTGACATAAGAGATCCAAAAGGGGGTTTTCAGAGTGATGACATGACCAGACAGTTTATGGACCCCATTGACTTCCATAGAAATACTAAGTCATTGGGGTCCATCAACTATATGGTTACCGACATTCTTCAAAATATAATTTTGAAGTAAACCACAATCCTTGAAAAAAAGCATTAACTGTTTAGTAAATCATGCACTTTAAGCTTAACACAAGAGATCCAAATGGGGCTTTTCAGAGTGATGACATAACCAGACAGTTTATGGACCCCATTGACTTCCATAGAAATACTATGGAAGTCATTGGGGTCCATCAACTATACCGACATTCTTCAAAATATAATTTTGAAGTAAACCATAATCCTTTTAAAAAAAGGATCAACTGTTTAGTAAATCATACACGCTTAGCTTAAAGGAGTAGTTCACTTTGAAAAAAAACTGTTGCTGATAATTTACTCACCCCCATGTCATCCAAGATGTCCACGTCTTTCTTTCTTCAGTCGAAAAGAAATTAAGGTTTTTGATGAAAACATTCCAGGATTTTTCTCCATATAATGGACGTCAATGGGAACCAAACGGTTCAAGGTCCAAAAGACACTTTCAGTGCAAACTGCAAACTGTTCAAAGAGCTTTAAACGAATTCAGATGATGAATAAGGGTCTTATCAATTGAAATGATCACTCATTTAATAAATAAATAACAAAGTTTAAGTTTTATAAGCTTAAATGCCTTGCTCTGTTCTGTGACGCGCGTTCGTGATTCTTCTGTTCGAACTCGTTCATCAAAATAAACAAATCTTTTTCCGAGTCAATTCGTTTGTTTCGTTCATTGAATGAACCAAATGACTCAGAAAAAGATTTGTTCATTTTGATGAACGAGTTCGAACAGGAGACTCACGAACGCGCATCGCAGAACAGAGCAAGGCAAGCATTTAAGCTTAGAAAACTTAAACTTTATTTTATTTATTAAATGAGCGACTGTTTCACTTGATAAGACCCTTATTCGTCGTCTGGTGTTGTTTAAAGCCCTTTGAACAGTTTGCACTGAAACTCTCTTTTGGACCTTGAACCGTTTGGTTCCCATTGAAGTCCATTATATGGAGAAAAATGCTGGAATGTTTTCATCAAAAACCTTAATTTCTTTTCGACTGAAGAAAGAAAGACATGGACATCTTGGATGACATGGGGGTGAGTAAATTATCAGCAAAAGTTTTTTCAAAAGTGAACTACTCCTTTAACATAAGAGATCCAAAAGGGAGTTTTCAGAGTGATGACATAACCAGACAGTTTATGGACCCCATTGACTTCCATAGAAATACTATGGAAGTCATTGAGGTCCATCAACTCTATGGTTAACGACATTCTTCAAAATATAATTTTGAAGTAAACCATAATCCTTTTTTTTTTTTAAAGCATTAACTGTTTAGTAAATCATATACTTTTAGCTTAACTTAAGGGTTCCAAAAGGGAGTTTTCAGAGTGATGACATTGAACAACAATTATTGGTTCTACAAAAATCCTTTCAGTGAACAGAACCTTCAGAAAAAGAACCTTTTATATAATAGAAAGGTTCTATGGATGTTCAAGTTTCACCATCGATGCCAACAAAGAACGTGTAGCATTGTTTATCATAAAAAGTTTTGTTGCTAAGCATCTGCAGATTTAATATTTATGATTTTGTGCCTTTTTGTCCCATAATTAGGTCTTTAGAAACTCAAAATGCTGTCTAGGTATGCAGCTCACTAGGTTTTCGCGAATGGGCCGTGACATCTTCATAAAAGGACGTAGCTAGACAGAAATTCTTGTTTGTTGCTTTTGTCACCCAAACCCCCAGAATGCCCTGGGGCAATAGAATGCAGCGATGAGTGCGAGGCAAGGATGCATTTGCTCCACAGCAGTGGCCATGGTGCAGATGTTGCAGGTTATTTCCGTGAAGTTTCATCATGATGCTGGGACACTGAACACTGGTAATCTGACTGCTGCTCTTCTCCGGAGTGGTGTTTGCTTTGGCAAGGGAACATTTCAGAAAGCATCTCTGTGTGTGTGTGTGTGTGTGTGTGTGTGTGTGTGTGTGTGTGTGTGTGTGTGTGTGTGTGCATGAATTAATGATTGAGAGTGATAAAATTGTGTTGCATTGATTTGTAAATGTTAATTGTGTGGTAATTTGATGTTTGTGCTGATGGGTTTTGAAATCAAATAACATTTCCATATGGATCGGATACATTTTAGGAGAATTTCAAATAGGAAATACTATTTTTTGTGTTTGTTTGCAGACAGTGTCGTTGTTTCTTTGTTGATATGTGAACTAGAGGTCCAGAAAATTAACAAAGTCAATGTGTGAAGTATGAAAGTGTCAGGAATGTAAGACGGGTTGTACTTACTACATCATGATGATTGTTGATAAGATGCCACACTCCGGGATCCTTAGGGAATTTCCACAATGACACCTGATTCCTAAAAGAACACATTTACACCCACAATTACGATCCTGATTTCATTATAGCTTCCATTATAGCTAGGCTATTTAAAAAAAAGAAAAAGTTTCAGTGGTTGTTCATAATCTGCTAACCAGAAACAAAGCCATGCAAAAAAAGCTGCGCAATTTTTAATCACATGTAAGGTCAGGTTTTAAATTGTAGGTTCTAACTCACATCTGATCTTTTTTTAAATACTGTATGGTATGTATATATAGTATAAAAATTAATTTTTTTGCTCAAAATTATTTTACTTTTAGTAACTTTTGATGCTTTGAACTAACCTTTACTCTGCCTTGTTTTTCAGAATTGTTTGTGCCATTGATTTCAAACCATTATTTGGCTACCTTCCGATTCTCAAACAGCCCGGCAAGAGCTCATGCCTTCCTCCTAAAGACTTTAAAGCTTCCAGCTGTCATTACTTTCCCTAAAGCCATGCAATGGACCGTTGTGTGAGCCAAGCCAGAACTAACCGGTTATTTTTTGATGGGAGAAGCTCAAAGTAGCCGCTGAACGAGGGCAAACCTTTCCAAAAACACAGAAGATGTTCTTATTTTGTATTGAATCCTAAATCTATTGTTTGATCTAATTATTCTGCCTCTGAGGCCCTTTTATCCAGACACTGCTGATGAAACCGAAGCGAAAGAGGAGGAAGAGTGTGTCTTCTAGTTGTTTGAGAGATGCAAGGGCATCCATAGCGCTGAGAGAGAGAGAGAGAGAGAGAATAAAAGAGTGCAGAGTGATTCAGTCACGTACAGCCCTGGCATTATCTAGCCTACAATAAAAGATTACATCATATCAGCTGGCATAATTTCTTCAAGGTCTTTTATTGATTCTTTGAATGGTGAGTGCAGCTGTGGAAAGTGTACAAAAGAAAGCCATTGAATTTTTGGGATCACATCAGGATTTTATAGGCACACAGAAATGATTTGACGATTCAGCTTTCATTCGGAGGATTTTAAACAGGTAGTAACAGGTACACAGCAATCCAATTATGTTTGATTCCTCTTTGCATGCAAGATGAGCCAGCAATCCTAAACCTAAAAATTTGACAAAAAACACAAGTGAAAAAATGCATTACAATTTACTGTATTCTCCTTTGTCACTTTTACAAATTCAAAGTAAAACAAGTCCTTTAATAAAAAAATTACAAAACTACCTGTAAAATAAACATAGTAGTCCGCTGTGAAGGTGGGTGAAGTAAGTTGGGTGCAATGGCACAAAGGAGACGTTTAATGGACGTTTACTGTCGACAGAAAAAAAGACATTTAAAAGATAATTCTTTTATCTCACAAGATGTTTTTTCTCATGGTTGAAAGTTTTTATTTTGCAAATCTGATTTTTTTTTTAATTTGCGTCTTTATATCTCGCAATTCTGACTTTATACCACACCATTGCGACTTTATATCATGCAATTGTGACATCATTTCCCGTTTTTGGTTGGTTATGTCTTTGGTCTGTGTTGCGTTCATATTTGATTCGAACCGCTCTAGAGCTCATTTGGTAGCGGACCAAGACCCATTTTTCAGCAGCTTCGATCGGCTTGTTTGAAATGGTCCTCACTGCGAAACATGAAATCCACGGGGAGGAGTCAGATCCAGATCCAACTCCTCCCACCATACCTAAACCTACCCATCTCCAACCCCTGATCCCTGAACCCACCCCTAAACCAACCCAACTCCATCCCTGATCCCTAAACCCACCCCTAAACCTACCCAACTCCACCCCTGATGTCTAACCCCACACCTAAACCTACCCAACTCCACCCCTGATGCCTAACCCCACACCTAAACCTACCCATCTCCACCCCCTGATCCCTAAACCCACCCCTAAACCAACCCAACTCCATCCCTGATCCCTAAACCCACCCCTAAACCTACCCAACTCCACCCCTGATGCCTAACCCCACACCTAAACCAACCCAACTCCACCCCCTGATCCCTAACCCCACCCCTAAACCTACCCAACTCCACCCCCTGATCCCTAAACCTACCCATCTCTACCCCCTGATCCCTAAACCCGCCCCTAAACCTACCTAGCTCCACCCCATGATCCCCAAACCCACCTCTAAACCCACCCAACTCCACCCCTCAGATCTGGATCCGACTCCGCCCCCTGGACCTTGTGTACTGCAATGAGGTGTTACTGTATTTGGTGCGCAGTCTGCTCACCAGGGTTTGCATGTTCAAATGAACCACGCTAACAGAGCAATCACACCAGGGTTTGTTTTAATCGAACCAAACATGCCAAGTTTGTAATCACACTGAGAATCAAAACGATATTATTATTGGGCGTGGTAAGGTGCGTAATTTCTGACTGTTGTAAACTGAAATGGCGTATGTAATGTGTTAAACCCTAAGTCACAGAGTGAGAATGAGATGGGCGGAGCTACTGATAGGATTATTGATCCACTCGTTGGTTTCTGAGTGACTTAGGACATGGGGTCTCACACTTTGGACGGCACAAATCAAGGTAATTGTGATTGGCTCTGGCCAGGGGTCGATGACTGATTACTCCACTGAAGAGCAACATCTGTTCTTTGCCAGTCGCCGACAGATCACTTTGATAACGTTTAATTATGCAAAGGGTCACTGGACCAATTAGATTACTGCTGCAATTACTCAAGAAAATGGAATTGATAAGAGAGGACAAAAACATGAATGATTTTGCGAGATTGTTGCAGCGTGGAGAGATTTATTACCCTACATCTACTAGGATGTAAATTTCGTACGGGATGGATTTGTCCTCAGGGCACGACAAATTCATGCAAAATACACCAGCAACTAGGGATCGGTCTTTCATAACAAACAGAAAAATGGTTTCCTAGTTTTGAACGTACTTGAATATAAATGTTGGAAATGAATAAACATGATATATGTAAGAAAACAAGAATGTTTTGGTCGAACTGTTTGAACTGATGGTGATGAATGTTGTACATGAAAAATATTTAACTCCCACGTACACCCTAGAAGTTGAATTTATGAATTCGTGTAAGTCTTTTACAACTATTATGAAGTACTTTATTTTCCAAGGTTGCATTCCTGTCTTTTGAGACACACACACACACACACACACATACAAACCTTGTGTGCATCTCAGACACTACACTGTCAGAAAAAAGGTACAAAAGCTGTCACTGGGGTGGTACCTTTTCAAAAGGTACACTTTTGTACCTGAAAGGGTGCATATTGGTACCTTCATGGTACAGTTTTGTACCTAAAGGGTGCATATTGGTACCTTCATGGTACATATTTGTACAATTATGGTACCAATATGCACCCTTTAGGTACAAAAATGTACCTTTTTCAAAAGGTACCACCCCAGTGACAGCTTTTGTACCTTTTTTTCTGACAGTGTACTTGTGTTGTTTTATTGCATTTAGGATGGGTAAAGCATGTGGAGGGCATGCTGTCCTGGTGGGACAGGAAGTAGAGACTCAGAGGGGAGCAACTTCACCTGCTGATCACCTTCAGCCTGACCAATGGAACTGTTTTCTGATTGGTCGTGTCTGATAGCCCATCCAATTGATGGGAATGGGAGAGAGGAAGGAAGAGGAACCTGATGACAGTTCCCTGCAGAGATGAAACTCCTCAGAAGCGCTCAGAGAGAAGATGACACTTCATACCACATCATTTGATAGGATCCAGAGAGGGTTATGGATCTTGTCACACAGCCAAATGAAGTCGAGGGGAAAACCACGTCCCTGGGCTCTTCTCTGCCCAGCACCAGCCTGTAAATATCATGCATTATTGATGGGATTACATTTTCAGTCTTGTTAGTTTTAAAACTGACAATTTGCCATGCAAATTAAATGGGAGCTGTTTGATGCCATGCATGGTAAACGCATCTTCTACTGTAGATCATAATGAATATACAATAGAATCACAAACGAGATTACTTTAATGTCTCTTTATTACTTTAATGTTTCTCATATAAAGCGTAGCAAAACCCTTACAGAAAAAACAAACAAACATGTAAAACACACTTTGCGCATGGGAAACGTGGTTTTGGAACAGTTCTCATTGTGAAATAATTTTTAATAATAATAATAATTTTTATAAATTTTTATAAATCTTCTGTCACAATTTTTTTTAAATCTCTTTTTTTGGGGGAAGAAATATTTGAGTTCAGTTGTAAAAATGCATATGCTTTATCTATTCAATAGAATTGTGGCAACAGATTACAAGCAATATTATTAATTCAATTTAACAAATTAAAATTGAGTAATAATCAAATTATTGCTTAAAAGTTAACCATTTAAAATGAGTAAAGTTTACACCGAAAACTGTTAAAAAGCAGAATCACTGAAGGAGAAAACCGCAATTTAAAAAAAAATCTAAAACAAACACTGATCACCATAATGGTGACATAAATGTATGTTTTTTTGGTTGTTAAGTTTTACTCATTTTAAATGGTTAACTTCTAAGGAATTATTTTGATTAAATATTACTCAATTCTAATTTGTTAAATTTACTTAATAATATTGCTTTTAATCTGTTGCCACAATTTTTTTTGATTATTAAGCATTTTCATTTTTACAGTGTACAATGATCCTCTAAGTAATGTGAAAATGAAAGTAATATGAAATATTTAATCGAAATGTTAAGCGCAATGGTTTAATAATTCTGATTAACGATCATTGTTATCAGGATCGTGCATGTATTATCATGTATTTTAATCCAAAATGATTAGAAAGCATTCTCCTTTCCAAGTAAAGTTTAATTTTGTATGTGTGTGTGTGTGTGTAACAGATGGCAATATGACTAGGAAATCTTAAAGCGAGAACAAGGGCATTAAATCAAGGATTATTTTTGACGTGTGAAACGGTCATTGGGGAATTGGATTTGACATGGTCATACATGAAGCAAATCCCATTTGAAGCTAATCTTTTTAAACACACTCCTAAGCCAAAACCTGACAATGTAGTCTCCCACACACTGTGTTCAGAATAATGTTGTTGAGACAATAAAGGATCATGCATTACTCAGCTGATTGTGAATGCTCTTTCATTTACGGAATAAATGACAGCATTTATCCAGCACCACAGCGATTCCCTGTCTGTCTGTGGACCGAGACATATCCATATGCACACACTCACAGTAAATGTTGCTGAGGCCCATTATGAGCCATCTAGATTAGCATAACATTATATAACCAAGCAGTCTTTCACCTCATGACCAGAAATGGCCCGAGCAGTGAATAATCATCAGTTTAATGCTGAGATCCGCTCTCTACTGATCTACTGAGAATGACAGGCATTGTGGGTTTATACGAGTTTATGCAACAAATTATAAATCATATTTGAATTTCCATCTAAAATAGTGAGTATGATTATTCATATCGTGATGTTTTAGTTATACCACCCACTAATATCTTTAGGTCAAAAACTATGTTGCGATGAGTGATGAGACATTCTCCACAAAGACAAATGACCATTGTTGTGATCAATTACATTTTAGATTAAAATGGATTTCATTGGCTGTAAAAGTTAAATAAAATTGTCAGGAGTAGGCTTCTCAGCTATAGGAAGATTTGCAAAAAGAGAAAATATTTACTTTGAAAGGATAAATGTGATTGTAAGGAGTAAACAAATATATTTCTTATCCTGGAAATATAATTGAGTAATAGTTTCATTTTGTGGCTTCTTCTCGCTCAAGGGAAAGTTCACAAAAAATGGAAATGCTGTCATTATTTACCCTCATGCCATTCCAAACCTTTCTTATGTGGAACACAAAAGATTTTGTAAAAAAAAATTAAAGGTTTTTTTTTTTTTTTTTTTTGTCTGGATACAATGAAAGTCAATGGGGTCCAAAACCACATTGGACCCCAATGACTTTCATTGCATAGACAAAAACAGTTTGGACAGCTTTGTAATGATGGGGTGACTAACAAATTTCATTTTTTGGGTGAAAAAAAAATTCATTTTTTGGGTGAACCCCCTTTGGGTATCCATTTGAATCAGTTTTAATCTTGTGCCAATGACTTTTTTTTAAATTAACATTAAAATGACATGTTTGTCAGTAGATCTGCCATATCAGCAACTGAGGCAAAGTTGTTGCATTTTATTTTATGATTTCACTGAAAAGATGTTCTAGATTAGAAAAATAGTTTCTGAGGTATTCAGTTTTAATAATCGAGAAGGTGAGGTGATGAATTAATTTCTGACCTGATCTTTAACCATGGCCGAAAATACAAAAATAAATAAATAAAAATATCACAACCACAAACATGGCAGCCCTGTTTAAAATGCCATGTCACTCTGGACTTGCAGTAAACTGTCTCGCTGCTGCAGTATCGACCCCAATAACTGCGCCGATTTTCAGAGCCACAGACACAAATTCTAATTATGTGCCAATAAACACACAGTATTGTAAAGATAAAAGCCCAGAGAACAAAAGATGACTGAGATGATCAATATAAACAACCTCTATAAGACCTTTTTAGCATGATTTTAAACAGCATCTCAATTCAGAGATGTTACTTTACATTAAAGCAGCCCATACAGGTCATTAGTGTTACTGTTTTGGAAAATACACAAAGCCCTTAAAAGGTCACAGTAATGAGGTATGTATCAAAATGATTTAATGAAGGGCAAATATATAAAAAAGAAAAAAAGACACAATATTCGGTGATTTTGTCGAGTCATTGTACAAATGAAGGTTAACATCCTCTGCTGCTTTCATTACAAAGAACTGCATCACCATTGAAACACTATCGGACATGCAGAAGCTTCTGTCACAAGATGATCAATACAAGATGTGTGTGTTGTACTAGATATAACAAACCCAGCCTTTAGGGATCATCTGCATTTTACAGGTCAATCCGAGGGATAAAACTACATTTGTGTAAGACTAAACTAGGCCTATTGTATTTTACATAGATGCATAATTAGTGTGAAAGCAGATGCTTGTAATTTTCTGAACTTATGATAATATTATAGGTTACTGAGGGAAACTATCTATCTATCTATCTATCTATCTATCTATCTATCTATCTATCTATCTATCTATCTATCTATCTATCTATCTATCTATCTATCTATCTATCTATCTATCTATCTATCTATCTATCTATCTATCTATCTATCTATCTATCTATCTATCTATCTATAGGCTACTTTAGACAATTTCAACAACAGTGAGGTTAAAAATCTAGTTTCTCTGGATTTAAAAAAAATATATAATTTAGAGAAATCACTTGAAATTGAAATGATATAGACATGTAAAAGACAGAATGTATCAGAATATCGGAATCGAAGTTCCCGTGTGTTTACATTCGCGTTGACCGAGACCTGCTGCTCATGCACGCGTCTTCACGCGCAGTGCGTTGTGCAAAAAGTTAGCGTCAACAAACTTTATCCGTCTGCTGAAAGACCCTTGATAGCCCTGCGATCGTGAGCTCTAGACATGCGGTTGCTTTAACTGTCAATTTGATGTCGCAGTGGACGATTTTCAGCCATTCTCACTATATACGCGAAAGGACCCTGTAGTTTGCCAAGAAAGACGACGCATAAACTCGGGAAGTAAACCTGTGCGGCTGGAAAGCGGACTATATCGTCGGAATACCAACACCTTTATTGCATTTCATCTTCCTTCGTTTTGATTTGAAGGAAATATGGCACGAATGCTGAGCAAGGAGCTGCCTGATATCGAGGTATAAACCCTCTCTATCATAACATAAATGAAACGCACCCGTATTGCCTGTCTGATGTGTATTAGGATGATGTGAAACATGCTGTGGTGAAAGATGCCTTCATTTCTTAGGTTTAAATCGACGCGTTTTCGTGTGAAAATCCTCAACTTTTTTATGTATCCTTCATGATTAATGTCTATACTTCCCTTTATAACCATAGTCTTGTGTTTACATCGTTGTTATTCTGGAAGTAGCCTATGAAGTTCAGACAGTAGTTGTTTTGGTCAAAGTTTCTTAGTCACTTAATGAAATATATCTCGGTTGTCTTGCCTTTCTTATACGAGTCTTTCATGAGAATGAACGCACAGTTTAAACAAACCACAACAACAGACTGTTTCTATGTGGTCAGTAAGCCTTTATGCAACATTTTTGATGTTATTGTGTGTGTATGGCTGTGTCGAGATACCAGAGTAGTGCATGCAGTGTGTAACAAAATATCTAAATATTTGTGCTGCAGTGTTATTTTGTTAATTATGTTGCGTGTTTTATTTAATTCCTTTCTTGCGTTTTTAAGGAACATTTAAATCCACTTTTTATGGTGATTTATGTTTATATTGTTGATAAATTGTTGCATGTTGCCAAACATTCCCTTGCTGATATTGATAACAGTAAACATTCACAAAACCAAAGCAAAACAAATATGCTTTTGGACACCCTCATTAATTATCTAAATAATAATAATAATAAACAATGTAGCTAGCTATATATAAACAAATTAAAGTAACAATAATGGTGAATGTAACCTTTTCAACTGTTAAACCTTGCTGTAAGGTTTTTATGTAAATGTTGAAGTAAACAATCAGAAACAAAGAAGGGTATTGTTACTATAGTGATTTGATTAATATTAACATTATTACAGTCAGAATCAGGTCTATTAGGCTACATTTACACTTCAAGGCCTAATGCACATTTCTGAAATTTAACACAAATTTCACTTTTCCCCATTAGAAGGCATCAACCATGCTTTACGTATGCAAGTATACACACAAACATTCAAGTCGCTTGTCAGTTAGTTTGACAAATGCAATTAAGTCAATTCTGTGCAGAAAGTGCACTTACTGTGGACAGTATACATACTTGAAAAATAATGAGAGTTTGCTGTTGTTTTGAACATATATGTGTGTGTGTGTGTGTGTGTGGATACTGGTTGTTAGGATCAGGAAAGTGTTCTTGGAATGCTGCCAAAATCATTTCCTCTAGTTAAATACAAATGCTGTGTGTTATGGAAAAGTTTTGAAGCACAGCAGAATAGTTGGCAATCATTTCAGTGCTATATAGGATTTCTTTTAAAAGTGTTTTAATGATATATGCATGCCTTAAGGGTTGTGCTATAGACAGCTGCATTCATTTGGCATTCAGCTCTCACTTTTGTAAAAGAGTATTGTGATCTACGAAGCAGTGAACACACAGGAATTAATGGCATGTCCAGATAATCCAATTTCCCACTTATTATACGGTTAGTTAGGTCTGAGTTGCAGAGTGCAATGCTGTAATGCATCTCACAACCATGTGGTTAATAAGCTGTAGTAGCCATGTGAGAATCACATGCCAGTTTATACCATTTACTGTAGGAGGATACAAGAAAGGGAAGCTTTCACTGTATTTCACTGTTACCTGTTCTGGCCTTGTGTTTAGTGAGATTCTCATGATTTTCTACTGACGTTTAGTCAATGTTACTGACTGATTTTTAACTTTATATTTTATCGTTCTTTCGTCAAGTTGCAATTGGATATCTGAAAATGAATGGTGACAGAGCTAAAATAGCAAATACGATATTATTGAAAAGTCTAAAGCTTCTGATGTTAAATATCAACTCAAAATGTGGTTGTATTGTAAGTCAATGTTTATGAGGTTAGGATTTACAAATACGCTTTAAAGGCCTGTGTGCCAGCCAAGTGATAATGTTTATCGGTGGCAAAACATTGGCGCTTACACTTAAGATTTAAGAATCGGAACAAATGAACATGACTTGATCTAGGAAACATCTCGGAGATTGCAAACTTTTATAATATTTACTATATGATTAATAATATCCAATGAGAACAAGTAGTAGAATTATTACTATAACAAGTTTAAATTGAAACGCTATAAACTAACTTTTTAAGATGTTCTCTAATTGTCTGATTTGACAAAATTTGATTCACAAATGGTGGCTTAATGATGTAATCAATAATATAATCTTTTTTTGAAGCGCCATGTTACTTTCTAAAGGCTATTTACTATTTTATTTGGTGGTTCATTGCTGCAACATACTTTTCTTGTAATAAGTAACGAGATGTTATGTTGTTTTCACAATATATATATTTTTTTGTAATAACGAGATGTTATGTCTTTAAAACAACATATATTTCTTATTAAAACTACATATTTTCAATAAGTTGTTAGTTATTGATGTACAGTTGATGATCACAAATAACCTACTTCATTCTAGACCAAACTTTCTCAAACTTTTTTTTTAGCAATGTTTGAGTCAAACAAATACTGAACAAATTTTAGGTACAGAAATCAAAATAAAATGTAATCAAATATATATATATATATATAGGTGCACTGGAACAATCCATCCTAAAACACATTAATCTTTAGTTTACAAAGACGTGAAACTCACCGAGTAGTCTGGGGTGTTCACTGATATGCTAACACAAAAATCGCTACAAAAGATGCTTTCCAACAGGTTTTATTGTAGTTTTTGTCCAAGTCAAGTCAATGGAATTGGACAAAAACTATGTTAAAACCTCTTGGAAAGCATCTTTTGGAGCGATTTTTGTGTTTTAAGTAGGGCTGTCAAACGATTAATCGCGATTAATCGCATCCAAAATAAAAGTTTGTGTTTACTTAATATATGTGGGCGTAGTGTTTATAATTATTTTGTATATATAAATAGACACACATGCATGTATATATTTAAGAAAAATGTGTTCTTAATATATCAAATATTTATATTTATACATAATATTAATGATGTATAAATATATATAATATACTTTCAGATTTTTCTTAAATAAAGTCAAAGTGGCAGTTGCGTAGGCTGTCATTGGAGGGACAGAAAGCTTTCAGATTTCATCAAAAACATCTTCATTTGTATTCATAAGATGAACGAAAGTCTTACGAGTTTGGAACGACGTGGGAATTTAAATTTTTGGTGCGTTTAATGCGTTTTTGCCAATGGTACCTTACATCAGCAGTCGGGTTGATGGTGAACACACTGGTGTTGGTTTCACTACGCAAGGTGGAAAGTGTTTAGCATTTGGCTTCCGTCGCGAAACTCGTCGCATGTTAATACGAGTAAAGATGGCCATGTCTTCATGCCGGCTGACACTAATGCAACCTTTATGGAGAGCAGAGGAGAGTAAGTCAAGCCCTTCATTAGCATCTTTATTCAGGCCATAATGACAACACTGACGTGACCTTCGGTTCTTCGCTGCACTTAAGACTGGGACTAAATGACTCCTGTCTGCCATTGGAAATGGCTTTCTAAATCTCATAATAATTGCCATCTCTGGAGCAATTAAATCCTCCATTTTTCTGCAGTTCTGTCAGATGTCTTATTTTAATATCCATGCGCACTTCTGAAAGCGCTAAATGTGGGGCCCTTTTGTGCGCACATGTAGATTAATTAAAATCCTCCTGGACTGCTATTAGAGTTCATTAAAAAACCCACAGCAATACAGCATTTAAACAAAGAGGTATGACTCCGCTGGCAGACCTCTGCGCCTCTGCCACCCCGCGCTCTCATCAGACGTCTGGAACGCTGACAGGGGATTGCTCCAAAATAAAATGCAAATGAAATTTTATGGAAATAGTTGGCCACTCCAAAAGCTTGCATGTTATTGCAAATCACTGAGGCTGCAAGCGCTCTGCTTTTTAAACATAAGACTGTAGCTGCAAAACATTTCACATCTCCCTCGCTCTGTTTACCCCCTGCACGATGCGGATGGAAATTTTGCATCAGGAATGAATGTTGGGTGTTTTGTGTACGATTTGCACCAGTTTACCACACAGAAGCATCAGCTGCGGCCCTGCTGTGTGAGGTGAGGTCGCCTGCAGGCACACATTAGTCCAAAGATCACGCTTCCGTTATTTTATCAGCTAGTACGTGTGCAACTGGTATTCGAGCCATTTATCAGAACTTATGATGATCTGAAATCCTCTTACGAGTCTGTGGCGAAAAAAAAAATGATTAAAGGTGACGCATTTAGCCTATTTTCACAAGATGTAATATAAATTCATGGTGTCCACAGAATGTGTATGTGAAATTTCAGCGCAAAATACCCCCCATCACCCATATCATTTATTATAGCTTGTCAAATTTTGGCTGTAAGCAAAAAACACATCATTTTAGTGTGTGTCCCTTTAAATGCAAATGAGCTGCTCCCAGCCCCCGTTCAGAACAGGGCAGATCTGTAGACTGTAAAAAAAAATGGACGACGCTCTTTTCCATCGGAGAGAACTGAAGCCGCCAATGTCCTTATATGGTGCTGACATCTTGGAACTTGCGTTTTCGGGACGCAGTCGTGAGCAGGAACTAAAGCTGCGAAATCAATTTCTCCCCCATTTTCTAAAACGAAATTCATGCCCTGAACCAGTAGTGGAGTGCAGCCTTACGGAGAGACTCAGGAAGAGGTTGCAGCTTTTAGACGCACATGGACGTTTCTGAATGGTTCGTAGATACATATATGTAGTTGTTGTGGAGTTACATTGATTAACTTCCTCTCATTCAGCTCGTTTAACTGTTACACAAGTTGAGAGTTCCCTGAGGTCTTTATAAGACAGCTGTGACATTTTTTGGTCAAATAGTATTATATACAGCCAACGACTGAACAGTTTGCATGCTTTACTCAAACTTTTGCCATTGCGTTAGAACTGGTTACACTGTTGTAGCTTGCGAAAACCAAATGGCGGCACCGTGGGTGGAAACATGCAGATTAAGGGGTGGTAATATTATAATAAGATCCCCTTCCTATGTCAGAAGGGGAGCGAAATCTGATCGGCTTATTTTTTGACATGCTTGCAGAGAAAGGCTTTCCAAAACAAAGTTACTGGGTTGTCACTAGGGATGCCAATTATCGATTAATTCATCAATCATTAGTTGATCAACCTTATCGATCGATTACCGATTAACTGATAAGCACCTATTCTCCTGAGAATGTGGTATCAATTTAACATAAAAAGCTAAATATTGCTTATATACTGAATAAAAAAGCATGTTATATTGCTCAATTGATGTCTTATTGTAACAATTGGGATCCGTTGGCATTTATGTAGTTTATTGGGCAATTGGGTATTTATGTAGTTTAACAAAATAAAATAAAAAATATGCACAGGAAATGAAATGTATAACTTGTAACGAGTGGAAATAAGGTGTGGCCCCTTTAAGAGCTGCATGCAGATGTGCTGTGCACTTCGAACACCGCTTTTGCTGTCTATGTGAACACCCTATGTATGAACGTGTGATAGACAGTTAGAATAGTTTCCCAGGAAAAATAACAAACCGGGAGAGGGTCTGGGAGATAGGGTTAAAAAACGGGAGAAACCCATGAAAACGGGAGTGTTAACAGGTGACCTAAGTTATTGCTAGAATAAGGCTATGTTTACACGGAAACGAATCTGAAGAGAAAACGCAAAATTGGCGTTGCGTCATCACTTTTTATTCTGCGTTTTGTGTAAAAAAACAACAACAAAAAATACGAGCGTTTTTTGTTGGAAATCTGCGTGCAAATGGCACAAATGGTGACGCAAAAGTGTGTGAAATTCAATGTAGTATGCACTTCAGGCGGCTAGGAGTGCATACTACAACAACACCAAGTCCACGCGCCTGCGTACAAACTTCACAGTCAAGCAAACTTTTGCGTTTTTACCGTTGACACAGGAACGCAGCGGTGAAGCGTTTTTAAGATTTCCGCTCTGGAGTGTGGTTTCACTTTTTTGCGTTTTTAAGCCTCAAAAACACCATCGCCGTGTAAACGAAAGGCACATCCGATAAAATATTTTTACGTTTTCACCCGCGAGCGTTCTCATGTAAACAGGGCCTAAATACAGCTTGTTTTCGAGGTTAGCATTTTTGTTTTTTGCCTCAAAGTTTGTGTCACGTTCGCAATGTTCAATTAGCCGACAATTAGTTTAATTTAATCGAGTAAATTCTTGTCGACAATTAATCGATAATCGGTTAACCGTTTACACCCCTAGTTGTCACTTTTCACATTTTCTTGGTTTGTGGATGCACAGGGGACCCGATTATAGCACTTAAACATGTAAAAGGTCAGATTTGACATTTAAAGCAAAGGTTGCCACAAAGAGGCTATATTCCTCCAGAGATAGGGGTGTCCAAACTCAGTCCTGGAGATCCACTGTCCCGTAGAGTTTAGCTTTAGCCTGCCTCCTGCCTAGAAGTTTCTAGTATACCTAGTAAGACAGTGATTAGTTGGTTCTGATGATTAATTGGGGTTTGAGCTAAACTCTAAACCCAGGACTAGGGTTGGACACCCCTGGTCTAAGGGGAGGGACAAAAGTGAATAGATATTGATCAGTTTTTTAAGTTACTGAAACATAATCTTCCCACAGTTTTGGAGATTTTCAGATTTGTATTTGTATGCGTCCGGGTGAACCGACTGGCCTCAACGGGACTTTGTTTCCACCTTGCTGTGTGTCGTATTCTGATTGCCGTCTCTGTTTCAGATGCAGGCGGGCCTGTGCGGTGTGTGTTGTTTGGTGCAGTGGTGGATCAGTAATTGCACCTCTGCCAGGGTTGGGTCAGACTGCTCTTGTAATCAATCAGTACAGCAGGGATGGTACGGTGGGGTTTGTCACAAAGCCATCGTCCCTTGAATGCAAGTAGAGATCCTGCTGCAAAGCCAGCACTTACCTGGCCGCCCCTCCATCTCACAATTCAGCCCACCTCCCCCCTCTTCCTCCGATCCCCCGGAGAGGGGCCGTACGCGTTCACCTGATCACATGTGACCCCTCTGTCTGCTGCAATTTCTGTCTGCAAACTCAATCCCCCTCAGTGGAGTTCATCACCCAGGCTCCCTCAGGCCAGCTGGCTCGTTTACACACCCGAGAAGCATGTGGCATACTCAACCTTTTTTTTCTTTTTCTTTTTTCCTTCTCTCTCTCTCTCTCTCTGTTTCTCCTCCACTGAGAGCAGATAAAGCCTCGGTCATCAAGCCCTGATTCTTTACAGTTCATTTCCCTTCTGTTTCTCTGCTAATTGTTTTTCGAGCCTCAACATGGCCAGGGACCATTTCAAATGCTGCATAATGAGGCTCTGGCGCATATTGGCCATTACCGAATTAAACCGCCTCACAAGAGGAGTGGACCAGGCGTGCCTGATGCCGCTCTGTGAGTGGCTGAGGATGTTGATTGATAGGCTGAGGGGAGGGTTTATGGGCTTTTTAGGCTCGCAGGTTGATCTTGCTGTCGCAGAGAGAGGGAGTGTAAACAGTTCATTTGCTATTGACTGGCACCTAAAGACGCCCTCTGCAGGACGGATAGGGGAGAAACAAATAGCTCAGATTGCCTTAAAGGAATAGTTCACCTTTTAAAATAAGAATTCTGTCATCATTTACTGGTTCTGTATGGCTTTTTTCATGGGACACAATTGGGGAAATTTAGAGCATAATTTGAAAGCGGATAGTGACCATGGCTGTTATGTAAGATTTTTAGGGAATAGTGAATTAAATTTCAGATGTCAGAGCTTGACAACCTGTTACCACCCATTTTCAATGTATAGAAAAAGTACCTCATAATGCTAAATTTCTGCTTTTTTGTTGGAACAACATGCGGGTGTATTTAATTATTTTTAAAATGAACTATTTCTATATCCACTTGGTGGATGGCTGGTGAAATACAGGGAGGAAAGAAAACATTTGATTATGTTTGTATCTTCCGTTCGAAATCTGTATTTTGTTCAGTCCCACATATTCTTGCTGTCCATTCACATTTCCCAGCGAGCAAAGTTTACAGCCTTCACTACCTTCGCCAATGGGGAAGGATTGAGTGATCTGTATGTGTTTTTTTGTTTTGTCCTCAGTGGAGAAAGTCTGTCAAACTCTAAAGTTGAGGATTTGAAGTCTTTATGACCATTTTTTATGAATTGAAATGCATTGTTTTGAAAGGTCCAGAGTCCCTCTGATGTAGACACGCTGAAGACGTGACCATTTTAAAAATGCTATATCACTCACAAGCTCCTTTATTTACCTGAATTGATACAATCTTCACTCATTTTATTGACACATGTAGGGTAACAGTTCTTTATTACTTTTAGTGATTCAGTCTGAATTTTAGCATAGATATGATTTGTCTAATGACAGTACATCGATTAGCTAATTAAAAAGATGTTAAAAATGTGTTAAAATTAAGTCTTTCTTTGAAGCCCCCCAAAAGTATTTTTTTACTGTAAAAAAATGTTTTTTTTTTGGTGAAGTAATTACTACTGAAAAAACAAACAATGTAATTTACATGAAAAAGTTGGTTCAGGCAAGAATTAAAAAAGCAAATTCCATATCAGTACTTAATTCAAGCGAGTTGAAATGAAAGTGTAAATATCAACTAAATAAACTTAAGTAAAAATTACTCAACTTTTCTGATACTGGGGTTCCCATCATGCACTGGACCTTGAATAATTACTGAGGTTCATTTTTCACTGGTTTCTAGCTGTATTTATACTGTTTTATCATTGATTTCTGTTGTCAGTATTAGTAACTTGTCATTTAGTGACATATTGAGTAAAATTCAAACACAAAAACGACCCATCAAATGTTACCACCATTGTGTATTGTCTACCAAGTATTGAGGTCTTTGCATTCACATGATGCTTAACATCTGACATAATGTAATATAAATTACTTAGATGATCTAAGTAAAACAAATACTATAAATGACTAATCAAATTCAATATTATTGTTTTAGTGAAATGTAATGCAAAGGCAAAGGAAATTTCAACTAGTCAACCTTTTACTAGCCAAGTTAAAATGACTTATTTTCTGTAAAGTTTACTTAATTCCACATTCCAAGTAACTGTAACTTAAATATTTCTAGTTAAAGCTACTGATAAATATGTTTAGGTTTTTACTTGGAAAATCTTTGTAACTTTCCAAGCATTTTCTGAGTGAAAAAAGTTGCCTAGCTTTTTTCAAGTAAATCCTACTCCATTTTTTTTTCAGTGTTTCAATTATTATTATTATTTGCCTTGATTTAAAGAAATCATATTTTTAAAATTGCAATTTGTGCAAAAACTTTTCAATAACTTAGTGTATTGTAGCATTATTCATTTTGTTATCTACAAGTATACAATGGCAATAAAGCAGATCAATTCAATATGAAAATATTAATGCTAAACTTTTAGAGAAATAAAATGTTCTGTATCGAACCATGTTTTGTGCCAACCCTTCATTTGAAATATTTTTGGGGTGGTTGAATGCTTTTTACAGTCATTGTGGCCACACAGTTGGCAACTAAATGATATTCCTGAGAATATATGACATAAAGTGCACATTGTACGGCTCTATCTCTGCCAGCGATTTTCAAGTGGACTAAATATTTAGTTTCACAGTACTTCAGGCCAGTTGAGAATTTGATGTGTTATGCGTATCCGTGTCTCATATAGTGTTCTGAATCTTATGGGAGAGCAAATTATATTCAAAGCCTGTGTTTGATACTGCTGATCTTTATTTCGCTAACGGTAGATCAATATGTGGAAATTCCACTATTGATCCAAGCCAAAGACAGAACAGGGTGGCAACTCGCCAGCTGATGTTTAGTTATTCTACACCTTTTTTAGCTTTAAATTATTTCCTGTTCAAGGGGATTAAGGTGTTATAGAGTTAAATTTTAGCTGCATGTTCGCACCATACGCTAAGTACTGGAGCGCCTCATGCATACTGAGGCATTGGAGGTTGTCTGGTGTGCAGCAAGAGGACGGTGAATGTAATTTATTGCACAATATGGTGCTGTTATTGATTAGACGGCAAAAGGGCAGTACCAGCTGCTCTGCTAATAGCCATATAAATGTTTCAAGCATGTGTCACCACATTCAAACCAGCACTAGAAGAAGGGGAAAAAAGCAGGATACATGCACCCAGCCAAATTGTAGGTTAATATTTTGCGTGTCCATCAGTGTGTTTAAGGAACAGCTACTTTGAACAAAAATTCTTTCATTTACTCATGTCTTAAAAACCCATATGACTTTCTTTCTTAGAATTTTTATTAGATTATTAATGCTGCTTTTTAGTATACAATCTATTTGAATGTTGACCAGGGGGTTTTCATGCTCCAAAAAATGACAAAATCACCATATGCATATTCCATACAATGCAATGCATGCACTATATTTAATGTCTTCTGAATCCATATGATAGTTTTTAAATAATACTGAAAATAAGTCTCATGGTTTTCTCAAAAATACTAAGCAACACAACTGTTTTCAACATAGATAATAATAAGCAATGTTTCTTGTGCATCAAATCAGCATATTATAATTAAATGATTTCTGAAGGATCATGTGACACTGAAAACTGGCGTAATGATGCTGAAAATTCAGCTCTATATAGAAATAAAGTGCATTTTAAAATATATTTGTTTTAAATGTAATTTAAATTGTATTAATATTTCACAAAATTACTGGTATTACTGTATTTTGATCAAATTAATGCAGCTTCGGTGAGAGACTTCAAAAAAAATATTTTTGAATCCCAATTTTGAACATGTATATTGTGATATTCTCATGTTCATCATTGATGTTTAGTGAATAACAACTTAAATTTGGTGTGTGTATGTGAGTATGTGTATATATATATATATATATATATATATATATATATATATATATATATATATATATATATTAGGGCTGTCATCCAAAATAAAAGTTTGTTTTTATATAATAAAAACAAGTATATATTTAAGAAATATTTTCAATTTTCATGTATAAGCTGTATGTAGATTTATATATAATTTATATTATTGCATCCAAAATAAAAGTTTGTTTTTGCATAATAAAAAAAGTATATATTTATATATTACAAGTATATATAATTTATATTATACATAAATATAAATATTTTATATATAAATAATAATTTTTCTTAAATACATGTGTGTGTAAAAATAATAAAATATATAAAATAAAATATATAAAATAATTAAACACAGTGCACCCACATATATTATGTAAACACAAACTTTTATTTTGGATGCGATTAATCACGATTAATTGTTTGATAGCCCTAATTTATATATATATATATATATATATATATATATATACTGTATATATATGAAATATTTTGAAAAACTTCAGTTGTCTATTTTACTAATATACATAATATATTACTAATCTTACAATAGGGCAACACATTTAAATGAGTCAAAGTTTATACAAATTATTTATTTAAAGACCATAATGCATGCATGTTGTGTAAAAGTAATTCCGGTATATTCAATCACTAACGATTAACCACACGTACGGCTTTGCCATTGTGTAGGCTAATTGTGGCTTTTCGTCGGTACTTCCCAAGTGCATTTGTATTACAGGAAGTAGTTTGCTCCATATGCACTTTGCTGGAGAATACAACCCAGGCCTGACCGAAGCCCGCATTAATTAGCACTTGCAGCTGAGTTTGATTTGCCATTTCCCATTGTCCATCACAGAGACTCCCTATCTGATTTTCTCCGAGGGGCTGCAGTGTGGCTGATGTGGCTGGGCCGCGCTGGTTATTGATCTTCCATCTGTTTGGGCTGCGTGATCAGCGGAGAGTGATAAAAACAGACGCAGCGTCCAAGACATGCAGATGGGCTCTGCGCGGAAAGGCCTGTCAGCGCTGCCATGCTTGCGGCCCTCTCCAACTGCAAAGGTCATGCATACGACGGGGGAATGCGGTCGGTTTTTGTTTTAAATATTGTTTGATAACACACTTAGCCCCTGTTTGGCTTCGGATCCTCAAGGACTGCTGAATAACTGCAAAAATCCATGCCTGACTCAGACTGTCTGCGTCTCTGGCATTTATCAGCTGTGCTGCGGAGAGCGTGTGTCTGGGGAGCGACAAGCCTCCTGGATGTTTGTGCGAGCGAGCTTAGCTTTTACAGTATTTGTGTTTATGCTCTAAATCTGAATGGTGTTTTCCTTCTGAGCCCTAAAGATACATCTGCTCTCTTGTGGAAGGATGTTTTAAGATGCGAGTGCTGCCCTGCAGTGTGCACTGTACTATTGATTGGGATGTATGAATGCATGTTTCATTTAATGCGTGGCGTCGAACTCGTTGGCGTCTTGACATCACAGAGAAGAGTCCTTCTGACATTTGGCGAAAGATAAAAGTATAGTTCGCCGAGATATTAGTCATTCCAAAACTGACTTTCTTTCTGTGGAACACAAAAATGAGAAGTTTGGCAGAATGTTCACGCTGACTGCTTTGTGTGAGGTACACATTTTCATTTTTTTAGACTGTCATGATAAGATCAGTGAACTCTTTTGGTGTGAATGGTGGTTGTCTGTGTAGAGTAGTGTCTACTACACAGGTAGTTTTCTACTCTTTCTAGGTCTAAACGTTCTGTGGAGAGACAGAATAAACATCTGTCAGATATCATTAGTGTTTTCCTTAGCCCAGTTCCAGCGTACATCTGTTTCTCTTGTACATTTTCCACTCGAGGAGAGAGGGTCAATATCAAGTTGGAAACTAGGATTTGGTCTCAAAATAGCTTCATTGCTTAGTTGAATCTTCCAAAGATTTTTTTTTTTAACACAATTTTATTTTATTTGTATATTTTAACAACTGCATATCAACTCTGTTCTCTTCTTATTCTGAGAATTGTATTCTATTGTCATTAATTCACGAAGATAAAATAAAATGAGACAAAATAGATTTTTCATTTTGTCTTATTTTATTTTATGTCTTGTTTGTTTATTTGTATGTTTATTTTAAACATACAAATAAAATGTGTTTATTTTGATTTGATTGTCTTATTTTGTCATTTTTTATTGTGTCTTGTCTTTTTGTCTCATTTTATTGTCTTTTTTTATGTTAAAGGAGTAGTTCACTTTAAAAAAAATGCTGATCATTTACTCACCCCCACGTCATCCAAGATGTCCATGTCGTTATTTCTTCAGTCTAAAAGAAATTAATGTTTTTGATGAAAATATTCCAGGATTTTTCTCCATATGATGTAATTTACTGGGAACCAAACGGTTCTACATCCAAAAGACAGTTTCAGTGCAAACTGCAAACCATTCAAAGGGCTTTAAACAATTCCAGACGATGAATAAGAGTCTTATCAAGCGAAACGATCGCTCATTTAAAAAACAAATAACAAAGTTTAAGTTTTATAAGCTACAATGCTGGCCTTGCTCTGTTCTGTGATGCTCTCCTGTTCGAACTCGTTCATCAAAATGAACGAATCTTTTTTTGAGTCATTTGGTTCAATCAACAAACTAAATGAACGAGTTGACTCTGGAAAAGATTCGTTCATCTTAAACTTTGTTATTTTTTTTTTTAAATGAGCGATCGCTTCGCTTGATAAGACTCTTATTCATCGTCTGGAATCGTTTAAGCCCTTCAAAAAGTTTGCAGTTTGCACTGAAACTGTCTTTTGGACCTTGAACCGTTTGGTTCCCACTGAAGTCCATTATATGGAGAAAAATCCTGGCATGTTTTCATCAAAAACCTTACTTTCTTTTTGACTGAAGAAAGAATGACATGGACATCTTGGATGACATGGGGGTGAGTAAATTATCAGCAAAAGTTTTGTAAAAGTGAACTACTCCTTTAAGATAAAACATAATTTGGTATATTAAAATGAAACATTCACATCTTCAAGTAAAAAGTAAAGTTAAAGTTAATGAAAGTTAAAAAGTAAATGGCAATAAATAAAAATTTTTAAGCATCTGTGAATCGTTCCAGGGAATAGCATTGCCAAAATGAATTACATTTATCTGTTATGCAAATGTTCTTAAATGTATTTTTCTAAAGTCACTGTTTAAGCTCTTCTAGCTGTTTGTTTATTGACCGCCTCTGGTTGATCTGATGGCTGGCGTTGTTTTGTGCGGAGAACGTTTCTTAATTAATAAAGTAAAGACTTTCCCATGTCCTGTCCTCCCATTGGGCAGACGCTGCTAATTGTGTTTGATCATTTCTAATCCTTCATACGACCTCAAACAAACTATCGTAGGCAGTGTATTAACTCCTGTCGACTTCCCCACGGAACGAACATGAGGACAAACTGATATAGTTCGAAATGTCGCTGAATCCTGTTAGGATTTCTTTTTTCCGACGATTGACCTTGTTATTAGCTCCCGGTTTACCTATAGGCTTGGCCCCAAAGAACATATTAGCTTTCCTTCTGCACACTATACGAAAATGGATAAGTAATATTGTCCGTAACACACAATAAAACCCGAAGAGGTGGATTTTTATTGTTTCGGCCTGTATCTCACACTGTGCTTTAACTACATTTTATTAGGTGTGAAATTAAAATATTAATAGGCTGATGTCTGGCTTTGGGAAGAGCGGGACGTTTTTGTAGAGGCAGTGGAGTCGAGCGCCGCGGGAGAGAGGCGGGTTCCCGAACGTCTGCGGGCCCTTTTAACATCTCATACCTCTGTATGAAATAGACTTTCATCTAGCCTACTGTGAAAATATTAAAAGACGAAGCTTCACGTGTTGTCACATTGCCTGCGGGACACTAATTGAGGTTGGTCGCCGATGTTGTTGGGAAAGGTTGAAAAAGAAAGAAAAATATCTCAAAGTGACTGAGGAACTTACAAAAAAGAGAAGGATCCTTTATGGTGCTTTCAGAACTATTAAGCGGGGAAACATGTAAGGAAATGACATCATCAATAGAGTCTTAAAACAATAAAAGGAAGAGAAGCGCTTAGTAATTACATATTTTATGTTTGACCAACGCTATTTGAATGAATTTTGTTCAAATATAGACACATAGTTCTATAAACCCTCCTTGGTTGATGTGCGCTACCATTCAAAATTTTAGGGATTTTTTTTATTCAGCAAGGATGCATTAAATTGATTAAAAAGTGTCAGTCGAGACATTCATAATGTTACAAACGATTTCTATTTAAAAATAAACGCTGTTCAGATATTTCTACTCGCCAAAGAATCCTGAAGAAAACGTATCACTGTTTCCACAAAAATAAAAAGTATATTTTTTTTAAGTATTATATATATATATATATATATATATGAAGAGTTCAGATGCAAAAGCCTCTAAATGCCATTTGAAATTTTCTTCTAAAATGACCATTTTTATCAAGCTTGTATATTTAAGTTCAGTAATTTCACTTAAATGACAATTAATAGGTAATCTTCATTGCCATTTAAGTGAAATTACTGAACTTAAATATACAAGCTTGATAAAAATGATCATTTTAGAAGAAAATTTCAAATGGCACTTAGAGGCTTTTGCATCTGAACTCTTCATATATATATATATATATATATATATATATATATATATATATAGTATATATTTCTTTTAAATCATTATAATACTTTATTTTTATATTTGAAAGCAATGTGATATTTATTTTATAATATAAATGTTTTTTTTTATTTATTTCATATGCCGAACTGTGGGATTTTTATGACTGCCTTGCAACTTGGTGCATTAATAATGCATATACAGTAATTCAACCGTTGTGCATTCACATGTAATTTATTTTACAAAGGCTTCAGAATCTGCTCTTCCAGTCAAAAAACACAAAGGCTGTGTTTTCGTACAGGCATCTGAATGAATGTGTTGAAACGAGACGGGACGTGATTACGGATTGGTTTGGCTGCTAGCCTGCAGGAGCACTTGGGCTCCGGCGCTGAGTGGGTCACTCCTGATTGTAATGGAGAGGTGTGAGCCTGTGTGTTTGTTGTCGGGACGAGAGGGGAGGGGTCAATAACGGCGCGGCGCTGGAGAGGGGCACAGGCAGACACTCAGGTTTGATTAAAGGGAAGTGGCCTCAGGTAGACCCCAGCCACTCTGAGAACCTGAACTACACCTGTGATCTACAGGAAAGAGCGAGAGGAAACCTATTTACATTGTCTGTCTCATGGGCCACACACAATTTTGTAACAGCATTTGTTAAAGGGATAGTTCACCCACAATTGCAAAATTCTGCTATTAATTTCTCACCGTCATGTCAGTCCAAACCCGTAAGACTTTCGTTCGTCTTCTGAACTCAAATGAAAATCTTTTTGTTAAAAAAACCCCCCTGCAAACTGTTCAAAACGCTTTAAACGATTCCATACGATGAATAAGTGTCTTATCAAGCGAAACGTTCGCTCATTTAATAAATAAATAACAAAGTTTAAGTTTTAGAAGCTCAAATGGTTACCTTGCTCTGTTCTGTGACGCACGTTCGTGACTCTCCTGTTCGAACTCGTTCATCAAAATGAACAAATCTTTTTCTGAGTCATTTGGTTCATTCAACGAACGAACAAAAAATCAAGCATTTGTGCTTATAAAACTTATTTATTAATTGAGTGATCGTTTCGCTTGATAAGACCCTTATTCATCATCTGGAATCGTTTAAAAGCCTTTGAACAGTTTGCACTGAAACTGTCTTTTGGACCTTGAACCGTTTGGTTCCCATTGAAGTCCATTATATGGAGAAAATTCCTGGAATGTTTTCATCAAAAACCTTAATTTCTTTTCGACTGAAGAAAGAAAGACATGGACATCTTGGATGACATGGGGGTGAGTAAATTATCAGCAAAAGTTTTTTAAAGTGAACTACTCCTTTAAGGTGTTTTAGGTAATATTCTGGTGTCTACAGGTATGTCCTGTAATTCTAAAGGTTCTTTCCTCCTGGTTTATTGTATCTGGTGACATAATGAGGAATTACGCACCAATTTAACACATAGAACATAAATACATTAAACATAGGAATGTAATACTCAGGGTTAGGGTTTGTTGAGATCGATAGTAACAGTGATTCTGCCTTTGCAAACACTACTAATAACCCTCTTAAGATTCTTTAAAAATCCTTTCATGATGTTGTATACACGGCTGTGTGGGAAGCTGACATTGTCTGAATGGTTGTGCAAGTCTTCGCAGAAGAATTGCGTATTTTGAAAGCGATTGAGTTTGAAGGTCAGCTGTCTGCATCTCTCCAGTGTAAAGCGATGTTGGTTTAGGAATGACAAGCATCTGCTAACACACTCTTGATTCTTTAAAGAAAGCCTGTTGGCATGTTTTTTGATTTGTCCTCAGAACTCCCTTAATTGTTCAGCTGTGAAACTTAAAGTGTGCTATTTTCCCAGAGCGCTGGAAATGTCCTTGCAGAGATTCACAATTCACATTTGTTCAAGTACAAAAATGTGAGTGGGAGTGCTCAGACACACACACACACACACACACACACACAGCAGAAGCCACTGTGTATTGCAAGTTGTGCATAACATGAAACTACCTTAACGTACCTTGACTATTTTTTCTCTCTCTTCATCTATTCAGAGTATCCTGGCCTTGAACCCTCGGGTCCAGACTCATGCTGTGCTCCTCTCTACTGCGACGAAGAAAATGGAGAAAAAACACTGGAAAAGAAACGCGGAGAAAGGCTGTGAGGTGCGTCTCCTTCATCACCTTCAACCCTCATCTTTTCACCTGGCCTTCCATAGGGCTCTCGCGCTGACCAATCAGCCGTAGAGAAGAGGAACTTAGTGTTGTTTCCAGATTTAGACGGGCTCTTTCCTGGCAATGGACCCATCTGTTTAGCTTTCTTCGTTTTTCTACTTTTTAACCTTTCGTTTGGCCTTGTTGAGAAATCGGCAGCTGTGTTCAGCACCACAACCGCAAAAACTCAAGTTGCATTTGCCCACATACATGGTCTTAAACTGTCAAACTCAGAAAGCCTGCGGGAAGTGAAAATGCTTTAATTTAATTTAACATATATAATACCTATATACATATACATACATATATATATATATATATATATATATATATGTGTGTGTGTATATATAGTACTTGCCATTTTTACTATATATATATATATATATATAGCATTCCTACTATATATACATATATATGTATATATAGTACTTGGCATTTTTACTCAAATTGTTGCTGATAATATAATTTTAAAGAAAATACAAGATAAATTTATACATACATATATATATATATACATACATATATGGCAAATATTGCCAATGCTATCATTGTCATTATCAATAATGATGAGTGTAGTAGGAAAGTTTTTGTCATTTCTGACTATTTAATGAATACTTTTATATTATCACATTAAATGTATTAATTATGTCACGTTAAGTCATTATTTATAACATTTACTTGATCTAAGTGGCAAAATGATCAGAATTTTAGTTTGGTTTATCATTTATTAACACCAACCTTTTAATTTAAATCAATTTAAGTAAATAATATTGACAGCAAATGTCACACAAACCCATTATAATAAATGTCAAATAGATTTGTTATTTAATGTGAAATAACTCCAGACATCAGAATCAAAAATAGTTTCACTCCTACTATTTGCTAGTTTTTCCATTTAAAAGTTTATGAATATAAATTGCTCCACCTAAAGTAAAAACATAAAGCAATTGGGAGATACGTTTAATAAAAATAAAAGTCATATTGTGAGAAGTAAAATCACAGTTATGATAAATAAGGTCACAATATTTTTTTTTACTCTCCTTCCATAGATTTCGCTGTTTGCGCGACTGAAATAGATACTCGCTCGTTGCTTGATAAGAACTAACTAGATTAGCATATATTAACATAAATATTAGTGCTGTGCAAAGATTAATTGTAATTAATCGCATCCAAAATAAAAGTTTATGTTTACATAATGTTCTGTGTGTAATTATTTTGTATATATAAATACTTATACATGCATGTATATATTTTAGGGCTGTCAAACGATTAATCGCATCGAAAATAAAAATTTGTGTTTACATAATATATTTGGGTGCACTGTGTATAATTATTTTATATATAAATACACACACATGCTTGTATATATTTAAGAAATATTTTCATGTATACTGTATATAGATTTATATATAATTTATATTATATATAAATATAAATATTTTATACATAAATAATATTTTTTCATAAATATATACTTGCATGTGTGTGTATTTATATATATATATATAGATGTATAAAATAATTATACACAGTGCACCCACATATATTATGTAAACACAAACTTTTATTATGGATGCGATTAATTACGATTAATCGTTTGACAGCCCTAATATATTTAAAAATTATCTGCACGTAAACACTGTATATATAAATACATAATCTGTATTATATATAAATATAAATATTTTTTATGAATAACACATTTTCTTAAATATACAGTATACATGCATGTGTGTGTATTTATATATACAAAATAATTATACACAGCACACACAAATATATTATGTAAACACAAACTTTTATTTTGGATGCGATTAATCACGATTAATCTGTGCACAGCCCTAATAAATATTAAATGTGCAAAGCATGCTCTGCATTTGTGGAATATGTATCTTGTTCACCTTAATTCTGTGTATATCAACAAAAAAATAGGACGACTAAAATGACCATCCGGCTCACATATATACACTAGCTCAGTTGACTTCCTGTGAGTGAGCAGGTATTTCATCATCATACAAGAAGGTGTTGGTGAGCTACTCTCGCTAACACACATGCTCAGACAGTCGTTCAAACGTAATTATCTTACGATTCCAGGCACATGCCATCAAAGTCTCACGAATATCTCCCCAGACCAGCGTGCGACGGGGAAGGGTTTGTGTTTTTTGGCAGGTGGCCCCTCTGCCTCGTCTGTCCTTTTTAAAGGCAACTGAGCCTCCTGCTTGTTTGATGTGGAGACACAACAAGATGGAGGTGTTTTGTAGGGGAGATTATCTACTCCCTGCTGACAGCACTGTTGCTAAGTACAGCTGCCTAATTCATCATTCTAATCAATGGGGATGGATCGCAGGCCTGATTTAATTCATAAAGGCTGTGTGCTATAGATTGAACATATGGCGTGTGATTTTTACTCTATCAGGAGTGTACATGTGTATCTTTTGCGTGCTACACTTGTGCAAATATGTCCGTTGCCTTTTTCAAGACACGTCCCTGAAAATGGAACATATACTGAACATATACTGTTAATCAGAGTTCGCTGCAAAATCAACCTTAAGGCTTCTGTATGCTTTCCGCCTGTTTTTTAGGCATTTTTTAGGGCTATTTACTAGGGCTGTCAAACGATTAATCGCGATTAATCGCATCCAAAATAAAAGTTTGTTTACATAATATATGTGGGTGCACTGTGCATAATTATTTTGCATATATATATAAATACACACACACATGCATGTATATTTAAGAAAAAATATTATTTATATATAAAATATTTATATTTATATTAGGGCTGTGCAAAAGTTAATTGCGATTAATCGCATCCAAAATAAAAGTCTGTGTTTCCATAATATATTTGTGTGCGCTGTATATAATTATTTTGTATATATAAATACACACACTTGCATGTATATATTTAAGAAAATGTGTTATTCATATATAAAATATTTATATTTCTATAATATAGATTATGTATTTATATATATATACAGAATTTAAGAGCAAATAATTCTTAAATATATACATGCATGCATAGGTATTTATATATACACAAAATAATTATATACAGTACACACAAATATATTATGTAAACACAGACTTTTATTTTGGATGCGATTAATCCCAATTAACTTTTGCACAGCCCTAATTTATATATAATATAAATTCTATATAAATCTATATACAGTATATACATGAAAATATTTTTTAAACATATACAAGCATGTGTGTGTATTTACATATATAAAATAATTATACACAGTGCACCCACATATATTATGTAAACACACTTTTATTTTGGATGCGATTAATCGCGATTAATCGTTTGACAGCCCTACTATTTACTCATGCGATGCATTCACCAATGAATGTTAGAGGTGCAGAGAGTCGGTGAAGTGATCGGGATGTTCCTTACGGATCTTCTCCCACAGATTTATCCTCTTCGTAAAGAAAAAGCAATGAACGTTTTAGTGGTCCTTAAAATAACTTTTGTAGGGCCCCGAAAACGGGATCATAATTGTACTTTGGAATTGTGGCGCATGCCAGAGGGGCTGTAAACTTAGTTTTTACAGGGAATCCACGAGTGCCGGGTGTCTATAGTTTCCAAATGAGTTCTTGGGAAAACATGGTGGCATGTAGCCAGCCGTTATCTCGCTCCGTCAGGACTCGGGTGCCCGCACATTTCCTTCCCCTCCCCCTCAGGGCACCCGTAGAACACTGTCCGTGAGGAGATTTCGCCACACTTCCCCCTCGGGCGACGTCCTGTACGGGAACGCGGACGGTTCGAGTCGACGCTATTAGCTGACCGGAGCCTTACCAATATTTGTCTTTCTGCTTCAATAGCACAGGTTGAGGCTGGAGATAATCTACTAAACAAAACACAAGTCGAGTTTTGCTGCAGCTGGGGAGATAGAAGTGGAAACACACTTAAAGTGCCCTTGGTTTTTTGCAGATAACGCCGCTGTTTACTGATGGTTTTCTTTTAATAATCTGTCTGTACGGTCTAATCCAATTTAATGAGTCTCCAGATTGCATTATGATCCCCAGGTCCTGTGAAGGGCAGGTATATCTGCCAGAAGCGAAAGCTAATGTTTTGTTGTTGTTTTTTTCATCGGTTTTAGGCAAGACAAGGAGGGAGGGTGGGAGTAGAAACAGGCTTTTCAGATTTGAGTTGCCTCAGTGGGTGCATTCACTTGGCATTTTTTGTAAATTTATTAGCATTTTTCTGTTTAGAGGTCATGTGTGAACACAAGACGTTGAAATGCGGGCAAATCAGCTTTGGGGCGAATTCACTGCACAGTTGCGCCATTTTTTTTTTAGGGTGCGAAAAGTTTCAGTATACTCAAAACGTCCAAAAACAGCTACTGAAACCACGCTCCCAAAATGACTTAGTTTCAGCTTTTGCCTCCGCATGATATGATTGTAAATCTCTTTTGGCTGTACAGTACATAGGATAGCTCTATAAATGCCTCATTTATTCATTCATGCATTCATATTGTGACCTTCTTCCTCGTAGTCAGCTCTGTTCTCTGTCATTGGCTGGGACTTTATAGTTGGGACTGCTTCTGGTTTATTAGGCATCAGAGCTAATTGCTTTAATGAGACATGATGAAAGGGAGAGGAGGCAGAGGGAAAAAAGCTTAATTTGAATCCTTTCTGGAATTCGTTAAGTAATTCAAATTGGCTTTCATAATTCCTGTTCCGCGCCAGGTCACCGCTGAGGTCCAAAGATGGAATGTAAACTGAATATCTTAAATAGATTTTCCTTTATAGCACAATCATCTTGCGTCTTCCTTGAGTCTAGTCTCGACCTCACACTCATTAGATGAATAAATTATGGACAAATTACCACAATTTGGGTGCTATCCGTTTTTTTTCTAAGCGATATTAGGGTTCTTTGAAGCTTTTAAAGTAATTATGTTTTTACTCAAAAAAAAATCATCCAATGAATTATACTTAGGAGTTATGATGTCTGATGGAGTCTAAGATCGATCTATCTATCTATCTATCTATCTATCTATCTATCTATCTATCTATCTATCTATCTATCTATCTATCGCTATATCTTTTGTTATGTGTGTATATCGTTACATCTGTCTTGTCTTTCTGTCTGTCTTTCTGTCCGTCTGTCTGTCATTCCATCCATCCATCTGTCCATCCACCAATTCATCCATTCATCCATGCATCCATCCAACCTTCCATCCATCCATGCATCCGTCCATCCTTCCATCCATCCATGCATCCATCCATCCATCCATCCATCCATCCATCCATCCATCCATCCATCTGTCCTTCCATCCATCTCTGCATCCGTCAATCCACCAATTCATCCATGCATCCATCCATCCATCCATCCATCCATCCATCCATCCATCCATCCATCCATCCATCCATCCACCTCTGCATCCATCCATCTGTCCATCCACCAATTCATCCATGCATCCATCCAACCTTCCATCCATCCATGCATCCGTCCATCCTTCCATCCTTCCTTCCATCCATCCATGCATCCGTCCATCCATCCATCCATCCATCCATCCATCCATCCATCCATCCATCCATCCATCCATCATTTAGACCTTATTGTTCAAGTGCAATTTAAATGGATAGCATCACCCCCCCAAAAAAACAAAACAAAACAAAAAACATCATTAGAAGGTTGAAGAATGTCGGTAACCAAACAGTTGTTGGGCCCCATTGACTTGCATAGTATTTTCCCCCATATTATGTAAGTCAATGATCAACTGTTTGGTTACCCATATTACTCAGTCAAAACTTCTTTTGTCATTTCCTGCAGTATTATGCGGCTCTCTGTTTTGCATGATACAGTTAACAAAGAGATATCCAGCACTCATAATCTGATCACTCATTGAATCATTACAATCATAAAAGGCAACAGAGAATCAATTTTCCCTTTGAAAACATTCAGGCATCAATACAAAATGATCCAAAATACTTGTAGAGGCTACATCTGTCATCTGTAATGGTAAATGTTAAAACAAGGATTTTGCTGTAAATGCTGTTAATTCTCATTGGTCCAAATTCCAACACCCCATTCACTGTATATTAAACATGATATGTGCTCTGATGATTTGCAGGGAGGTGTCAGTTAGCTGTTTCATTATTGCGTAAGGACACTTTGTTAGCTTTACTCCACTGAATGTTAGCCAGCAGAGGTGTTGATATGCAATGGGCCGCACAAAGTATTACTTAAACACAGGCTTAAGTCTTAAGCAGTGAATTAAAGTGTGTGTAAGTGCTCATCTCTACTTACCTGGCACAATTACACGCCACATTGGATCAACACGGCTATCGATTGCTGCTGTCTGAGCTGATATCGGCCCTACTTCACTGCGCTAGATTGTAAGTTTCGGGTGAAGAAAGGGTGAAGTGATCAATGCGTTTTATCAGCTGGAACATGCATACATCACCGCCTCCAATGCCACCCATCCCATAATGCCACACTTTCCTCCTTTTCCTCACAGGATTTATCCTCCACTACATGGATTAGAGAACCGCATCCGCCGCATAATCCATTCAGGCGAAGGGGAGGAGATTACAATGTTGGGGTTTTGATGTTAATAGAAACCCTTAATAAGTCCTTTTTGTGCTTTTACATGCTTCTTAATGTATAAAGGAAAACACAAAAGGCTTGTTATGCCTGCTCAGCTGGCTGTGTGTACCGTTCCGGCAGCACTGGAATCATCTGAATGGTTTTCAGCTGAGAATGGGCTGCTTTCTGTCATGCTTTTTCATTAATGAGATTTCCATATAAAGCTGGCCGTCTTGTCACTGTCTTTAGGGTCTTTTCTCTCTCTTTTTTCTGTCTGAGGGGAGGGAAGACGCTGTCATTATGGAAGCGTTTTTGCTGAGAACTATTATTGATAGAGATCCTTAAAAAAACATATCACAGACTTGATGAGGAGCGTGTCATACCACTATACGTAATGAGTCTTATTAATCACACTTATACTAAAGGAACGTTTCTAAATGTCTCGAGGACTGTTAATCTGGTCGTCGCATAGTGTGAAGTTCTCTGAGCTCTATTCATTCATTAGATACAGTAGGCATATACACAGCTCTGTTTATAAGATTACATACCCCTTGCAGAATATGCAAAATGCTAATACAAAAATAAAAAAATGCACGTCATTTTTTACTACTGTGCTAAATAATTTAATAATTATGTATATATAATTATAATAATTAGATAATGTTTTATTTTCAATTTAAAACAACTTAAAAAATTTTCTCTAAAATAAGATTTTTTTCTATTCTATCTATCTATCTATCTATCTATCTATCTATCTATCTATCTATCTATCTATCTATCTGTATATATATATATATATATATATATATATATATATATATATATATATATATATACTCAACAGATAGACCTACCGCAGCTCGCATGTAAACAAATCACACGCGGCTGTTGATGGCTGATTTAGTCACTGTGATACAGTAGATGTGACCAGTAAAGGATAAAAGAACACGGAGGCAGCAGGGTACTGCAAACGCTTAAGGGTTTATTTCCACAGGATGGGGTTACAAAAGTAAAGCCAATGCTAACCCAATGGTGGTAAACCAAACATACCAAAAACCAAATATGGTGGCCAGCACCAATTAACACATGAAGGGGGATACACAGACATATAATGGCCATTACACATAATAAACGAATATGAAAATACTCAATCAATATAGACCATGATTTTACAAGATGTAAACAACACTGGTCCAGAAGCACTTCCTGTTTCAGTTTGTAAATGGTTTCTTAATTTCAAATGTAAAGAAAATATCTTAAAGATGTTTGTTTAACTTTTTGATTCAGTTGTATATGTTCTGTTGGTTGTACTTTATCCCAACGTTTATATAGTGTTAAAAAACTGAAACAGGAAGTGCTTCTGGACCAGTGTTGTTTACATCTCGTGAAATGGTCTATACATAACAAACACCTCAAATAATACTACTTAACTTAATAATTATACTTCTTATAAACAAACAAAAGAAAAGCAAGCAAAATAGTCCTTGAGTCTTCCCCTACCATCCTAGGAAAAAAATATCGCTCCCCAGATGTAGATCTACATTTTGCTTTGTTTCGCTCGGACATTTAACGGCGTGTACAAACACTCGGAATCACGCAGACATTTAACGGCGTAGACATACACGAATACAAGCGGATAGCTCAAAATGCGCATAGATAACACGCCACTTGACTTGAAAATGGCGAGTATGTTTACGATAAAGTCATGTTGCCCCGAAGAAGAAACCGGAATGGCTGTGGCCCGATCGTCGTCCGGAACCATATATATACGCCCAATGTTTCCGCTTGAACCCCCTTTGATGGTACACCAGCTCACGGGACGTATCAAACAAACAAACAAACAAAAAGAACGGTAAGAAAAAACTTTAACTAAACGTTAAAGAGTGTGCGCACTTAACTCGAAACGAAAGTTTAAATAAAGTTTATTAAACCAACATAATATTGTTGTGTATTATTTACTGTAAACAAATTTCATTAAATAAAAACTCAAACTGACCTGACCCAGGCTCACCAACATCCGCCACGTAGACAGGTCTTAACAGCTTTTAGTTACAGTGTTCAGAAACCGTTAACTATGAACTAAATTAATGTTGTTATTACTTGTAGAGTTACTGGGTATTTTCTCACCGGTTCCCAACTCCCAACATGCACAGTTGGCAGTTGCACACGCACACACATCTGTGCAACTGTCATTACTGTAGCCTACATCAGCGTTACATTATCTCATCCCATCTCACCAACAGTTTAATACTCGCACATCCAAACGTAGTCAGAAAAGGGCCTCATCTTCTTTCTGATCGCATGAATGGTACAAAACAACAGTCTGTTATAAATCAGCCGCTCATGAACCTTGCCATTGCCGCCAATTGTCCACTTTTGTATTAAAATGTCTTTTACTTTTCTTTTTCTCATCCTCATCTGTGTGTTGATTGTTTGTTTCAGCTGGCCTCTTTACCCCGTTAATGTGCCGCCACATTTTAGCTAAAGTCCAACGAACGCAATGAATCACTCAATTCTCATTGGCTATACCCGCCAACGTGTAATCGCATCCAAAATAAAAGTTTGTGTTTACATAATATATGTGGGTGCACTGTGTATAATTATTTTATATATATAAATACACACACATGCTTGTATATATTTAAGAAATATTTCATTTATATACTGTATATAGATTTATATAATTTAGATTATATGTAAATATCAATAATTTATATATAAATATTTTTTTTCTTAAATATACTTAATTTTTTAAGTATATTTAAGAAAAAATAATAAAGAAATATTTTTTTTTCTTAAATATACTTAATATATATACTTTCTTAAATATATATATATATATATATATGCAAAATAATTATACACAGTGCACCCACATATATTATGTAAACACAAATCTTTATTTTGCATGAGATTAATCGCTTGACAGACCTAATTATTATCGATTTTGAAAACTAATTATTTTTTTCAGGATTCTTTCAGAAATAGAAAGTTCAAATTTTATTTAAGAATAGAAATCTTTTGTAACTTTATAAATTTCTTTGCTCCCACTTTTGATCAAGTGTGTGTCCTCTTAAATAATTTATTAAATTCTTTAAAAAAAAACTAACAAATATTTTTGTACATCGTTCAAATTATTCCAATCGCATACAAATATATATATTTTTTTATCATATATAAAATATATAAAGTTGAATTTATATAGTGTTTGAATATAATTTCATGAAAAAATTGTTGATTTATTAGTTGAAAAATTAGTTGATTTATTTATTTCTCTATTAATTCTCTAGATGTTTGCGTTTTTATTGTTGTAAAATTATAGATAATTGTCATCATAGCACTAATGGGTTTCTGATCCCAGCGATTTTATTCTGGCGACACACCTTCACTTTCAGGCAGAATGTACTGCACCCCTTTAAATTGATTGTCATATACGAATATTTGCTATTCTTTGTCCCTTGTCATTGTCAAGGGAGCTGAAGTTTGATTTTTGCAGTGTAAACCGTATATGTGTGTGCGAGCGCTGTTATTGAGTTATTCAAATCACAGACTTTGGCTCGCCGAGAGAGCGCTCCGAGAATGCGGTGCCCACGCACGTTATTTCCCAAATATCTCTGCTTCCCGATGCAATATTTCCTTGTCACCCACAAGCTCAGACAGTGCAATAATTATCAATTTCCATATCATTGTGTTTTTATTGTTTGAGCAACATAAAATAAAACATTTGTTAATGCCACTCAGTTAGACGAGAGCAGCGTGGAAAGATGAGGGATGGAAATGTAATTAAAAAAAACTCTGACTTGCACTTTGTCTGTAATCATGTAAATTGAATGTCAGTCAGAATGGCGAGCACGTTCTGTTATTAGATTTCAAACTCCTCGTGCCCGCCGCGTGCCTTACCAAACACTGAGTCTGCCACCGTCGCTACTGTGTGAGACCCAATCGGGCAGAGTGTTGTCAGAGCAGCAATATTAACACTGTTAACAATATTCTTTAAACTCGACTTTTTACCTGTGATATATTATATTGTTTATTATCATAATTTTACAAAGTTTGATATACGGTTTCATTTATGCTGCTTGTTACATTTAGTTCTGTTTATTTTCTATTTATTTTAGACTCGTATATAAAAAAATAGTTTTTTTATTGTAGTGTGTTTTTTTTAATCTTTTTATTTTTAAAGCTAAGCTGTCTGTCATGCAACTGGAAAATCTACTTAAGTATAGTTATAATTAGCCTAGATATACAGCAAATCTTATTTGTCTTAATTACTTCACCGCACTGCTCTTCACTTTTCTAACAGAAGTCGAGTTTATCTGTTTACTGTTTGACAAATCATTCACATTTGTTGTTGTCGTCCTGTTGTGTGCTTCGTCACGTGATTTTAGATGTTCAGAGGTTCTAATGCAGAAGAAACCCCGGATTCGTTCCGCTGAGTGGAAAAACTTCCTCAAGGGTTGTGATTGATGTGAGCTGTCAAGCTCTGAGTGGGGACCAACTGTCACCTGAGAGCTGGATAAATAAAAAAATTATTCACGGTCAAGTTTGCATGTGAAATTGCATTACATATTGCTGGAGGTTTTTCCAACCTGCATGGCTTTAGCTTGAAGTCATCTATCTATCTATCTATCTATCTATCTATCTATCTATCTATCTATCTATCTATCTATCTATCTATCTATCTATCTATCTATCTATCTATCTATCTATCTATCTATCTATCTATCTATCTATCTATCTATCTATCTATCTATCTATCTATCTATCTATCTATCTATCTATCTATCTATCTATCTGTCTATCTGTCTGTCTGTAGGTCTGTAGGTCTGTCTGTCTGTCTATAGGTCTGTCTGTCTTTATCTGTCTGTCTGTCTTTATCTGTCTGTCTGTCTGTCTGTCTGTATCTATCTATCTATCTATCTGTCTGTCTGTCTGTCTGTCTATAGGTCTGTCTATAGGTCTGTCTGTCTTTATCTGTCTGTCTGTATCTATCTATCTGTCTGTCTGTCTGTCTGTCTCTATCTATCTATCTATCTATCTATCTATCTATCTATCTATCTATCTATCTATCTATCTATCTATCTATCTATCTATCTATCTATCTATCTATCTATCTATCTATCTATCTATCTATCTGTCTGTCTGTCTGTCTGTCTGTCTGTCTGTCTGTCTGTCTGTCTGTCTGTCTGTCTGTCTGTCTGTCTGTCTATAGGTCTGTCTGTCTGTCTGTCTTTATCTGTCTGACTGTCTGTCTGTCTGTCTGTCTCTATCTATCTATCTATCTGTCTGTCTGTCTGTCTGTCTGTCTGTCTGTCTGTCTGTCTGTCTGTCTGTCTGTCTGTCTGTCTGTCTGTCTGTCTGTCTATAGGTCTGTCTGTCTGTCTATAGGTCTGTTTGTCTGTCTGTCTTTATCTGTCTGACTGTCTGTCTGTCTGTCTCTATCTATCTATCTATCTATCTATCTATCTATCTATCTATCTATCTATCTATCTATCTATCTATCTATCTATCTATCTATCTATCTATATATCTATCTATCTATCTATATATCTATCGATCGATCGATCTGTCTGTCTGTAAAATAAAATGCAACTTAACATGCTTCAAATGTCAAAATTATAGAAAAAAGAAAACAAAAACAAAGCAAAAATAAAAGCCACAATTTAAAAAAAAAAAAAGAAAGCTTGCTCTCAAACATGATGGCGGATTCCTGGCAGTTGCCGAGGGCAGAGGTCATTTCTAATATTCATGTTTGCGTGCTTGTTTTTATGTACACGTGTGTCACTTTATTACGTGGTCTAAATCTGGAGTGCTGGGGAGCGGAAATTGTGTCTCCTTGTAATTACCTGCTTGTCCATACCAGCACGTTTCATTCAAACTCCGCACCTACCTTCAGGGGTCAGGGGCTAGAGAGAGGTCGATTACCATGACAACCGCAGTCCGAGCTCCAGAACGCTTCGACATTTTGTACCAGCCCGTGAGTTGGCCGTGTCACATCCGATGAATCACGCCGCACAGCCAAGGCAGTGCGCTACAATCTGCGTGAGAGCGTGTAGGAACAGTCTCGCTGATGAAGTTTGAGTGGATTATGTTCAAAGCCTGTGTAACAGCCCCAATCAATGCGATGTACTGCGCACACGCAAACATCCAAACAAATAACAGCGCCTCCTCTGTCATCTCATTTCTCTCTCCCTCTCTCTCTCTCTCTTGCAGAGCTGCGTGAAGCTAGAGAACAATTTTGATGACATCAAACACACGACTCTGAGTGAGCGTGGAGCACTTCGGGAAGCGGTGAGGTAAGACCAGGTCACCATGGCAACAGTCACAGATGTGGCGCAGACCAAAGTACTGGTGGTGGTGGTGGTCGTGGGTGATTGGGGGAAGTCATTCTTCATTATTTGGGGAACAAATGAGTTTATTGCCAGCGTTCAGTCAGCCTCTCGAAGGTATTCATTTGTGCGAGGAGAAGACGTCCCTTAGGGCTCCAGATCAGCTATGTGGCGTCAGAACAAACCGCGCTCGGCTAACCTGTCAATGTTTAATTTGACTCTCTGGAGCACGCTATCGGCCGTGGTGTTTATACTTGTCTCCTTCTCTTTAGTGCAAAGGCAGCACCCCTAGTATAATTGCTTATACTTCTACACAAACTATCACTGTGTATTCAACGTTGACATATTATAACTCATTTGTCCAGTCATTTGTGGCATTTGAAAAGACCTTAGATCATATGCTAGTGTTTGATGATTAGTTTATTCATTTCTGCCACTTCAACAACGAATTAAAGGGGACCTATTATGCAAAATTCACTTTTATGAGGTGTTTAAACAACCAGCCTATAATGGTAAATATCCACCCACTTCTTTTTTATAATCCCCATAATTCATAAACAGTAGCCGCGTTTTCATTACCCTTCAAATTGCGCAAATTGAAATCGGTAATAGAAAGTACGCTCAATGGAAACACGTCAATTTCGCGAAAACTCCCATATATCGCTAAAAAGGTTTTACGCTCGCATGGTTTTCCAGGCAATTCGAAAAAGGAAAATTTCGCTAAACTGCAATGGAAATAGCATTTTCACATTTACAGTTCACCTGACAGATGTTTGGACAGAAGATGAGATTAGTTTTTCATTAAAGCTGCAGTCAGTACTTTTTCCTCTTTGTCGCCATCTCTGTTTGAAATCTGCAATTGTAGTTATTTGCGAAATGTATGTGAAAAAGTATGACCAACATAAGAATTTTCACCAGAAAATGTCATCTTTATAAAGTTTCATCATTCGGATGAAAACAGTAGAATTTTGTTGATTGTTTATTTTGTGACGACTTGTTCAGTCATTTGTGGCATTTAAAGATTTTAGGTTATACGGTGACATTTAGTTGACCTGTTTAGTTTTTTGATGTCTAGTTCAGCCATTCATGGTACTTAAAGGGATACTCCACTTTTTTTGGAAATAGGCTCATTTTACAACTCCCCCAGAGTTAAACAGTTGAGTTTTACCGTTTTCGAATGTATTGAGCCGATTTTTCTGATGTTTAGAAGAATATCAGTACCCAGACAGTTTCTGGTCTCATTGACTTCCATAGTATATTTTTTCCTACTATGGAAGTCAATGAGACCAGAAACTGGTTACTGATATTCTTCTAAATATCAGAAAATCGGCTGAATGGATTCGAAAACGGTGAAACTCAACTGTTTAACTCTGGGGGACTTTCCAATAAAAGTGGAGTATCCCTTTAAAGGGAAACTTAAGTAAAACGGTGGCATTTAGTTGACCTGTTTAGTTTGTGAGGACTAGTTCAGTCATTTATTAGGACTTGGCATTTAGTTTATAAAACTGTATATTTTGTGGTGGACTAGTCAGTCATGGCACTTAGATATTTGAGGTTATACAGTGAGACCTGTTGAGTTTCTAGTCATTTCTGCCATTGAAATAAAAAAATACAGTGGAACTTAGTCGAGCTGTTCAGATTATGTGGCACTTAAAGAATTTAGGTCATGTGGTGACAGAAATCTTTAAATCAGCGCAGTGACCTCATCATCACTAAAATAGCTAAGCAGGCTGTTCATCATCGTTCGTTCTTTGGACAGCCTAGAACTTCTTTGAATATAAAGTAGCTTCTAAAGTGACTATATTAAAGTCCTGTATATTTAAAAAATAATAAGAGTATTAAATTAATTTCTCATCCACTTTCATCTCACTGATCCACTGTGCACGGATAGATTTATCGAGGAGTGTGTTGAGATGACAGAATCCGGTGTTCGCGGCGAGCGTTCTAAAAATCTCTCCTAATCTGCTTAGCTTCATTAGAAGAGATCGAGGAGGATTACAGTGAACTGCATGTATATGAACATAATTCCTAGCAATATTTAAGCGGCTCATAGATAAATACATCATCAGGGATGCACAAACAGCAACAAAAAAGCAATTAATTAAACTCCCTTCATGGAAAATGATCCGTTAGTTGCCAGCCTTATGAGTTATTGCCAGGTTGTGGTAATTGGCTGAATATATGGCAAAGGTTATGACGGCATGCACATATGGGAGCGTGCTCATACATGCAAATGTACATACGAGTACATTGACATCCGTGTGCCTCAACTTTCTTGAGTTCAAGTTACAATCTAATAGTACTATGAGAAGCAAGCAACAGTATAATAAGTTATGAAGGATTTGCAGGTGAAATCAAATTGAAGTGTGGTTTTGTCTCATGGGATTTATCTGATGTCACGCTGTTGCCCACCTCAGTCTGCCGAAGTAAAAACGATTTTACCTGCTAATTAACAAGACAAAAACAAAATCGAAGGATAATATGATTAGAAACGCTAGAAAAACGAAGCGAGCTTATATCTGACCCCGTGGTTGGCTGGCAGGGTGGCTGAGGTGAGCACAGATTGGTGATGATGGAAAAGGTTCCTTTCCTCAATTACGCCTGTTCCAGGGCGTTCAGCGCATAATCACACGGAAATAAGCCTGCGACATGACTTTAATTGAGGAAGTTAACAAGGTTAGCTACACTTTACCAATTTCACACCGCACAAATCACTCCGCCGACCTTCAGAATGAATATCCATAAACCTTTTGCCTAAAAACAAGTGCAGGAGAATAAATTTAGGCAATCATGTCATTAATCTCCTGATAGAAATGGGAAAGTAGCAGATCCTTGTCTTACGCTCTCAAAGCTAAAGGAAGCAATATAACATAGCTTAACTGTTCCTCTGGTTTGGCACACCTGGCGTACTCAATTTTCTTTTGCTGGGGAAAATTAAGAGCCCTGTTTAACGTTCAAGTCGTGGGTTGGGTTCACACACCTTTTGACCACTAGATTTACACTACCATTCAAAAGTTTGCTAAATTTATACGATCAAAAATATTGTAAAAACTGTAATATTGTGAGATATTGTTACTATTAATTTTAGTATATTTTAAAATGTCATTTATTTCTGTTCTGAATATTTAATCTGTTCAAAGCATCATTACGCCATTCTTCAGTGTCATGCGATCCTTCAGAAATCATACTAATATGCCGATTTGGTGCTCGAGAAACATTTCCCTTTAATAATTGATGTTGAAAACTGCTTAATATTTTTATTGAAAGTTTGAAACTGTGATTTTTTTCCCCCTTGCGATTAATCCCATCTAAAATGATAGTTTTTGTTATATTATAATGGAAACTCCGAATCCATGTAGAAACAACATATAGACTGTATGTTAAATATTTGTTTAATGTTATCTTTTCATAAATGAAGGCCAGTATCACCGATACCAATAATGTTACTGATGTCTCAATGAATTTTTTTCTTCTTCTCAATTTTAGCCATTAAGTATAGCCATTCAGCATTACAGTATAATAATAATAATTCATTACATTTATATAGCGCTTTTCTCTGCACTCAAAGCACTTCACATAGAAGGGGGAGTCTCCTCAACCACCATCAACTCTGGTGGTGTATTCAGTATAATTGAAAGTAATATTTTTTTTAACCTTTATCAGGCTTGAAAAAAATATAACTTTTAATTTAAGAGAACTTAAAACATTCTTCATTCAAACCCAGTGTTATAAATGTCAGATTTACCTGTGCACTTTAATATATCAAGGCTCAACGCTAAGGTTTTTTTTACTATTGGCCCAGTTACTTGCCCTGTCAAAGTGCACAAAAAAAGTTATTGCTTTCATTGTTTTTGACCCATGTTATCTTGTAAACAGGTAGGAAATATACAGAAATTGAATAAAGTTGTAAAACCCTTCAGTCTTTACTGCATAAATCATAAATTAAACATAGATTAATGCTTATTAAAGCCACAAAAGTTATTCAGTCAACAGCAGTGAGTGATTTTCATTTCTTTAAGTAATATTAATAACAAACAGCACCAGGTTTATTAGGCTGCTGTCACTTTAAGACCTGCCGCAGATCTGCATATCCCATTTACTCACAACTCTACATTCATTAAGACTGTGCTTACAAGGGTACTCGACAAAATGATCATTTTAGCATCATTTTGTGTGTTTTTGTCCATTTAAGTGAGAACGAGAACTGAATGCAGTACTGGCTGAGTCCTCTTTTGTATCTTATCGTGATTGAATGGTTTAAAAGCATTTGCATACATAAGAGCGTGATCATATAATGTAACTCTAGCTAAATGATGATCGGACAAAATTTGATGCTGCGTTAATTGCGTGAGTAAATATTTTTAACTTGTTAAACTGGAAAAAAAAATAGAATATAATTTCAGACGGTGGGAAAGATAAAATGCCTTGAGTAGAAAACAAATATAGATCAGCTCGGAGTTTGTCTGTTTCAGCAAGCTAAACTTATTTCCTTTTCCTGTCAAGATGGCACTTTCCTGCAGAGCGTGTCTGTAAACTCAGCAAGAGAAAGAACGAAAGACGTTGTAGGCAAGCACCCGTTAACTAAGCAAGCAAGATCTTTTTGAATTCTTTTTCGAGGCACTGATTTCCAGACTCAGACCCCAGGTGTCGAGTGGAGGCGGCCCGTCTGCGGCTGTGGTCTCACAGGTCACAGTGAAGGTCACGGGTACGGTGTCCAGTCGCAGCATTAGCGGCTAATGAATGCTCGGCCATGCCTCGCTTCCTGTAGCGCTTCGTATTATTCAAAGCTCTCTCCGGTGTCTGATCAGTCAGCGAAACCGCGTCCGTAGTGTCACCGCGCTGAGGGATAGCCACCCGTTCCCTAAACGCAAGCTTATGACTCACACGGATGTAACGGCAGTCATCCGTCTGCGCTCTGATTTGCTCTGATTGTCCACCGGGCCGCGCGCCGGGCGTCGTTAACCCCTCTGTCACTCCGGAGAGAGTGATGAACTTGGCTGGGGGTAAACATTGCCCTTAAAGCATCTCCACACACATCCAATAGATATATGAATTTCAATTGAATTTCAAATGGTCCGGACCTTGAGAGGACTTCAGGTGACCTTTGTCAATGCCCCACTGTAGGGGAGAGCGCTTATATATTCAACCCCCTCGAGCGCAGGGATCAAGGCTGAAGATTCACCTTCAAAATGACACCAGGGCCTTTGCGGGTTTCTTTTTTCTTTTTCTAAATAGTGAATTTTTCTTCAGTTAATGCTGAATTGAGTGTCGCTATTTTTCTGGACAAAACTTCACAGTGTCTCTTATCACACACTGTAATGGGCATGAATGATTTATGGAATCAGACATGGAAGGTTTTTACTCGAAAAATGATTTAACAATTTAAAAACAACCCCATAGACCTCCGAATTTGAGGTTAACCACCCTATAACACACCTAAAAACTATGTTATTTTAGTAATATTTATATACTATCATGGTATTTATTAATAAAACAGTGTTATTTTAGTAATATTTATATACTATCATGGTATTTATTAATAAAACAGTGTTATTTTAGTATTATTTATATACCATCATGGTATTTATTAATAAAACAGTGTTATTTTAGTAATATTTATATACTATCATGGTATTTAATTATTAATAAAACAGTGTTATTTTAGTATTATTTATATACCATCATGGTATTTATTAATAAAACAGTGTTATTTTAGTAATATTTATATACCATCATGGTATTTATTAATAAAACAGTGTTATTTTAGTAATATTTATATACCATCATGGTATTTATTAATAAAACAGTGTTATTTTAGTAATATTTATATACTATCATGGTATTTATTAATAAAACAGTGTTATTTTAGTATTATTTATATACTATCATGGTATTTATTAATAAAACAGTGTTATTTTAGTATTATTTATATACCATCATGGTATTTATTAATAAAACAGTGTTATTTTAGTATTATTTATATACCATCATGGTATTTATTAATAAAACAGTGTTATTTTAGTAATATTTATATACTATCATGGTATTTATTAATAAAACAGTGTTATTTTAGTAATATTTATATACTATCATGGTATTTATTAATAAAACAGTGTTATTTTAGTATTATTTATATACTATCATGGTATTTATTAATAAAACAGTGTTATTTTAGTATTATTTATATACCATCATGGTATTTATTAATAAAACAGTGTTATTTTAGTAATATTTATTAGGGATGGGACGGTATGAAAATTTCATATCACGATTATAGTGTCCAAAATTATCGCGATTATCAATATTATCACGGTTTTCTTAAAATTAGATGGAAAGTGTTCAAAAAGAACTGATGCTCACACTGAAAACATTTAAACAAGTTTTATTATTGAAAATCAACAAACAACAAATAAACAAGCAGCTGTATGCAGTTTTTTTTAAAGCAAGATTCTATTCTATGGCATTTCCTTCTTTATAATGCCCGTTGTCAATAGCAACGCATTATTAGGGACTTTAAGCAACTTAGGGACTTTAAGCAACAGCTGTTGATAGAACGGCGACGGCAGCCGAAAATAAACAGTTAACTGCCATAGCTAAAGAGCGCAAAAATCACTAAGCAACAGTAAAGAGCACGGCATAGAGAATAATTTAATCATCAGACAAAATACAAAAAGAAAGTTATTTTAAAAAGAAAGAGAAGGGTTGATTTTAGCACTTAATGATATACAGAAACGATTTCAATGCCACATAACCTAAAACATAACATTAACTGTCTTAATCTGTCACGTAGTAACGTCTACGGCAAATCAGCTGTTCTCCCGTAGTAGACGGTTAGCCTACAGTAGAACGTCAAGAAGTAGCAGTTAATGTCGCGCAATAGAACGCCAGAATGCCGTTGCCATTCCACCAGAGGCTGTTGCTTAAAGTCCCTACACACACAGCGCACATCAATATCACAACAGACACGGGCTCGTTTAATTCAAATACAACTTGCCGGCCGTCTTGAGTCCAGTTTTTGATCGTTTTGAAAATGAAATCAGAGTTGATTTATTGTGATCATCTTGTCTGGACGATTGTTTTACTAAATTAATTTATAAACGGGTAAGATTTAAAACATTAGCTAAACTCATTATCAATTCAATAATTAAATCGGTGTAATACGTGATGCATCTATACATTACTATCCCTTAAAACGTCACTCTTAATAATAATCTTATTTGAAGATGTTCGTTCGTCGGCTCAAAGACACTTGCTGCAAAATTTTCTTCGCGGAAGCTTCACGTCTATTTCAAGTGAGTGACATAAAATGTTTAAACTCAAAACAACATTTCGTGCCCAATTGTTTCCCAGACCTAGTTTCGGTATTTAGGTCAAAGTTAACTTGCCTTGCGTTCGCTATACAACAGCGGGTGATGGTTACACAAGAAGACGACTCGGCAGATTTTAAGTGTTTCTTTTGGACGGTGACTTTTTGTTCTGCAGACAGGGTGACTATCCTCGATCAAGTTTCCCTCAGGACTTTTGTAAAAGCCTAACTATGACCACATCCCAGATTTGGTCCTCTTAAAAGGCTGAATCTCCCAAGCACGGTCACTGCCTTCCGCCATTCCTTCTCGAATAGCAAACATTGCGTGCAGCACGCGGCTGCGTCAGACTGGCCGACAGGATTTACAGTGAGGTATTAAAATCGCGATAATCGAATACGGTTTTAATGATAATTAAATTTTAAGCGATAATACTAACCGTCAGTATATTTTATCGTGGTTTATCGCGAAACCGGTTATCGTCCCATCCCTAATATTTATATACTATCATGGTATTTATTAATAAAAAAGTGTTATTTTAGTATTATTTATATACTAATAATATGGTATTTATTAAATGTTGTGTTGTCTATTTTTTCCAGTATTTTTTTTTTAATTTTTACTTTTAAGTTATAGTAATTTTACGTGCTTTTATATTTTAATTTGACTAAATGTAGTACTCTAAAATCGATGAAATGTTAAATAAAAAATATTTATTGTATTATTTATACCCTTTCAAAAGTGTATATTTTAGGATTTGATATTAGAAATGTAATTTTGATAAATATACAGTAGTATTGCTGAAAATCTTGGAATATTAAGGTACTGAACAAGTACAGCCTCTTAAATAATGCTGGTCCATGTTGTCCATGTCCAAGTGTGTAAAAAAAAACAACACCTTTTTTTATAAAGCAATGGCAATTAATTAAACATTGAGCTAATAAATAAATATAAATATATACAGGATATATGTAGGGAATAGTTTTATGTTATATATATGTAGAAAAACTAAAAAACTATATAAATTTAATTTTGGTAGTCTGACATTTTTACTGTTTGTTATATATATTTAAATGTCCTTGTGGGTTTTAGTTCATTTGCTGTTGTAGGCTGAGAGTAACTTTGATATTACTGAATACATTTGGTGAAGTGACATGGAACTGTAATGCGGTCAAAACCTGCCTGGAACTACTTTAGCCGTGCTTTTCCCGTGCGTTTCCTATCAAACAACTGCACACCTTAGAATCCTTGTCAATCAATCAGATTCAAGCATTGTATAACCTTAAGTACAACTTATATTTGTGATTTGTATGTTGTCTGATATCTAGATGATCATAACTACAAACAATGCTGTAGTATCAGAGCAAAGGCCAGCTCCCACTGGACCATCTGAGAGTCTTTAATTGGTCAAAAACACAAGTGTCAATTAAGATGACAGGTGAAACCGTGCATCAGGCATGTACATTTAACCTCACTCGTCCACTTTGACAGATCCTACATTCTCCTATCACCATAGTAGCTAGACATTTGATTCGGTTTAACTTTAAATACACCAAAGGGGAAAAGGGGATTTCTGACTGATGGTTGCATCCTTGAAAATAGTGTGTACGCTGTGTGTTCTTGTCAACTGCATGGCCATTTTTATAGCTAGATTAGCTACAGCTGGATTAGGGAAATTGAACATCTATAACGTAGGCTACACCTTTTACTGAAATGACAGCTTTGAGTGATGTGTCAATCAAATGCATATGATGCTTCAGGCTGAGATCTGTGCGCACACACACAGAGCCATGGAGGTCTCTCTTCATTTTTCAGTGTGCTGTGTTTGCAGCTGTTGGTTATCCCCCTGATCCCAGACAGACCCAGGCCGGGTGGTTTTGACAGTTCTGACGGCCGCTGTCCTAACCCTCAGTGCACAGAGTAATCTCACCTCACCTGGCGCTCTCTTCCCACCTGTCCCCAGCTGAGCTGCATTGCTGACATCATTAAACTTGCATCCAGATGCCCGAGCAAACTGACACAGCTGTGTCTATCGGACAAGAAATATTCAACACTGCATACTCATAGTTCAGCCGGTGCCTTGGATAGGAGTTAACATAGCGTTGTAAAACGAAGCACTTTAATATTTGTTTTGATTTGAAGTTTAGAATTTCTATTTTTATTTTTTAGGATAGTGCAGAAGAGAATAAATGGAGAAAAGAGGAGGGAAAAGATTGCAAATTGGATTTAAACCTGTTTAGATGGCAAATATTGCAAATTGGATTTTAAATTAACAACTTGTTTAAAAAAGACTGTTAAAAACAGCAACAATTGAATAGCATTCATCCATCCATCCATCCATCCATCCAGTATATAATATACTGTGTTCTTCCATCCATCCATCATCCATCCATCCATCCATCCATCCAGTATTTAATGTACTTTGTTCTTTCTTCCATCCATCCATCCATCCATCCATCCATCCATCCATCCATCCATCCATCCATCCATCCATCCATCCATTCATATCCATCCAGTATATAATATACTTTGTCCATCCATCCATCCATCCATCCATCCATCCATCCATCCATCCATCCATCCATCCATCCATCCATCCATCCATCCATCCTTCCATATCCGTCCAGTATATAATATAGTTTGTCCATCCATCCATCCATCCATCCATCCATCCATCCATCCATCCATCCATCCATCCATCCATCCGTCCAGTATATAATATACTTTGTCCATCCATCCATCCATCCATCCATCCATCCATCCATCCATCCATCCATCCATCCATCCATCCATCCATTCTTCCATATCCGTCCAGTATATAATATACTTTGTCCATCCATCCATCCATCCGTCCAGTATATAATATACTTTGTCCATCCATCCATCCATCCATCCATCCATCCATCCATCCATCCATCCATCCATCCATCCATCCATCCATCCATCCATCCATCCATCCATCCATCCATCCATCCATCCATCCATCCAGTATTTAATGTACTTTGTTCTTTCATCCATCCATCCATCCATCCAGTATATAATATACTTTGTTCTTCCATCCATCCATCCATCCATCCATCCATCCATCCATCCATCCATCCATCCATCCATCCATCCATCCAGTATATAATATACTTTGTTCTTCCTTCCATCCATCCATCCATCCATCCATCCATCCATCCATCCATCCATCCATCCATCCATCCATCCATCCATCCATCCATCCAGTATATAATATACTTTGTTCTTCCATCCATCCATCCATCCATCCATCCATCCATCCATCCATCCATCCATCCATCCATCCATCCATCCATCCATCCATCCATCCATCCATCCATCCATCCAGTATATAATATACTTTGTCCATCCGTCCGTCCGTCCGCCCATCCATCCCTCCATTCATTCATCCGTCCAGAATATAATGTACTTTGTTCTTCCATCCATCCGTCCAGTATATAATATACTTTGTCCGTCCATCCATCCGTCCAGTATATGATGTACTTTGTCCGTCTGTCTGTCCATCTGTCCATCCATCCATTTTGTAAATAGCTGTTGGCTCTCACTGTGCATTTTTCTTCTACTCTTGATGCTTTCAGTACTGCATTCAGCAGGGATTTTAAATCCTTTGTTGTATTCCTGAAAAAAAAAAAAAACCTTATTAAAAGATACAATTTGCCCCAACCCCAAGATTAAGAACAGAATTATTAGTTTCTTCAAGAAAAAGTGAAGAGTTGAATTTGTGGCGACAACTAATTCATAAAGGTAAGCAGTCATTAAAATGGCAAATCCTGGGAGGCCTAGGTTTTTATTGAATTGTACTTTTCCATTTTGGGCTCATTTTGGTTCAGATATAATGAAAACAATGAATTGGGAGATTAGCTTACTGCACTTTCTAGAACCCCATAATACTCTCATCATGGAAAACATTGGAACGCTAGATTATTACTCAAGTAAAACGATAAGGTAGGAAGCGGAAAGAGGCGGGAGAATAAATCCGCTCGCAGTGGTCCTCTAATCAACAGCTCCTTTCATTTCAACGCACTGGATTATTTTTAGGAGGGTAATAAAGAATACAGAAAGCAAAGAAAGGAAAAAAATTGTGTATGCATTTGATTGTGTTACAGCTCCGAAAAGCCACCGCACTGTATCTAATGCACTGCACTGCTAGGCAGTCTTTTCCTGAGCGCCGCTCTCAAAGCCCAGCTGAATTGCTGTGACCTAGAGCAATTCTTGAACAAATAAGATTGCCTTCGTGTGTGCATTATTTTCTGTTGACATTTGCTAAGCGCTTGGGCTGCTGGCCAGGGGAGACGGATGAGGGTCTAAAATGTGTCTGGATGTGCCGTGTCTTTAATGTTACCTTGGGAGGAGAAAAAAGACAATGGTATTCCTGTCCACAGTCACAGCGCAGAGCCCCGGCGTGTCAGAGGAGGGAATAGGTTATTTTATTCTCACTCTTTCTCGTTTTCTCCCCCCACCCCCGCTATAGTTTTTGAAAAGAGAGACAAAAACACTCGGCAATCATCAACTGAAGGTGCCCCTCTCACAGATCCTCAGTTTGATCTGTTGGGTCTTATATTTATCAACGTGTTCATACGGTTTTGACCTGCTGTTTCCTGGGTCATTCTTTAGCTTTTCATTATGTCAACTTTATATTATTCGTCAAGGTTTTTTTGCAGCAAAACAGTCTTCATTTAGTTTTGCGTGACCATTTCCCTCCCCCTCTTTTACCCTTATGCTGACGTCACACTGCACGATTTTCAAAGTAGTCGGGTTACTGTTCTTTTCACACTGCATGACTGTCTGGGGTAACATTCGGCTGCTGGTGTGTTCACACTCAACGATGGCTCGGCGACAGGTTTCACACTGCATGACTTTACAACAGAAAGAATCGCTGACAACTTCTGTTTGGTCCGCAAACTTCATTTCACAACCAAACACACGTGAGAAGTGAGAAGGAAATGACGCGAGGTCATGCGTGCATGAGACTGTCCGAAATTGTTATTAAAAATGATAGCCTGCAAGAAGGTCCTGATCCAGATTGTCTGGCTGCGAAAAGGAGAATAAGGTGCCAGTGATTTCGGGCAATTTTCTGAGATTTCACAAAACCTGTCGGCGAGCGAAAATCGGGACTAAAATAGTTCAATGTGGACTCGGCATTAGAAATAAACAAGTAGGTTTTTGTTAACCTCTTAACGCCCGAATTTATATAGCTGTATATAAAAAAAATGTTTTATGTGTGTTTTTGCCTTTAAGTAGATGATAAATAATGTTGAGATTATCAATTTCACTTTTGCACAACAAATAAATCGAAATTTTGGTATGTTGCAAATTTGCAACAGCGGGCATTATGGTCAATTTGGGGTCAATTTGGTATGTTGCAAATCTGCAACAGCGGGCATAATGGTCAATTTGGTATGTTGCAAATGTTGCAAATGTTCCTGACCGTGCGTAAACAGGAAATAAGTCCGTCACTTTGCGGTCCCACTAGAAACAAGTGCTTGCCGAAGGTCCTAGGTCCGTAGCGAATATGCACTGACCGGCATTGGGGGAATGCAGACGTTATCTTGGCTGGTTGACTGAGTTAAACGGTTTGTTGCATATTTGCGACATTGGGCGTTAAGGGGTTAAGTACCTTGCAGGCTTCGATATGCAAATGTCCTCTGTTATGATTGGCTAATCGCAGCGTTCCGCAGTATTTCACACTGTTGCTCATTAGGGCAAGCCAAGTTGCAGAATAATGAATAGGTGTTGATTTCTACATGTGGAAGTGGCTGTGATGTCATATCTACAGGTCGACTCATAAGGGTTAAGAATATCTAAAGGCCAGTGCAATGCACATTCATGGTATAGACCATTTTGCGAGATGTAAACAACACTGGTCCAGAAGCACTTCCTGTTTCATTTTTTTAACACGACATAAACGTAGGCATAAAATACAACCAACAGAACATATACAACTGAATAAAAAAGTTAAACAAACATCTTTAAGATGTTTTCTTTACATTTGAAATAAAGAAACCATTTACGAACTGAAACAGGAAGTGTTTCTGGACCAGTGTTGTTTACATCTTGCAAAATGGTCTATACTTTAAGGAATTGGACTTTTGGAGACATGAAAAGCCACAAAACTCCAATTTTGCAAGGTCTTCAAAGATATTTATATTTGATTTAGCTAATATACTAATATACTTTTATTTGGGGTGCATTAAATTGATCAAAAGTGACAGTAAAGCCTTGTACATTGTTACATTTTTTTCCAAATAAGTGCTCTTCTTTTTAACTTTTTATTCGTCAAAGAATTCCTCAAACAAATGTATCACGTTTTTCACAAAATAGCAAGCAGCACAACCGTTTTCCACATCGAAAATAAGAAATGTTTCTTGAGTAGCAAATCAGCATATTCAAATGATTTCTGAAGGATCACGTGACACTGAAGACTGGAGTAATGATGCTGAAAGTACAGCTTTGCATTACAAGACAATATGTTTCTTTTTTAATATGTGAAAATATTGGTAACACTTTACAATAAGGTTCATTAGTTAACATTAGTAAATGCGTTTACTTACATCAACTAACAATGAGCAATGCATTAGTTCCAGTGTTTATTAATCTTTGTCAATGTTAGTTAATGCAAATCCAGCTGTTCATTGTGCGTTCACGTTAGTTCAAAGTCCATTAACTAATGTTAACTAATACAACCTTTGATTTTAATAACGTATTAGTAAATGTTGGAATTAATGTTAACTAAGATTAATAAATGCTGAAGAAGTATTGTTCGTTCTTAGTACATGTTAACTAATGTAGTTTACTAATGTTAACTAATGAACCTTATTGTAAAGTGTTACCAAAATATTAAAGAGTTTTCTATGGTTAAAAAATTACACACATGCTAAAAAAAATATTTCGATGTACAATTATGAAGACTATCAGCTGAATAAATGTCGTTTGGTTACTTTTTTGGATGATATTTCAAACTATTACAAGTCGTAATCACTACCATTTATTTGTTTCAATAAATGGTTTTGGATGGACTGGGAAGGAAATGCTTGATTTAAACTTTAAAGTATAGATACGTAACTTTCTTTTTTGGAGAGCTATTATCAATGATACGTGATCTTTAATACGTTTGCGCTAATGTATTCATCGTACAGGAAGCTGAATATGAACCACTGCACCGTTTCATGTCCTACATGCATATTTTGTAAGAGGCACATGATATATCTCTGATTTGGAAGACTGCCTTTTCCCTCACAATAAGCGGAGAGGAACGAGAGCGAGAGAAATATTTCTGCGAGTGTGGCTTTATGTCTTCCCGCAGCTGCTCGGTGTCCCCTCTCTGTATTAATCATCTCTGTGCAGATCAGAAGTGCGATAGGCCCGGCATCCTCCGAGACTAGCCTTCATCTCGCCGTCAAAGCCCACTCCAGACCCTCTCCCAGGCGAAGACTCCTGCAATATCCCTAATCCTTGCGGCTAAGGATAATTTATGATCAAATAAAAGAAAAGCAGGTCAAAACTAATGTCACATTATGATCAGCCACCCTGGTTGATAAAAGCGGGACTGGGACGGTGGCGTTGTGTGGTCCTCTGTGGCGTCGGTACCTGGCCGCTGCACTACAGTAATTACCCCACTGTCACCCCGGTAAGTGGTATTAATGGCAGCCTTGTGCACTCTAGTCCGCGCTGAGCTTGGAGAATAGTGAAACGGGATTATTATGGGCATCCAGCTGCGCGTGAATCTAAACGTGCAGGTGTTACATGAGCTTTTGTGTGCTTTTTGTTTCCACACACACACACACAAGTTGTGCGCTTCACGTCGAAGACGACGGGGAGTCTTTTCTCCCCCCTTCTTGTTTCCGTGTCTCCTTTCCTGCCTCGGTGTGCGTCTCCCCCCTCCTCTGCGCATTGTAAAGGAAAAAGCACTCTTCCAAATTACTGATACATCATCTGAAGTCATTAGTGTGGTGCATTTTTAAACAGCTGTGTGTTTGTAAAATGCGAAATAATGATTGTGAGCCCTCTTTCGTTTCCCGGCAGCCCCAGTCGGCTGCCTCCTGTCACACGCCATTCACATCCAGGGGCCAAACGCACCACATCCATTCTGATTGGGCATGAATATTTAATTGGGCGGCGCCAAATGATCCTATTTGTCATTCAAAACTGGTGTGTCATCAATATGGCGTCTTTGAGATGTAGTTGCTGGGAGAAAAGTCCTCCGGGCACAAAAGCCCGGGATTGATTTCCTCTGGGTGCCGTAGAGCGTTTGTAATTGGCTGGAATGTGCCGTTCCAGTGGGGCGACGACTCAAAGTTCTGCTCCGAGTCTCTGTTCTTACTGTAAATAACTTTTACTTAGCATTGCATGTGAGGAAATTCAAGCATGATCTCGTTTTCTTGCAGATGTTTGAAGTGTGCCGATGCACCGTGTCAGAAAAGCTGCCCGACTAATCTGAACATAAAGGCCTTCATTACTAGTATCGCAAACAAGGTATGTTGCCTATCTACAAGTTGACTTTCTTGAATGTTTTTGGTCTGATTGCGCATTATTCTTCTGATTTTGTAATGTTTCATCAAATTGTAAGAACGTACAGACTCCTTCACAGACTAGGCCATGTGCGCTGTTAGAGGTTGACAAAAACCGGCATATTCTACTCCATTTTTATATGGAACTGAACGTCCATCGGTCTATTTTCCCAATATGTTTTCAATGCCAATTTGAATGTTCATTTTAATTTGAACAAGTAATTTACTCACCCCCATGTCATCCAAGATGTCCATGTCTTTCTTTCTTCAGTCGAAAAGAAATTAAGGTTTTTGATGAAAACATTCCAGCATTTTTCTCCGCATAATGCACTTCAGTGGGAACCAAACGGTTCAAGGTCCAAGTCATTTGGTTCAGTCAACGAACGAAACGAACGAATTGACTCGGAAAAAGATTCGTTCATTTTGATGAACGAGTTCGAACAGGAGAGTCACGAACGTGTATCACAGAACAGAGCATTTGAGCTTATAAAATTTAAATGAGCGATCGTTTTGCTTGTTAAGACCCTTATTCATCTTCTGGGATCGATTAAAGCCCTTTGAACAGTTTGCAGTTTGTACTGAAAGTGTCTTTTGGACCTTGAACCGTTTGGTTCCCATTGAAGTCCATTATATGGAGAAAAATGCTGGAATGTTTTCATCAAAAACCTTAATTTCTTTTCGACTGAAGAGAGAAAGACGCGGACATCTTGGATGACATGGGGGTGAGTAAATTATCAGCAAAAGTTTTTTCAAAAGTGAACAACTCCTTTAACATATTTTTTATGTTGAATTGTAATGGATTTTTTGTTTTTTTAAATAGACGATGTTTTTAATTATTATTATTCTTTTAATTATTTAGACTTTGGATTTGTTTTTAAATAATTGTGTTACAAATGTTCAATATAGTCAGTAGCCTTTAGTTTACATTATATTGTAATCTAGAAAACACACGTTTAGCTGTTTTTAATTGCTAGTTGGTTGCAGGTCACATTAGGAATAGGGGTCAATTTCATTTTAAAAAGGATTTTATTGGGCTATTATACCTCTATGCACAGGATGAGTCATCTGTATTTCCGGTCCATTTTTTCAGGTAGAAAAAGAGTATTTTAAATGCATATATCTAGAAAAAGCTCAAATGTTAAGGAGTGCACTCGCATATAGATGCTAACAGACACGGGCGAAAAGCCACAAAACTTTTATTTTCATTTCATGGGTTCTTTTAGCTTCTAAAAGCCGGATATAGAAAGCCAGCTAGAACAGGGATACATCAGCCCAGTATAACAAACAGCAAAACAAACAGAAAAGAACTATTACCTAACTCATCACATTTCATATATTTCCCTTACGTTGTACAACAGGTTCCTAATATAAGATATGTAACTTTCATATCAAATATACTTCTGCAGAGAAAGGCATTTTTTATTATGGTATTAATGTTTACATTTCATATGGTATGAAAATGAAATGTCATTTTCTTCATGCGTTTTTTTTTTCCTCTTTCCTTTTGTAGTGTGCTCTTGGGATGATTAGATTTTTTTTTTCAAACAGACTCCTGGGATTTCAAATGCTGCTACATAAGTCACTTCTTACATATGAAAGTCTTATTTTATCTCACAAGTTCATCGTGTAGTTTATTTAGTTAAAGAAATGCATTTCATCCTTTTTTTTGTATATGCTTATGCATTTACTTTAGAACAGTGCTTTAAATAAAACTTTTTTTATTTTTATTATTATTGCCACAGCCCATATACAACCACAGACAACAATTATTTTATCGACGGTAAGATTTTTCCCATCCTCACCGACCTTGTCATAATATCCGTTTAAATGATCATACGACGCCTCCTCGCTCGCTGCTTTGTCGACGGCGGCCGCGGCGCGACACTGCTGACTTGTGTTGCCAGATTGGGTGTTTTTACACTACATATTAAAGCCTGTTTATGTGTGTTTTAGCCGGGTTTTCGCCTGGAAGGCTCTATAGAAATCTGGCTCCCTATTGTACGAAGTTAAACTGAGAGAGCGCGCGTTCACAGACACCAGGATGAACGCGTTCACAGTAACGTTCATCAGGCAGTGATACAGTACGTTTAGTTCACGTTCGCCCAAAATATGAATGCGTTCAGGCACAACACTGATGTTACGTTTGCACGAGCAATTAGTTGCTGGCCGCAGTTCACTTAATGGCCACCGGTGTCGCTAATAAATAACAAGGGTTTCTGAATTTAACATATAATGATTAATAAAAAGAAATAAGGTTAGTTTGAAAAAGAAGTTACCATTGGGATTTGCCACATCTGGGTCAAAAAGCTTTCTCAAAAGTGTTACAGGAGGGCATTTATCTAAAAACCAAAAACTCTTTTGATGATCCAATCAGTTCTTGATTTCATTTTGTCTCTGAAATACGTCACTTTTCAGAAGTAAAATGGCTTGTGTTTCACCCAGCATAAGAAACACAAAAATGTTGAATTGGCATATACTAAATATGCTAAACACATCTCACTACAGGGATTATACCATCCATGTACTAAAAACATCACACAAGATGTCAGATCCCCCAGTTTTTTGTTTTTTTTTACAGTCTATGGTCAGACCCGAGCTCTTCATCAAGATGACAGACATTGCCATTGTAAAAGACGTAATTGTGACATCTATAGCCGGTGCAGAACTGCGGTGGTGAACTTAGAGTTATGCTTTTAATAAGAGATCTGCTGTTGGATGCCGTGAATTATTCGCAGGATATAATGAGTTTTTGTGCTCATTTGTTTGACTTTTCTAGGGAGCGTTTTAAAGCTGCTCTACAGCTGCTCTTATGGATGCATTGGAACTGTGTATTTGAATATCAGTCATTCATTCGAAGCAGGAAAACTGACTTGTACAATCAGCATTTGAATAAAGCCCATGCAAAATGTCTTTAACGCGTGTCGCTGCAACAACACCGTGTTTCTGTGCCGTTGTTCTGTCAAGGTTTCCGTCATACCGCGCATTCTGCGAATTTGGAGAGTACCATTGAGGCGTTCTGGCCCTAATTCAAGGCTGTCTGAAGAAGAGATGTTGTCTGCTTTTTTCAGAACTAGACACATGTCAGTCAGGGGGTGATTACTGTCAGAATGGGCTTGTTAGACAAGAGAGTGAAGAGAGAGAATGAAAAAAGAGTACTGTGGTACTATCACAAAGTTTTTCTTCAACCTCTTATATGAATATAAGTGTTAAAGGTGAATTTTTTTTTATTTCAAACTTTCACTGTTAGAAATGAGTTGTACTTTTGAAAGATGTTTAAACATGAAGTCATTTCAGTAGCCTAATAAAAGATAAAAGCTGTTTCATTTTAGATGGAGCAGGCTGGGTGGGCAGATATTGTTGTGATCTCATGACTAGCTAAATATTACTCACTTTATCTTGTTCACTATTTTTTTTACATTTTTTTTAATGAAATGTGTGTGTGTGTGTGTGTGTGTATATATATATATATATATATATACTGTATATATATATATATATATATATATAGACGGGTTTTCGGCTGGAAGGCTCTATAGAAATCTGGCACCCTGTTGTACAAAGTTAAACTGAGAGAGCGTGCGTTCACACACACCAGAATGAACGCGTTCACAGTAACGTAAATATTAACGCGTTCATGAACTATCGTGTTCATGAACGATTGAACGTGTTCAGGCACAACACTGATGTTACGTTTGCACTAGCAAATAGTTGCTGGCCGCAGTTCACTTAATGGCCACCGGTGTCGCTAATAAATAACAAGGGTTTCTGAATTCTACATATAGTCACTTTAATTTATTTTTTTATGAAATGTGTCTATATATATATATATAGTATATATGTATACATATGTGTGTGTTTGTATATACAGTATATACCCACAGGGTAACACTTTATTTGAAGGGGTGTGCATAAGACTGACATGACACTGTCATAAACATGACATAACACCTGTCGTGAACATGAAGGAGTCTTTATGAATGTTTATGATTTTTTTCATTAAGTGTTATTCAGTAAATTATGACACTTCCAATGCAAAGTTGACATTGTTTAAAATGTCTTTGTTATGACAACTTGACATTTACCAAGACAAAAATGCCTGGATTATGACAACTTGACATTAACAAAGACAGAAATGTCTTTGTTATGACAACTTGACATTAACCAAGAAATCATAACCTGTCACAAATATGTCATAACAGTTCTAATTATCAAACTTAAAGAAGTTATTTAGCTTTGCGTTAACATTACATTACCCTGTCATATGTGTTTGGTTTTGACTTTGGCCATCATTCATGACACCATAACTCTGTCATGAATATTTTACTTGTCCTCAAGTAAAGTGGAACACATTGTACTAGTTATAAAGATGTCATTAAGGGTTATTACGCTGTCAAACAACAGTGTCATTAATATTTCCCCTTACCTCAAGTAAAGTGGAACACGTTGGACTAGTTATAAAGATGTCAGGTTGACAGGTTATGATTTCTTGGTTAATGTCAAGTTGTCATAACAAAGACATTTCTGTCTTTGTTAATGTCAAGTTGTCATAATCAAGACATTTTAAACAATGTCAACTTTGCATTAAAAGTGTCATAATTTACCGAATGACACTTAATGACAACAGTCATAAACATTCATAAAGACTCCTTCATGTTCACGACAGGTGTTATGTCATGTTTATGACAGTGTCATGTCAGTCTTATGCACACCCCTTCAAATAAAGTGTTACCACACACGGTCATAAATACTATAAGTTATTCATATTTTGTTGGTTCTCTTGTTTTTGCATGCTCATGTTTTTTTTTTTGTATGACAGTATACACCCAGCTGTCTAGATGCATACCTTGCCAGGTTTTCTAAAAAAAAAAAAAAAAAAAGCATTTTTTGTTGATGTTCACAGAATTATTATGGGGCGGCACGGACCATTTTGTCAGACAACCCGCTAGGTTTGACGTGTGGGATGGTGTGTCCCACCTCAGACTTGTGTGTTGGGGGGTGCAACTTGTATGCATCCGAGGAAGGACCCATCAACATTGGGGGACTGCAGCAGTTTGCCATTGAGGTAGGACTTTTTCCCATTATCTATTTATTTATTTATAGCACAATACAGAGTAATTGCATAATTGGGAATAAGGCCGTTTTGCATGTTAAATTCAAACCTGCAACGTCCACATTAACATCATAACCCAATGACCACTAACCACAGGGCCGCAGCGGTATATTTGAGGTTTGTAGGAAGAAAAATATGTCCTTTTCATTCTCTTATTTCCATATTAGGTTTTATTCCAACTGAATTTGTATTATCATTTTCTAGCAGCTCACCTGAGTGAGAAGCCATGTATGCTGTAGGCCAGATGGATTCGATTTCATATGAAGGGAAATTTGCAAAAAAAGAAAAAAAACGAGTAACTTTCAAGTGCTTAAGGGTCCGTTTATCTAAAAATTGCTGCATAAGAACTATTCCCTCGTGGTTTAGTGGAGTTAACCTGTTAGAAAAATGTGTATTCTTGTTTCTTTGGATCCCATATGCTGTCATGAAGAGCCTGTGTGGCGTGCCAGTGTTAATGAAGTCTCTCAGCACTAGTCGGCAGCAGTATGAACTCATGATGTGTGACATTCTCCACCGCCACAGACACTATTCGTCTCGGCGGCCCGGCCTTCTGCCACGACAAACGTCAGGATCACCATTGGTGAGCTGGCGCCAGGGAAAAGGGGAATAACTTGTCTCACGTCAATCGAGATGAGGTTAAACCAAAGGAAGCTGCAGATATTTCATGTCTAACTAAAACACACGATGATGATTCGCACTTATGTTCAGAGGAAGTGACGGAAAAGTAGTGAGGATGCGAGATGCCAGCAGACTAGCTTGGAGTAAACATATCCAGGGCATGGTTTATGTAAGCATCATTGTAAAGACATATAATTTGTTTGGTCGCATACATGTTTGTTCCTCTGCACAATGAAACCAGGTGTGCTAATCATTAATTCATTTATATGTTTATGTTTGGCTTTGTTGGCAGAACACAGAACTGCAGTAACAGATAATTAAATAGAAATTAAAGTGCGTGGGTTTGATTTGCTACGTTTGACCCACAATTGTGTGTGCCGCAACGTGGGAGTTTTCAGTACCTTGTAAAGGGCGACGGTCAATACAGTGCATACGGACACAAAACACCTGTTGAAATGCACAATATGTTGAAAAAGCGTTTGGATATAGTGTAAGCCAGCATTGTAAATGTAATTGTGTAGGCTCATTTTCCCTATTTTTATATTTAGATTACCTTCTACCACTGACTTTAGTAACATTAGACACTGCCTAATGTAAAGGAGTAGTTCACTTAAAAAAAAAAAAAAAACTTTTGCTGATAATTTACTCATCCCCATGTCATCCAAGATGTCCATGTCTTTCTTTCTTCAGTCGAAAAGAAATTAAGGTTTTTGATGAAAACATTCCAGGATTTTTCTCCATATAATGGACTTTAATGGGAACCAAACGGTTCAAGGTCCAAAAAAGAGGTCAGTGCAAACTGTTCGAAGGGCGATAACCTTTAAACGATTTCAGATGATAAATAAAGGTCTTATCAAGCGAAACGATCGCTCATTTAAAAAAAAAAAATAACAAAGTTTAAGTTTTACAAGTTCAAATGGTCGTCTTGCTCTGTTCTGTGACTCTCTTCTGTTTTAACTCGTTCATCATAATGAACGAATCTTTTCCAGAGTCAACTCGTTCATTTCGTTCGTTGAATGAACCAAATGACACGAATAAAGATTCGTTCATTTTGATAAATGAGTTCGAACAGGAGAGTCACGAACCTGCATCGCAGAACAAAGCAAGGCGACCATTTGAGCTTATAAAACTTAAACTTTGTTATTTTTTTTTAAATGAGCGAACGTTTTGCTTGATAAGACCCTTATTCATCGTCTGGAATCGTTTACTTTGAACAGTTTGCACCGAAACTCTCGTTTGGTTCCCATTGAAGTCCATCATATGGAGAGAAATCCTGGAATGTTTTCATCAAAATTTTTAAAAGTGAACTACTCCTTTAAGCATTTAAAAAGATTCATTATAGTTTTTAGTTGTTTTATCTGTAACTTGTTCAGACTAAATTTTGTCACATTTTAATATCTTTTTACTGGTTATTGTCCACGTCATAACACTCATCGGCTTACCATTTGAACATGATTTTTAATTTGAATATTGACCAGACGTTTCTAAACAGCATTTTTTTAGTCGTGAAAAGACGTTCAAAATAATCCAAACCCATTTAGTGGGAATATTGGTTGAAGGTTGCTTCATTATTTCGATGCAAAAGCTGCATAAATGTTCCTGTTTTTTATACCCTTTGTGCCTCTTTAAAGCTTCAGGGTTTCTTCAGAATGCAAGTGCACACTACAAATACAATTTAAAAACATGCCCGCTGACATGAATAAGTTTAGCTGGCTGCATTTCAGTGTTGCCGGAGGGTTTGTTTTTCTTTACCTTAAGCAATTTGTTTGCAATTCTAACAGGTTTCACTTCATAGGGCATGTTTCTTAACGGACTGCTCGGAAGGGGGAAACGGAAAGCGCGACAGTTCATTTCCACCCACCTTTGTAACCCGATCCCACCTGTTCCACACAATCACCACAGGCTAAAAAAAAAAAGAAAAGAAAAAGGAAGCGCTTTGGCATGTTAAGTTTCATTACTTCATGAAGGATAAGAAGAGCAATTACAAAAGCAGTCTCTCTCTCTTGTGCCACCCACCTCTGCTGTGACTTATTAGACGTCTCTGTCTAGGTGGCGGATCCTCTCTCCTTAAATGTGAGAGGTCAGTCTGGTTATCGAGCCGATAATTAGATAACCCAAGAAAAAAGGGCTATCACAGCCCACCGTCATTCACCGGCTGCTCCTGCAGTCGGCCTGCAATCACAGATAACTTGGTGTCTCTTTTCAATTACAAGGGAAACGCAGTGTTGGTGTCCAAAGGTGGCGAAGCACATTAGCATCTTTAGAAGACTTTGACTAACTCCCACTTACATACCAACAGTGCCAATTTGAGTGTCTATTTGCCGCTAGGTTTGATTAAGAAGTGATTTATAGGTCATTTGTACAACAATTATATGATCTGGTAATATTTGAATGACATTGATATTGAGTATCTTGAGTATCGAGTTATTCTTGGAATGCACAATACAGTATGTCGGTACCAGATTTGTTATTAGCAAAATTAGACGTTTAATTGTGAATGCTCTTTTCTACTAATTCATTTAGATTTCCATTGCACTCATTTACCGTTAGTTAAATAACTGTTAAATGTAGTCTTTAGCAAACCCTGAACCGTACCCCAGGGACCTTTTACCTCCTGCCACGTGACTTTTCCGATGTCCTCTGAAGGATCATTCAAATGAAGCCATACTGATCTGAATTGCCGCATTGTTTGTTTCATTGAAACCGCAATAATATAAATCTCTAAACTGCTCTGTGGGATTATTAAAAATGCATTGTCATGTAGCAATTTGGGCTTCACAGTCCATGAAACTCATGAATAACTATATTAATATCACCTATAGTGTTGCCTGTTCAGGCATAATATTGTATTAACAATACAGGCTTTTACATATGGATCTGGCTAATCTTATTAGGAAGACAAAGCATCTGCCCTCCCATTTTACTACTTGTAATGGATATACCGCCACAGGCTCCTCATTAATGCCTGTTTGGATAACTTACTGTGTTTTTTTATGTATCTGCTAACTATCTTTATGTTGATGTCTTCATGTCTGTTGATGCGTTAAGGACGCTTTTTGAATGTATGAGTATCTGTAATTCCTTTTTCTTTGTCTTCTCGTTTGGTTTCTTTTCGGAGGGGCTGAATGAGTTCTTTGTGTTGCTTTTGTCTTAGCGACTCTGAGTGGGCTCTCTGCTCTGGATTTTAATAGTGAAGTGATGAATCAAATTGCTGCTGGGTTTATGTATTCATGTGTGGAGTTTTTTTCCTCCTCGGGCAAATTAAGAGCATGTCGGACGGTTTTTGTGTTGGACCAGGCAAGCCTGTGGTGTTTCAAAGACAGTTTCTCAATAGAGACGATATAGATTTTTTCCCTCTCAATGTGAAAGTGGTGTTTGTCCCAGCAAAGCTGGTCATGCTGTCTGAGGTCCTGGTGATCGATCTGATTTTCCCACCAGCCTTGTAACTAGATTAACCAACAATACTTAAGTGAGATTCACCAGGAAGGCTATTTATGAACAGTTTCATCAGAGTAATAGATCAAATGTTAGAATGATAGTTATATAGATGGTTGGATGAATGGATGGATAGATGCTTGGTCAACCCTTTTCTCCAGAAAGTTGACGAGCTTCATCAATTGTGGCGCTTTTCCACTGCATCGTATGGTACGGTCCGGTTCGGTAGGCACGCTTTGGCGCTTTCCACTGCATGGTACAGGACGGCACGGCTTGGTACGGCTTACTTATGGCCCTTTTCCACTGCATGGTACGGTACGGCTCGCTTCGGCTCGCTTTAAATAGTACCTGGTCTGTTGAGGTTCCAAGCATACCGTACCGGTACTAAATGTGATGTGAAACACTGCAGATCACTGATTGGTCAGACAGAATCGTCAGTACCTGCATCACTGTATTTGCGACCAATAGACACCATTTAAACAGCCAGTAACAGCCACCGCTGTTATCGATCAGTCTATAATCTCACCCACTTTAAAGCGGTTCTAACTGCAGTGGAAAAGCAACCGAGCTAAAGCGAACAGAGCCGTACCTTGTCGAGCCGAATCGTACCAAGCAGTGGAAAAGCGAAGCGAGTTGAACTGTGCCGAGCCGAACCGTACTGAGCCGTACCGAGCCATACCAGCTGTGGAAAAGCGAAGCGAGTCGAACCATACCGAGCCGAACCGTACTGAGTCGTACCGAGCCGTACCAGCAGTGGAAAAGCGAAGCGAGTCGAACCATACCGAGCCGAACCGTACTGAGTCGTACCGAGCCATACCAGCAGTGGAAAAGCGAAGCGAGTTGAACTGTGCCGAGCCGAACCGTACTGAGCCGTACCGAGCCATACCAGCAGTGGAAAAGCGAAGCGAGTCGAACCATACCGAGCCGAACCGTACTGAGTCGTACCGAGCCGTACCAGCAGTGGAAAAGCGAAGCGAGTCGAACCATACCGAGCCGAACCGTACTGAGTCGTACCGAGCCGTACCAGCAGTGGAAAAGCGAAGCGAGTCGAACCATACCGAGCCGAACCGTACTGAGTCGTACCGAGCCGTACCAGCAGTGGAAAAGCGCCATTAGGCTTTCTGTTTTCCACCAACTGCATTGGCACCAAATCTGAACCAAATTGGCACCAATTTCCATTGAACTCTATTGGTAACGACGGAACTTACGACCATAGTTGGCTAAAGATGCTTTCGGGAAACGCACCCCAGATTGGTTTAAACTGGTTGTTTTCAGCAAGTTTGTCATCTTGAATTTGTTGCAAGTTTTTTAAAGGTGACAATCAATGAGAATCAAGTTTGCTCCAATTTCCCAATGAGGGTACTATTCCGATCACACATTGCTTTTCTTCTGGTGTGTTTGCAGGTGTTCAAAGAAATGGGTGTTCCTCAGGTACGGAATCCCAATCTCCCACCTCCAGATCAGATTCCTGAGAGCTATCGCTCTAAAATAGCTCTGATTGGCTGCGGCCCCGCCAGCATCAGCTGCGCCTCTTTCCTGGCCCGCATGGGATACGGCGACATCACCATTTTCGAGAAGCAGAGGTTCATTGGAGGACTGAGGTCTGTAATTACTCTGACCCGCGGTTCATACTCAGAATTCTCATCCTGTATCTAAGATGGTCCACTAAAGGGCATTGTTGATCCAGCCAGCCACAATCAATATGGGGCACATTGTTGAAGGTCAGAATAATTAATGAATGGTCTCTGTAATTGGGAATATTCATCTCTCAAATGCCGAGTTGGGTTGAGGTTATCAATTACGTGCTGTTGTGTTTCCTGCGCTGTTTAGTTTAACCAGCATGTCGATTGCCTTGAATATCCAATGCAACTCAAATCCTAGCAGTCTCGGGGAGTAGAAACAAGGCTCTGGGGTTTGTGTTTGCATTTAGACCAGCGCAATTGAAGACTAAATAACCTATAGCATGAGAACGAATTCCAGATATGGAACGATCCTTAGCATGGGGCGGAATCTTTCCCATTTCTTCCCCCAGCTTTTCATCTCTCTAGGGACTCCTTCTTATCTCCCTTCCTTTTCTTCTTGTTTCATTTTTCCTCTGTTGATTTTCAGCTCCACCGAGATCCCGCAATTCCGCTTGCCGTACGATGTGGTTCAGTTCGAGGTGGATTTGATGAGGGACCTGGGAGTGAAGGTAATGAAAACCATCACACCTCCCTATCCTAGTCGTCCTCCGTGCCCCTGTGTGTGCCCCTTTTGAAGCCGGGAAGGGCGAGAGGTCTTAGGGAGGATCAGCGGTCCAAATGTCAGCCGCATTAATAAAGAACAATTAAAAGTTGTATTAGCGGCGGCAGACAGTGGCAGCCGAGCACCTCAGGGCTACGCGCGCGCGTCTGTTTGTTTCCTGAATGCTTCAGCTTCAGGAAAGGGCAATCAATAGTCGTCATCCGGCACACCTGCTCAGGATTCATTTTACACAGGAAATGCTTTTTCCGCAGTTCGTGAAGAGTTGAGGATGATGGGGAGGGGAGTGGGATGACAGATTTGCATGTTCCCTCAGTACCTATAAACAGACTCTTTGCTTTACATTTCTTCGACTTCCATTCATGTCCTTTACTTTCTTTCAGATTGTCTTTTTCCTGTGTATTTTTCCGTGGGATTAATAATTCAGAGCTGAAAGACATGACTAAAAGACATGACTTCTTTCTTTTCTTTCTTGTTTGTTTTCTTGCTTTTTTCTTTTCCAACCGTCTTTTCCACTGCTACAAGATGTCCTCCTGCAATCTCAAACAGATCCTGTTTTACATGGCTTCAGATGAGCTTTTATGGAGCGTTTCTGTGGTGTTACTTCTATTGATATGGCTTGTTTGAACTCCATTTCAGATCGTCTGCGACCGAGGACTAAGCCGAGATGGAATGACGCTGCTCTCTCTGAAGGAGGAGGGATACAAAGCTGTGTTCATTGGAATCGGTCAGTTTATATGCATCTTCACACTTTGTTTTATTGTCTGTTATTTGGACAGACAAGCATGTAAAGATGGAGAAAGTCTCTTTTTCTCGAAATCACTGGGAGCTCCCTGGCTTTCCGTCCGTGTTAATGGCTGTGGATGATCCACTTGACAATTTCCCCCCCTCTACCAGTAACCCCATTCACATCTCATTTTCCGCCCCACTCCTTGAGCTGCCACTGTTTCTTGCCGTGCTAACCTAACAGTGCATGTTTGGGCTGCCCACTGCTTCTCAATGGAGGACACTCTGTTTTCTCATCAGATCCCTCTGCCCTGTTCTCTTCCAGCTGAGCCTTTCACTGCCATTACATGCTGACCCTCAATGCTCCCCGGCTTATTATAGTATCAGAGACCTAGGATTGAATCTTGCTCAAACAACAGCCGCAATCTCTTCTCTTCTCTTCTCTTCTCTTCTCTTCTCTTCTCTTCTCTTCTCTTCTCTTCTCTTCTCTTCTCTTCTCTTCTCTTCTCTTCTCTTCTCTTCTCTTCTCTTCTCTATTAGCTTCTTTCCCTTTTTCCTTTCTTGCTTTCTTTTTATTTGTATGTTTGTTCTTTCCTTATTTTTCCTACTTCCAATACTTTGCACTTTCTTCTTTTTCATTCATTCGTTCATTTATTAATTACTACGTTCCTCCCATTGCTTCCCTTTTAATGGTTCCTTTTCCCTTTGCTTTATTTCATTCCTTCCTTCCCTCCTTCCTTCTCCTTCTTTCTTTTGTTAATCAGTTTCTTCATTCCTCATCATTTTCCTTTCTTTTATTTTTTTCCTTTTCCTTTCTTTTCTTTCCTTCCTTTATTATTTTCCTTCCTTCCATCTTTTTATTTATTTTGTTTTGTCTTTATTTTCCTTCCTTCCTTCCTTCCTTCCTTCCTTCCTTCCTTCCTTCCTTCCTTCCTTCCTTCCTTCCTTCCTTCCTTCCTTCCTTCCTTCCTTCCTTCCTTCCTTCCTTCCTTCCTTCCTTCCTTCCTTCCTTTCCTTTCCTTTCATCTTTCTTCCTTCCCTTTGCTTTATTTCCTTCCTTCTCTTTCCTTCTCCTCCTCCTTTCTTTTGTTAATCAGTTTCTTCATCATGATTTTGCTTTCCTTTATTTTTTCTTTCCTTCTTTTATTTATTTGTTTTGTTTTTATTTTTCCTTCCTTCCTTCCTTCCTTCCTTCCTTCCTTCCTTCCTTCCTTCCTTCCTTCCTTCCTTCCTTCCTTCCTTCCTTCCTTCCTTCCTTCCTTTCACCTTTCTTCCTTCCCTTTGCTTTATTTCCTTCCTTCCCTTTCATTCTCCCCTTCTTTCCTTTTTATCAGTTTCTTCATCATGATTTTTGCTTTTCTTTATTTTTCCTTCCTTCTTTTTATTTATTTTTTATTTTTTTGTCTTTATTTTTCCTTCCTTCATTCTGCCTATTTCTTTTGTTTATCAGTTTCTTCAGTCGTCATTATTTTCCTTTCTTTTATTATTTTCCTTCCTTCCGTCTTTTTATTTATTTTGTTTTGTCTTGTCTTTATTTTCCTTCATTCCTTCCTTCCTTCCTTCCTTTCATCTTTCTTCCTTCCCTTTGCTTTATTTACTTCCTTCCCTTTCCTTCTCCTCCTTTCTTTTGTTTATCAGTTTCTTCATCGTGATTTTGCTTTTCCTTCCTTCTTTTTATTTATCTCAGTTGTTTTGTCTTCCTTCCTTCCTTCCTTCCTTCCTTCCTTCCTTCCTTCCTTCCTTCCTTCCTTCCTTCCTTCCTTCCTTCCTTCCTTCCTTCCTTCCTTCCTTCCTTCCTTGTTTGTTTCTTTGTTCCTTCTTTGCTTTCTTACTTTTCTTCCCTATTATTGTGTTTGTTTGTTTCTTCTTTTGCTTTCTTCACTCTGGTTATTACTCTCTACTTTCCTTTCTCTCACACAGTGTTTACTGACTGTTATCAGTATCAGCGGATTATATAAGATGTGACCTTTTGCCATTAGAATCAAATAATGATTATCATATTGGCACTGGCAGTGAGGAGCTTTTCTTTTTCTTTTCAAACTCTGTGGTGTGCAGTCTCATCGTTATTATGTTTTCTTTCCTTTTTTTTTCAAAGCCAAGGAAACAAAATAATGTATTCTTGAAGATTATATCTTCTGGCTATATACATTGCACAATCCCCCTGTTGCTCGCTAAAATTAATCAAAGAGGCTTCTTTACATTGTAAAGCATTCTGATTATGCTTCCTAACCTAAAAACTTATATCTGGTTAACTAAAATAATCTTATTACTTGAATAATATAACTTTATATAGAAAGAAATTAAACCATGATTGCATGGCCCCTACATTGATCTTAGAAATTCAAACATTGCCTAAAGCTTTCTTATTGTACTGACACATTAAGAAAAAAGAATTAGTATAATTCATTGTTTCAAAACGCTGAGTCTCTTAATACTGGCATCCTAATTATGAGTCTTTTACGTGGAGCAGTTTTGGATTTTTCCATAAAGGCATGTAAAGAAAATTTTGTCTGTGGGAGAAAATGAAAGCACTGAGTGTTTGCAATTAATTTCTGTAATTTCACACGAGTCCTTTACGGTCTTTTTAAATGTCATCCACTCACATGATTGACATGCTAATTTCTCCCTGGCAATATGCAAAAATATGCAAAGTGGAAGCCAGGTTGAGGAAGTCAGATAAGAGCATTGTTTCTATGCTATAGGCTCAGGAGTCAGTGGCTCAGGTTCAATGGCTTTAAAGAGTGAATTAACACCTTAACTGCCATGAAGTGATGAGGTCTGTGATCTCTCTCTCTTGTTTTCTAGATGTCCCGTTTGATTTCATTGTCACTTTCATGACACTTATATAGTACATTACACAAACCATTAGTTATATAGTGCACCCATAATGCCCTAAAAGCCGTGGAATATTAGTACCAACTCCAAAATATTAGCCAAAGTTGGTATATATCAATGTTATTAAAAGGCGTAGTGATCAATAAATGGAAGAACATGATTAAAAGATGTACACTCAGCACTGAGAAGAGATGCTTGAAGTTTTTAAAAGCTCTGCAATCAATAGTTGCTACGAGTTGGCGGCAGTGGTCGTTGGACGCTAGTCAATATGAGGTTATAATATTGCACTGTACAAATAACCCTTCATTTGTGCTTGCTTCTAAAATACCACCCAAGATGTCATGAAGCTTTTTAAATCTGTTGAGCATTGTTACAATCATGGAAATATATTGTTTTGTTGGAATGTCTAGTTGTTGCTGGCAGGACTAATTAACATCTGTATAGAAGGAATTAATCATCAGCAAGAAATTTATTTATATAACATCTTTGTATAATTACACAATTTTAGCATAATTACATAATTAACACCTCAGATTGTGTGCCGTTGTCTTTATAAGTGATTGATTTTATGATTTTTGGCAGGTGGATGATTAAACGGATTAAATAATCCCACAGATTTACATTGAAGAACCATATTTGTAGAGCAGGATATCATAGATACCTTAGAATTGTAGCAGCATTCATTTTTTTCTTCATAAAATCTACTTTTTCTTTATCGTTTTGCAATTTCTGAGAGTCAGAGAGGTCTGTCGAGAAAGTGTCTCCTGCCAATGTCGCCTCCTCTTCTCAACAGATGCCAATAGAGAAGGCCTGCGTAACTCGAAGGGTTATGCCCTCTGGGTGATGTATTTTTTTAATTCTGCATGGTGGAAACGGACACGGCTGCTAGCATATCATATGGAAGCTCATTGCTGAAGAAAATGTGATGCGGCAGGAGACAAATGGAGACGCATTACTTACAAAAAGCGCTGTCACAAACCCTGGCGCTTTTGTTAAAACCCACTTTGTCACGCCATACCATGTAGTTTCCCGTTCTTCCTGAACTTCCTTTTGTATTTTTGGTTATGATCAGGAGATTGAGGTGGCAAGTGTTTAGTGATCATGCTTCGTGAACAGTCTTGGGGAATGTTACTTTTAAAAATGTAACAAAACACATTATTTATAACAAATTAAAGGAGTACTTCACTTTAAAAAAAAACTTTTGCTGATAATTTGCTCACCCCCATGTCATCTAAGATGTCCACGTCTTTCTTTCTTCAGCTGAAAAGAAATTAAGGTTTTTGATGAAAACATTCCAGGATTTTCTCCATATAATGGAGTTCATTGGGAACCAAACGGTTCAAGGTCAAAATGAGAGTTTAAGCGCGGCTTCAAAGGGCTTTAAACGACACCAGACAATGAATAAAGGTCTTAATTTTGAAAAAAAGATTCGTTCATTTTGATGAACGAGTTCAAACGGGAGAGTCATGAACGCTCATCACAGAACAGAGCAAGGCGAGCATTTGTGCGTATAAAGCTTAAACTTTTTTATTTATTTTTTAAATGAGCGATCGTTTCGCTAGATAAGACCCTTATTCATCGTCTGGTGTCGTTTAAAGCCCTTTGAAGCTGCACTGAAACTCTCATTAGGACCTTGAACCATTTGGTTCCCATTGAAGTCCATTATATGGAGAAAATCCTGGAATGTTTTCATCAAAAACCTTAATTTCTTTTCAACTAAAGAAATAATACATGGACATCTTAGATGACATGGGGTTGAGTAAATTATCAGAAAAAGTTTTTTTAAAAGTGAACTACTCCTTCAACACTGAGCATAAACAGTATTGTTCATCAGAGAAATATCAGGTCAACTACGCCACTGGTCATTTTGATGTTTTTGATCATTTTTGGCTCACCAAATTAGGACATAATTTTTAACACATAAAAGCATATTTTTTTATAATTATCGTCCGACTAATGAGACCCGAGTACCTGCTCAGAGAAATGAGGCACGTATCTGCATTTTCAAAAGTCTATGTGCAATTTAGACATTTTTTTTAATGTTTTATGTTGTTCATTAGTCGTGACACCCTAACAGCTTTAGGATGTGGAAATGCCAGAATATCATCAGGATATCATTACAGCCATTTAGCGGCTTTCAACATCCCCTAATGAGAATCACTGGTGATTTGCACCAAATGTGTGATACAACACCTTCTGTATCGGAATACGTATGTGTATATATATATATATGTATGTGTGTGTGCGATGCAGGTATTCCCTACGTTGTGGGGACGAGAAGTTCCCATGAGGATGGTAAAACATGAAAAATGTTGATGTTGTGGGGACACGAGATTATAAATCATTTTTGTACGGTATAAAAATGAGTGTGGTACTCTGCTTAGAAACCTGAATTCAGCAGGTTAAAGCTTTACATATAAACCTGTTGTAAAACTAAATCCAGCTGAAAGGTAGAAGACAGCCATAAGACGGCTCTGTCAAACAGAATCAGCAGTGTTAACACAGCTCGGAGGAAGACAGGTTGGCTATCGGTGAGTGACGAAGAGCTCACAGGCCACACGCTGCCTTGTTTGGTGAAGGTTAACTTTAAAAACGTGGTAATTGCCGTGTTATTGACGTCTTCTGGAGACGTGTCTGATGAGAGGTGGGCGTCTAATTATTGTATGATTTAATGACCAGTTTCATTAATAATGAGTTAAACTTTTTAAATCCTGCTGTGTGTTTTCACCTCTCTGCCCTTGGCTTTTTAAAGCCAGACTGAGCGGATGAATCCGAGAACGGTGGGTGGAGAAGGTGCTGTCGGGTACCCCGTATTTGTATTTTTGCGTGATTTTTTGCTAAGGGTGTAAAAAGGATCCCTGCTTTTACTAAAGGCTTGTTTAAATTGAGCAAACGAAGGCGTTGATGCATGTTGTAATGCATTTCCTCGCAACCACATTGAGTGTATTGGTTCTGACAGTAACACCCCATCCTTCCATCTCTCAATCACTTAGTAGCTCATTACCACTGTCTTCTGCTTTCCATCTTAGTCACAGTGGATCTCGTAAACTTCTCACGTTACGGTTCTCGCAAATGCTCTGATCTCTGCCAAAGAGTTTTATCTTATTAAGACGCCATCGTGTCTTGGAAAGGGGTGCAGCGTTCGCTGCTTTTAAACCGCAACAAAACACATCTCGTTTGCGTATCTCGATTTCGATTTCACGCACGGAAGATTGGGGGATCTTCACAACTCACTTTGTCTGGGCTTTTTAACAAAAAATTAGAATGGATGATAATTGTGGGGTTTGAGGCATCGGAGGCCTGATGCTGATGTCTAAACATCGCTCCCACTGAAACCACTGAAAGATTACATTATGTGTGATTATGTGTAATGATGTTAATGACACCAGACAGTGGCGAACATTCGGACGGGCATCTGATGCACAATAGGCATTAGAGGCAGGAAGAAGTCAACATAGGGAGGAAATAGAAACTGGAATGTGTGTCTGCGGATGTGAGATTTCATCTACGTCATTAACTCGGATACCTATTATTGAGATTTGTTTGTTATACATGTCTGTCTCTCTCTCTAGCTATTGTTCGATCTATCTGTCTGTCTTTATGTTGACTTTAAAGTCGTTCACTTTTGAAAAAACTTTTGCTGATAATTTACTCACTCCCATGTCATCCAAGATGTCCATGTCATTCTTTCTTCAGTCGAAAAAGAAATTAAGGTTTTTGATGAAAACATTCTAGCATTTTTTCTCCATATAATGGAGTTCATTGGGAACCAAACGGTTCAAGGTCCAAAAGACACTTTCAGTGCAAACTGCAAACTGTTCAAAGGGCTTTAAACCATTCCAGACGATGAATAAGGGTCTTATCAAGCGAAACGATCGCTTATTTAAAAAAATGAATAGCAACATTTAAGTTTTATAAGCTGAAATGCTCGCCTTGCTTTGTTCTGTTTAACTCTCCTGTTCGGACTCGTTCATCAAAATGAACGAATCTTTTTCCGAGTCAGTACGTTCGTTTCGTTCGTTGAATGAACCAAATGACTCGAAAAAGATTTGTTCATTTTGATGAACGAGTCCGAACAGGAGAGTCACGAACGCGCAATCACAGAACAGAGCAAGGCGAGCGTTTGAGCTTATAAAACGTAACCTTTGTTATTTATTTATTAAATGACTGATCATTTCGCTTGATAAGACTCTTATTCATCGTTTGGAATCGTTCAACGCCCTTTGAACGGTTTGTAGTTTGCACTGAAACTGTCTTTTGGACCTTGAACCGTTTGGTTCCCACTGAAGTCCATTATGTGGAGAAAAATGCTGGAATGTTTTCATCAAAAACCTTCATTTCTTTTCGACTGAAGAAAGAACGACATGGACATCTTGGATGACGTGGGGGTGAGTAAATTATCAGCAAAAGTTTTTTGAAAAGTGAACTAGTCCTTTAAGACTGTAAAGTAGACTTTTAACTCAAGTTTATTCTGTTTGTGTCTGATTTGATGCAGGTCTACCTCAAGCTAACAAACACAAGCTCTTTGACGGCCTCTCTGCAGAACATGGCTTTTACACGTCCAAGGACTTTCTCCCCCTCGTTGCGAAAGCCAGTAAACCAGGTGAACACACTGAGAAATCCGTCTGTCACATCTGATGATTCAAAGTTTCCTGAAGCAACACATATAAGGACCATCTGAGTCCAAGTTATTTGAATCATATATAAAAAGCTTCCTCGATAACTAAAAAGTCTATTGGTTTTTGTTGTTGAAGTACCAAGACTAGTACTCATTCAGTACCATTATGCACTGTATTATAATCATAAACTTTTATAATTTGAGCGTTATGGATATTGTGATATTTTACCCTCGCTGAGATTTTCTGCCAATGATCCAATTTGTGCCATAACCATGTTATCCATGTGGCACACTTTGAAGAATGGGTGGAGAACAAAAATAGTCTGAACAGAAAAGAAGATGAGAAGTTTTTGTTCCTGCTCCCCAGATTAATGGGGTTTAGACTCATAATATTGGCATCAGAATCAAATGAAAATGGAAATTTTGGGGAAAGAGCCTGATTGAATGAATAAAGCCTCAGTAATGAACACATCTTAATCCATTGTGCCGTTGTACCTCTTACTGTAACTCGCTGCATTAAGGCAGTTGGCCAAGGATTTAATGAAATCGGAACATCTGAATCTTTACAAGAATCTCAACAAAATGTTGCAGACCTGCAAATGCTTGAAGTAAAAGTGATATTTTTACACGTGCAATATGATAATGCCATTAAAACTAAAGGTGGCTGAATGCAGCCTTAAAAAAAAGCAATTACATTTAGTCTCAAGAAATATTATTATGTATGATTTTGAAAACAACATCTATTACACATTGATATAGAGCTGATCTGATCGAATTCTGATTGTTATCGCATGCTGAGATCACCGTGTTCAATAAAGGTGCAGCCACCCTTATCACATCTAAAAATAAAAGCAGCACCACGACAGGTGTGGAGTGTGAAATTCTGATACGAGGACATTTCCGGGAAAAAATATCAAATCATTAAAAAAAAAACAAAGTCGAAAAGATGAAGTGAACCAGGCTCTCATGGAAGCAAAATAATTTGATAGTGACGTGCTGTGAGGCTTCGAGATGCAATTTTACAGCGCTTTACAAGCAAGCATCTGCTGAGCCGTTAAGTGAGAATTGTTGTATAGTCAGAAGAATTCATGCTTCTGTTTCTTGTTCTCCTCTTCCTCCTTGGGTTTCAGGGATGTGTGGTTGTCAGTCAGCGCTGCCGGATCTCCATGGTACCGTGATCGTTCTGGGCGCTGGAGACACGGCCTTCGACTGCGCTACCTCTGCCCTCCGCTGTGGCGCCCGCCGGGTGTTTGTGGTCTTTAGGAAGGGATTCACCAACATAAGAGCAGTTCCAGAAGAGGTGAGGAGAAAGGAAGATAATACCAGAATACATTCTTGAAAAAAGTTGTCATCATTTGGACACAGATGCCTCTTGGTTTGATATTTTATTTATGATAGGGATTTTAAAAATTTTTGACAGATCTCCAGATATTCGGATTTCCCTTCCTGATTGTTTTTTATTTATTATTTAATGATGTAAATAAATTAATAAATTAATAAAAGTAAATAAATTCATAAATACGACAGTTGGATTATTATTTTATTTTATTTAATTTTAATTAGGGCTGTCAAATCATTAAACGCAATTAATCGCATCCAAAATAAAAGTTTGTGTTTACATAATATATGTGGGTGCACTGTGTATAATTATTATTAATAAATAAATATATATATATATACACATGCTTGTATATATGTATATAATTTATATTATATATATATATTTTTTTCTTAAATATACATGCATGTATGTGTAATATATATATATATATATATATATATATATATATATATACATTATACACAGTGCACCCACATATATTATGTAAACACAAACTTTTATTTTGGATGCGATTAATCGTTTGACAGCCCTAATTTTAATACAATTGTGGATGCAGGAAGAATCCTTTTCCTTTTTTTGTATTCCTTTCAAAAGTTAAGTTTTAAGTTTTCTGTACCAGTTCACTTTAAAAAAAAAAAAAAAGAACTATCGAAAAGTTAAAGTTCATTGTTGAGTTCTAATTGGAATTAAAATTTGCTTTTAATTCAGTTTTTCTTCTCGGACTTGGGCAAAAAAATAGATTACAACTAGAAGAAGACCAAGGAAAGCAGAGTCCAGGAGAGTCAGGAAGTGAGAGAAAGAGAGTCAACATCAGGCCGCAGAGTGAAGCTTATTAATATTTGGTGTGAGAGAAGTGTGAAGCAGAGATTTATGAAGAGCTCTGTGAGAGTGTCCTCTCTCTCTAGACCACTGACACCGCTCCTAAGCCTTTCCACTCTCATTTATTGCAGACATGCCTTTGCTTTCAGGGGGAGATTACTGTCAATTGTCCTACTCGCACACAGGGCTCTCTAGTGAGCTATATACCCGCTTCCACACTGGTAATGATGCCAGCCAGCTAAACGTGTCATGATCAGCTCCATTTAGACAAAGCTGTGAAATATGTGTGTCAGATGTACTGAGGGAAGTTATTTCTTTTTCACCATTATGTTTTTGAGACAGGGCTAGGACAAAGTACCGGCCCATAAAGTTGTCTTTCTATTTATAAAAGTGCACGTTTCTTGATGAAGTTCTCAAATTACAAATAAAATGCCAAGGTACAACTGTAAAAAGGACATATAATGTACTTTACTGGTAACCAAACGGTTCAAGGTCTAAAAGACAGTTTCATTGCAAACTGCAAACTGTTCAAAGGGCTTTCCAGATGATCAATAAGGGTCTTATCAAGCGAAACAATCGCTCATGTAAGTTTAAGTTTTATAAGCTCAAATTCTCGCCTTGCTCTGTTCTGTGTGACTCTCCTGTTCGAACTCGTTCATCAAAATGAACGATTCTTTTTCCGAGTCAATTCGTTCATTTCGTTCGTTGAATGAACAAATAGACCCGAAGGGTCTTATCAAGCGAAACGATCGGCCTTTAAAATAAAAATAAAAAATAACAAAGTTTAAGTTTTTAAGAAACTTTCTTGGCGTTCTGAATTCTAGATAGCCCCTTTCACTTACACGCAAAATTGGAATATTGCATAAAACATTAGCGAATAATGTTTCCACGTGTTCAAGAGAACAAAATGGTAACTTCTTGGGAAACTGCCGCAAAATATCTGTATTAAAGGTATACTCCACTTTTTTTTTGGAAATAGGCTCATTTTACAACTCTCCGAGAGCTAAACAGTTGAGGTTTACCGTTTTTGAATCTATTGAGCCGATTTTCTGATATTTAGAAGAATATCAGTAACCAGACAGTTTCTGGTCTCATTGACTTCCATAGTAGGAAAAAAATATACTATGGAAGTCAATGAGACCAGAAACTGTCTGATTGATATTCTTCTAAATATCAGAAAATCGGCTGAATGGATTCGAAAACGGTAAAACTCAACTGTTTAACTCTGGGGGAGTTGTAAAATGAGCCTATTCCCAAAAAAAAAGTGGAGTATCCCTTTATGCTGCAGTCGGGAAAGTCACCGTGGCTCTTTTTCCATACAGTACATCATAAATTATTTGCATAGATGAAGCGCAATAAACACTGTCATGTTCTCTTGCATTCAGATGCCTGGTGTTTGCCAATGCAAATGTGTGAGACACTTCTGGGAGGTTATTATACCAAATCATTTTGATGACAGACTTTGTCTCAGGCATCTCAGAATAACAAGATATTCAAGATATCCATTCTCTGTTGAGGTAAAGGCCACGTGAGTTCTTTGTTGCGCATTGATGGATTTATTCGATAAATGTGTTTCAAATTGAGTGCATTTTTATACACTTTTTTTAGAAATTATTTGCATCTTTGCGTTCATATCCAACGTTTTTGTTGTGTAATAACCCACAATTCACATTAAAATGCATGGATGAAAGCACTATTCAAGTCTCACTTTCAGCACATTTGAAAGTGGACTTTGAAAGTATTTAAACTTCAGAAAAATCACACACTTCACCTTCAAGTCTGATTCACACATTGTTCTTCACGTCGCCCACCACATTAAGACAAAGTACGTTAAAGCGCAGTGATTATTCACATCTGTTTACACTCTCCAGCGAATGCGCTCGGCTAATACGGCCGCCATCGTCTTCAACTCATTAGAGCTGTTTATAAGCTATATTAAGTTTAAGGCTCCTGTAGGCGTATATAATCAGAACAGAGCGCTCGATTGTGCATTGACGTGAACTGAGTCAATTTATGGAAACGTAGTAATAAGGAAATAGAATTGTCACCGCACGACTACATTCCTCCCACAGCAAAACTGGTGGGCTTTTTTTCAGAGGTTTCAGCCGCCCTTTCATCTATTTTTTTTTTGTAATCGGAGAGAAAATCTGTATCTGGAAATCTGTAAACTTTCTGATGTGCTTCCACCAAGCCAAGTCGCACTTGATGTTTTTAACGAGGTACACCGCTCTCATAATCACGCGCTTCATTATCTCATGGCCGGATAAAAGACGTGACCTTTGCTGTTTGTTGTTACGTGCGCTTGCCGCTAACTTCAGTTCTAAGATCAGAAACATTCTTAAAGGGATAGTTCACCCAAAAATGTAAATACTTTCATCATTTGCTCACCTTCGTATAATTCCAAACCGGTTTGACTTTCTTTCTTCTGTGCAACATAAAGTAAGAAAATGTATGTTAAAATGTCTTACAATGCAAGTCAATGTTTTTGTGTGTGCGAAAAGTTTTAGGTCAGTGAGATTTAAATAAAAGAAAGAAATTAATACTTTTATTCAACATTTATAATAAGAAGAAATGTTTCTTGAGTACCAAATCAGCAAATTAGAATGATTTCTGACGGATCGTGTGATACTGACGACTTGAGTAATGATCACAGGAGTATATTATATTAAAATTAGGGCTGTGCAAAAATTAATTGCGATTAATCGCATCCAAAATAAAAGTCTGTGTTTACATAATATGTTTGTGTGTGCTGTATAAAATAATTTTGTATATAAATAACAATGCATGCATGTATATATTTAAGAATTATTTGCGCTTAAATTCTGTATATATATATATATATATATATATATATATATAAATACATAATCTATATTATATAAATATGAATATTTTATATATGAATAACACATTTTCTTAAATATATACATGCATGTGTGTGTATTTATATGTACAAAATAATTATATACAGCACACACAAATATATTATGTAAACACAGACTTTTATTTTAGATTTTAGAATTTTTGCACAGCCCTAATTAAAATATATTATATGAATTGTAATAATATTTCACAGTATTACTGTCAGTTTAAAAGAATTGCAGCCTTGGTGCGCATAAGAGTCTTCTTTCAAAAATGTACTGACCCCAGCCACTTTGAAATGTTTGCGTACATATATTTTTAAGTTTTTGATAAGATGCAAATGTTATGGCAGTGGCCAACTCTGTGCATTTCTCACGAGTCACGATTCAAGGGGGTGGTTGAGTTACCTTCAAATGTCTGTACCATTGGATTTTTTGTAATTCAGTTAGCTAGCAATTATCTTAATGTAACTAATTTGCACAGCAAGATTCTCTTCAAACCAGCTCACTGCACGGTGCTGAATACTGCATGCTATTTTTAAAAAAAGTACTGTATGTGAAAGAGTAAGCATTATACATAGATAATCATTTCAACATCATTCAAATGTGTATTCTGACACATTTCAGATATTCTGTGAAGATATTTGTTATCTAGCTAGAATCCTTGTACTTGAGTACTTTTTATTTTAGGGCCTTAATCTTTAATCTCTATGATGTGTTTAGATGGAGCTGGCCAAGGAGGAGAAATGTGAGTTCCTGCCCTTCCTGTCTCCACGTGAGGTGTTGCTAAAAGGAGGCCGGGTCCATGGAATGGAGTTCTGCCGAACCGAGCAAACCGACTCGGGACAGTGGCTGGAAGATGAGGAACAGATCGTACGGCTGAAGGCCGACTTTATCATCAGTGCTTTCGGCTCTTTGATGAACGACCCTGCAGGTACTGTATGTTTCTTATTACAGATAAACACAAAGTTGTCGTTAAAGTCAGCATGAAATGGACTTCCTTATTGCGGTGCATATCCGAGTGAAACAACTTCAAGTATAAGAAAAAAATTGGGAATCCATTTGGGAATTTTTTTGATTGTAGAATCATTGTGGTTTGCTATTGGTCGATCTCATGTGAGTGACGGGTTGCCCCGCCCTCATGCCAGTAAACACATCATCAGAGAGGAGATGTCGCTGCAAGAGGGAAAGGAATTTTGTTTATTGAATAGTATGAAGGGCACATACACTCACCGGCCACTTTATTAGGTACCCCATGCTAGTAACAGGTTGGACCCCCTTTTGCCTTCAGAACTGCCTCAATTCTTCGTGGCATAGATTCAACAAGGTGCTAGAAGCATTCCTCAGGGAGTTTGGTCCATATTGACATGATGGCATCACACAGTTGCCGCAGATTTGTCGGCTGCACATCCATGATGCGAATCTCCCGTTCCACCACATCCCAAAGATGCTCTATTGGATTGAGATCTGGTGACTGTGGAGGCCATCTGAGTACAGCGAACTCATTGTCATGTTCAAGAAACCAGTCTGAGATGATTCCAGCTTTATGACATGGCGCATTATCCTGCTGAAAGTAGCCATCAGAAGTTGGGTACATTGTGGTCATAAAGGGATGGACATGGTCAGCAACAATACTCAGGTAGGCTGTGGCGTTGCAACGATGCTCAATTGGTACCAAGGGGCCCAAAGAGTGCCAAGAAAATATTCCCCACACCATGACACCACCACCACCAGCCTGAACCGTTGATACAAGGCAGGATGGATCCATGCTTTCATGTTGTAGACGCCAAATTCTGACCTTACCATCCGAATGTCGCAGCAGAAATCGAGACTCATCAGACCAGGCAACGTTTTTCCAATCTTCTATTGTCCAATTTCGATGAGCTTGTGCAAATTGTAGCCTCAGTTTCCTGTTCTTAGCTGAAAGGAGTGGCACCCGGTGTGGTCTTCTGCTGCTGTAGCCCATCTGCCTCAAAGTTCGACGTACTGTGCGTTCAGAGATGCTCTTCTGCCCACCTTGGTTGTAACGGGTGGTTATTTGAGTCACTGTTGCCCTTCTATCAGCTCGAACCAGTCTGGCCATTCTCCTCTGACCTCTGGCATCAACAAGGCATTTCCGCCCACAGAACTGCCGCTCACTGGATGTTTTTTCTTTTTCGGACCATTCTCTGTAAACCCTAGAGATGGTTGAGCGTGAAAATCCCAGTAGATTAGCAGTTTCTGAAATACTCAGACCAGCCCTTCTGGCACCAACAATCATGCCACGTTCAAAGTCACTCAAATCACCTTTCTTCCCCATACTGATGCTCGGTTTGAACTGCAGGAGATTGCCTTGACCATGTCTACATGCCTAAATGCACTGAGTTGCCGCCATGTGATTGGCTGCTTAGAAATTAAGTGTTAACGAGCAGTTGGACAGGTGTACCTAATAAAGTGGCCGGTGAGTGTACATTTAAAATAATAGTGATGTGCACAGCTAAATCATTTATAATAAACACTGCAATATTGCATAAAAGAACAATCATTTTGTATTTCATGGGGACCTTAATTGTGATTTTTTTTTTTTCTCCCGAAGTAGAATCCTCCAGAATCGTTTCAGTTTAAAACTGTGTTGCTGCCTGTTCAAAATGTTTTGTTTGCTTATGAGGAGTAGTTTTATTCAGGATGCTCCCTATGTAGGGAATAGTCACTAGAACAGTCGCTGGAACAGACCCTAACGTCTCACAGTAAATTTAGTGATTCTAAACAGTGTTTGTGGATTGGACTCGGGCTCATTATGCTGTAAGTAAACCCATCAGTGCCCTGAACGGCTGCCATTTCCAAATGGATGAGGCCCATGTTGTTGGTGTTGTTTCAGGGATTTATCCGTTTGATTTAGGGTGAATTAGCTTGGCTGTCCTGCCGCACCAGTGTTCTCTGATTAAGTAGTGAAGTGTACAAGGGTAATTTTGACCAACTATCCCAGGCCCCTGCTAATCCACTCGTTTCTTTTCACAGAAAGTCTGGAAATCAGTTGTTAAAGTTTGGGTAACACTTTAGTTTGATGGTCCACTTTAGGCGTTCTACTATAAGTAACTTTGCAACTACATGTCAACTTATTCTACTCACCTGAACCCTAACCTAACAGTCTACTAATACTTAAATGAGAGTTAGTTGACATCAAGTTGCAAAGTGACTTATAGTTAGGAGAATGAAACTAATATAAAGTGTAACCAAAGTTTGACCATCACATGCACACATATACATACAAAGGCATATGTTTCATTATATTAACATTATATAATCGCATATTATACTATGTAATATTATTAATCTAATAATTAATAGAATATGCTATAATTATTATATTTTATATATTATTATAATTGATTATAATATATAATATATTATTATATATTAGTATATTAATATTTTATGTATTCTAATCATTATAATAATATATATATATATATATATATATTATATATATTCTAATCAATCATAATAATACAATAATATATAAAATATAATAATTATAATATATAAAATATTAATATAATAATGTATAATAATATATAAAATATAATAATTATTATATATAATATATTATTATATTAATATTTTATATATTATAATTATTATATTTTAATTATTATATTTTACATTATGTTTCATTATATTAACATTATATAATTGCATATTATATTATGTAATACTATTATTATTATTTATTATATCATCTAAAATTATTAGAATATATTATAATTATTATAACTTATATATGATTATATTATTACAATTATTATATTATTATACATTATTATATTATTATAATTGAATATGAAATGCAATATAATGTGTTCTGATCATTTTACGTAACTTTCTTTAAGTCATTAACACATTATATAATGACAGATATAAAAACATGTACATTGAACATTTACAATTAGAAACATTATTCTGACTTTCTCATGATCTCAATTGCAAATATATATCAAAATTATCATTTTAGATCCCATAACTGCGACTACATCGCACAATTGAAATTTTATATATATATATATATATATATATATATATATATATATATATATATATCATAGTTTTTACTTAATTTCTAGTAATTGTGGTGTATTGTGATTATAATATATCCCACAATTGTGACTTTATATCTTTAAATGTCACACAGCTGTATATCACACGATGTTACTTTAGTTTTCATTTTAAACTTTATTTCACACTTTTGGGGAAATGGGCTTCCATAATTTATTTGTGAAGGCGACACAGAGACTTTTTTTAACTGATGTGTTGCTGTAATGGTGTTAAGATTGTATGTGTTTGTCTTTGATGGTAGTGTGGTGATGAATGGCTTTGGATGAGTTTGATGCTGTTACCAAATGGAAATCTTCTTAAAGCGGAGTGTGAACGGATTAGCATTGAGCTCCTGCAGTCGACCCTCTGGGAGCAAACGTAAGTCATTACCCGCAGTTACAACCCCAAAATTATTCCTGGACGGTCTTAGTGACGTGATTACAGGGCGAAGAGAGAGACTGTGCGTCCATTAGAGTGAGAGTCACCAGCGCCAGAGTCACCATCTTCATTTCAACCGTATAATTATCTGGTCGCCAAGTCCCTGAACCGTGACCAATAGCAGTGTGCCAAATGTACTGCGTTTATTTCGGCCGTTAATTACTGTGCTTTAGTGTAATCCCTCTGGTAAACTGAAGCAATTGTGCTAAATCCAACCTGTTGGTCTCTAGTACTGATAGATATGGTCAGGTACTTGCGATCACAGCATGTCATTCATGTAGTTAAATGAACTCAGTTAACAGCTGATTAATAATATACATTGTCACAATTCAATCATTTAATAACTGTAATCTGCAGACCTGCTAATTGTTGGTGGGCTGTAATATATTGTGTGTTCACGGCTGATGACAGACCAGAACTTTTTCTGGCGTGATTTTGAAGTCCACTAATTAGATCACGCTGCTAAAGGGCAGACCCGCTATGATTTTCAATTAGGGTTGCGTTAAAAAAAACAAGGTGTACTGTAATGTCACTGAGAGACTGTAGTGTCCAGACTCCAGAGGTGACTGAATTACGATAATGAGATTCTTCCCACCGCACCGACGCTATGAGTTTACTCATTGACCAGCCTGCAGGAACACAGCAAACTGTCTAAAACTACAGCCCGCTGTTTCATCAGCTGCAAACGGTACATGCTTTTATGCGGATCAAGAACATATCTGGTGCAAATGCCAATGAGAATTATTTTGGTTATAGAGGACCATTCAAAAGTTGCAAGATTTGTTTTTAAATGAAGTCTCTTATGCTCACCAATGCTGCATTTATTTGATAAAAAACAGTAAAAAAACGTAATATTGAAAAGATTATTGTAATTTAAAATAACTTAAATATTTTCATATATTTATAATAAAATTTATTCTTACGTTGCAAAGCTGAATTTTCAGCGTCATTACTCCGGTCTTCAGTGTCACATGATCCTTCAGAAATCTTTCTAATATGCTGATTTGCTGCTCAAAAAAACATTTTTTGTTATCATTATCATCAATGTTTAAAACCGTTGTGTTGCTTAATGTGTTTGTGGAAATCATACGTTTCTGAAGACTTTTTTTTGTAACATTACTGTAAATTTTGATACATTTCATATATATATATATATAAGAAATTTATATATTTATTTATAATTTATATATATTTATTTATTATGTATATATAAATATATATATATTAGACATTTATATATTTATTTATAATTTATATATATATATATATATATATATATATTTATTTAATTTTTTTATATATATATATATATATTTATTTATTTATTATGTGTATGTCTAATATGATTTGAATTTGAATTAAGCTTTTTCTTTAAACCTAATGGCAACATTTATTTTTGTCTTCAAAACTAATTGCAATCAATCAGCATAAACATTCGCCACATGAAACTTTTTAGTCAAGTGTGCCCATGTAATTTGAATTGAGTCATTTCCAGCTCTGGATAAGTATATTTGCATTTCCAGACTATCCCCCCTCTTCAGTTTTCTAAAATAAAACACTAAGAATTTCTGAAAATGTTTAAAAATTGATCAAACAAGCAGAGTTTTAATCATAACGTAACTGAATGACTTTAAGTCGCACATTCTCATTACGCAAAAAATACATGTTATGCATGTTTTAGGTTTCTTTTATGTTATCACTTTGAGAAAATCAATTCAAAATATATTTAAAAATAAAACATATAAATGCACAATATGCCAAATATAATGCTGTATAAACCATTTATGTTAAATATGTTGTGAAAAATCTACAGAGAGGTTTTGGAGTTTAGGGACCCTGTATTATGTATAATGCATCATATGTACAGGCTTCACAGAAAGCATTATTACATATACATTTATTCCGCAAACATCACAGCAATGCTGTTATGCCTGTACATTTTGCCCCTTTTTGGTCCTATAATTTCTCTGAGTTTGTCCTCACCTTGAGTTTAGCACCTCCGGTTGTTTCAGAAGTATTATTAGCACTATTGTACAGTGTTTGACCTGCTCACAGCATCTGTGCAACATGTTAAACATCAGGCAATGTCTGCTCAGCAGGAGAGGGTTATCATTATTAGCAATTAGTCTACAAGGTTAATTAAAGCACACCAAATCACCTCTTAGCAGGAGCAGGAAATGGTGTACTTGACCGAAAGCAAGCTATTGTAATTTTGCCTATTGAATAATAATATTGAGGAGGTTAGAGGTCGTTGTGAGTGCAGCTGTCTTGTCTTGTTCTTACATGCCTGTGTTCTTCTCGGCCCCTATTTTTGTTTTATCGGCATCTTAGTGTATTAGTACATTTCGGATATTGCGGCTTATAACACAAGCCTCAGTTCCGTCCACGCCGCACCTTCACTTAGTTGTGCAAAAAATGCTGAGGGGTGGTGTTTTTTTGTTTTCCATCTGTGTTCTTTCATTTAGGAAATATGAATTACTTGCCCACTCAAGTGCCTCGTCAGATTGGTCTGGCCACGGCCGTCGAGGGCTGGTACCAGAACAGCTGACATGGCTAGAAAAGTTGGCTGGTAATCTAGCGGGCCTGCCCACTGGAGCTAACAGATGATTTGATCCCTCGCCACACTTGGCTGTTTTTTCTTTCCCCCGTCTCTTCTGTTGTGGGGGAGGAGGGCTGGATTGTGATGGAGTGTTCTGTACCCGGCTCCTGTCACTCCAGCCAAGGCTCCGCCCCCATCCACCCGGTCAGCCGAATATTCAAACATCAGCATTCCATTAATCACACTCCATCAGTGGTAATGAGCCCGCTTGCTTTCTCCTGCACAAGACTGAACAGCAACTGAACAGTCAAACACAAGGCTTTATACACTGAATGAAACACAAGCAAATTAGAACAGATTGAGAATTATTTAAAATCGTGTCGTTATTCACTCATCCTCATGCCAATCCAAACTGATATGACTTTTATGCTTTTGTGGACGTTAAACAGATGTATTGCAAAGTCTATTGGCTGCTCTTCCAATATGGGGATTGTCAAGCTCCAAAAATGCACCTTGAAAGTGGTTTATTTTAAAGGTCTTCTGTCGTCATATGATGTGTAAGGACTTATAAGGACCAATATTTAGTTGTTTTTTTTTATGAAAGATGTGTCTAGCTCTCAAATCCCATTTTGGGAGTGAACCACTGTTGTAGTTCAGTGATAAGTACAGTTCATATTAACCATATCAATTGTAATCAATTAGTCATGATATTTAGCATCAGCCCTGGTCTAATAACAAATAGTTATTAATGCATTTTATGTAAAGCAAGTCTTGATTTAATTTCATAAATTCTGTGCTTACATATACTGTTGCATAGTTATTGTTCGGAAACAAAAAAAGTCTTTTTAAAGTTCCAATAAAATTAAAGGAGTAGTTCACTTTTAAAAAAACTTTTGCTCTTAATTTACTCATCCCCATGTCATCCAAGATGTCCGCGTCGTTCTTTCTTCAGTCGAAAAGAAATTAAGGTTTTTGATCAAAACAGTCCAGGATTTTCTCCATGTAATGGACTTCATTGGGAACCAAACGGTTCAAGGTCCAAATGAGAGTTTCAGTGCAGCTTCAAAGGGCTTTAAACGACATCAGACGATGAATAAGGGTCTTATCTAGCGAAACGATCGGTCATTTAATAAAATAAATAAAAAAGTTTAAGTTTTATAAGCACAAATGGTCGCCTTGCTCTGTTCTGTGATGCACGTTCGTGACTCTCCTGTTCAAACTTTTTTCATCTTTTTTTGAGTCATGACTCAAGACCCTTATTCATCGTCTGGAATCGTTTAAAGTCCTTTGAACAGTTTGCAGTTTGCACTGAAACTATCTTTTGGACCTTGAACCGTTTGGTTCCCATTGAAGTCCATTATATGGAGAAAATCCTGGAATGTTTTCATCAAAAACCTTAATTTCTTTTCAATGACAAATTTCTTAATTTCTTTTCAATCTTTATTTGACATGGGGGTGAGGAAATTATCAGCAAAAGTTCGTTTTTTTAAAGTAAACTACTCCTTTAAATAAATACAAGTAAATGAAATGGTGAAATGAAATAATTAAATGAAATTAAATTAAAACTGTGTGCAATTCTGCAAAAAAAAAAATGCTTCACTGCAAAAAGGTTTTGCATGAGAGCGAGTAAAGGATGACATGATTTTTTAAAATTTTTCAATGAACTATCCCTTTAAATTCTATTTAACAGAGCATTCCTTGATTGGATTAACAAGAATTAAAATGGTTTGTACTAACTTACTACTGACTAACTGACATTTGTGCCATTGCAGCAGAGACCAATGGGAAGTCACTCTGGTGGAATGAGGGACTATCCTATAGTGTGCTGGTCTGCAATCCCTGTCCTCTCCTTCATCCAGTGTGGATTCCTCTGCTTAATGGACTCTTGCAATTTGCATCTGTCAGTGAGGAGAATGCCCATGGGTAGAGTGTGTGGAGGAGAGAGAGAGAGCGAGAGAGAGTTGCTGCTTTACTTAAGAATGATCTCTGAGGGCTATGAGAGGCCTGGCACACTCTACTAGCTTTCCAGAGCGGACAGGAGAGAAAGAAAAACAACTCACTGCTAGTGTGTGTGCGCGTGTGTGTTGAAATAGGATAAGTGAGGCTGTTGAAGAGGTCTAGGCAATTGCAGAGAACTCTAGACATTAGAGGGAGATAAAGGGAGAAAAATAATAGAGAAGAAGAACAAGAAAAAGTGTTGACCATCAGGATACACAGGGACAGTGTCAAGTGAAGGAGCCAATCTCTCTTCCTCTCTGTCTTTGAACTGACCTGCCAGCCGACTTTGTTCTTCACATCACTTCCTGTCAGCCGGTCTCTTTAATCGCCCGCGAGAAAATCGAAAGCTTAGTTATTATGAGGAGGAAGAGGAAAACTCAATTTGTTGTTTCTTAGAAGTATTGGTTTGGCTCTGGTGTTTGGAGTTTAGACACAATTTCGAATGTTTAATGTTGGGGAAATCTGATTGTTGGTGTGTATTCTTGTTATTAAAGGGGACATATCATGGTAAACAGGAAATAAAAGATTTCCATATACTGTGTAAACAGTCACGGTCACAACGCAAATGTCCTCCTCAGGGCATCAAAAAATGATATTTAGGGCCCAAGCCCTGAAAGGGCGAAGGCCCTATTGTTTTCCTTAGGATTATTTTTTTTTTTTTTTTTTAGGGCCCAAGCCCTGAAAGGGCGAAGGCCCTATTGTTTTCCTTAGGATTTTTTTTTTTTTTTTTTTTTTTTTTTTTTTTTTTTTTTTTTTTCTAACGACTATCCGGGCACTTTCGGGGCCCTTAACATGCTCAAAAACTCTTGAAACTTTGCACACGGGTCAGAACCCGCGGCCATCAGAGCCGGGCTGAAGCTGGTACACGGGCGCGGCAGGGCGGCTCGTCAGCGCCCCCTGGAACGGGGTCTGAACACTTTGTCCATAAATCAAACACGCTTGCATGTAATAATATGAAACTCGGTACACATGTCGATCTCATCGTTTCATATATACATCGCGCTTTTACTTTTTACCCCAGCCCAACAGGAAGTCAGATATTTACGGTTGTTTTTAAAACGCGTGCAATGGAATTTAATGTACTCGTCCTAGAGCATTCATCCCCATGGAACGAAACTCGGTCAGCCTGAAGTCAAGACATAGAGGATCAAAAATTGCGAGGGGATTTTTGATATCTCGAACGGTTTGGCTGTGGCGAGGAAACAAAATTATGGTGAGAAACGTGAAACAGGAAGTGTGTCCTAACTTCAGCATACATCAACCGATCTTGATGAAACTTCAGGAGTGTGTTCGCTGTAAGAGGACGATCACTAGGATGTGACTATTGTGTGTCAAAGTTATAGCGCCACCAACTGGCAGCAGGAAGTGTGTCACTTTCAAAATGCTTTGAAATCACCCTCTTATTTTAACCCGATTTGCTTCAAACTTCATCTGTATAATGTAAACATACGGCAGATGTAGACCTGTGAATGGATTATTGATGTCTTTGAAACTGTTGCCGTGGCGACGCATCAAACTTTACCATTCTTTTAGGATGCTTTTGAGACCCTTAGCATGCTTCAAATTGCATGAAACTCCTCAGACACATCACATTTATTAGCCAGTAGACATGTGCAAAGTTTCAGAAACGGGCGTGGTGAGGGCTCAGTAGCGCCACCTTTTGACAAAAGTTGGGTTGTTAGTTTTATCTACAGTTACAAAAATCGGTATGTATATTGTACTCCTCGAGCCGGACAACTTTCTAATTGACACTCATTACCTAGGACCCACAGAAAGTAAGATATGTTTGTTTGAATCTGGTCATGCTCCCTTTGAACCTACATCTCTGTCTCTGTCTGTGTGTGTGTTAGTAGGGGAGGGGCTTAACCATTTCACTGCTGTGTGTTTTTTGCTGTGTAATTTCTTAATACATTTCTTAAGCCTGGTATGTTTTAAATAAGTTTTTATTTTAATTTTTATAAGTGAAGGCATAATATAACCCGTTAAATTGTAGTGCATTGACAATAGTTTTATATAATTAGTTTATTAATTAAATTAACTTGGTCCATAAACTTGATCTGAAAATTGGGTCCATAAATCAAACACACTTGCATATAATAATATTAAACTCGGTACACTTATAGATCTCATTAGCCCAAACAACTTTAAGCCAGCCCAACAGGATGTCGGTTGTTTCGGTCACTGTATGTGAATGTTTTGCAAAACCAGCCTTTACATTTTTATTTCCCCCCTCTTAAGTAATTTTTAATTATTCCCACACCAAACTTCTTCAAAATTATGAAAATATATTAAAGATACTAAATCAGGCATATGTACTGGCCATCGGGACTACCGGGAGATTCTCGGTGGGCCGCGGTCTGGTTTGGCCGGCGGCCCGGCGCGTTATGTATTTTGTTTTTAAATCATTATTAATTTTAAATATATTCTATCGTAAGTATTTGTTAAATCATCCAATTCCGGACTTATGCGTCTCTCTCATGAAGCCGCATGAAGCGGACGCGAGCTGAGAGACTGACAGGTCTGACTGTCTGACACTGGCCAATCGGAATCAAGAGCGGAGAAGCGGCCGCTCCCATAGGCAGTATCTCCCCGCCCTGTGGAGGCTTTCCGCCGTTCTCGTGAAGTTTCTCGCCGGTCTAGTCTCTGAGACCCCTACACCTGGTATTAAAATGCGATCTGTATCCAGATAAGTTATCCGGATAATAAAAAAGAAATATCAATGCAAGGTATTACGTTGTGATCGGATTGTGATCGATATGCCTGACCATCTGGAGGTAGGCTAGTCTGGCTCGCATTGTGTTCGGATCTTTACGTGTAAACGCAATCTGGTTGTTGATATCACACATGTATATTTTACTCCTCCCAAAAATGCTAAAACATAAACGAGTGAGAGCGTTTACAGGCTATGTTATAGTCAGAAATGACGGCGCTGCGACACGCATCACCGCCGCAGATGAGCAGCAGCTGAGCGTCAAACTAACTGCAAACATCGCAAATAAAAGTGAAAGTAAGTCATAGACACTTAATCATCTACACATTCATCTTCAAGTAAAGAAAGAAATGATCTCTTGACTCTTACCAGGGCTGTTGCCACTCTCTCTTATTGATATCTATTGATGAAATTAGCTGATGATCAATAAAATGCATGCTAATATCTGTAATAAACAACCGACAAAATTACTGTATGATGGTGTAAATAAAGAATCAGTCCAGCATCGCCATGTCAGTGTGTATTGATTCATCATTCCCAGCAAGCAATTTTACGTCCAAAAGACGTCTAATAGCCGTCAAAACATAGCCCAGACGTCTAGGCTAAATCAAGGCTAAATTTGGGCTGTCAGTGAAAATCTAATAGACGTCTAACCATAGCCCAAGAATAGACATCTAACCATAGCCCAAGAACAGACTATGGTCAACAATTAGACGGCTATTGAACGACTACATTTATACGTCTAATAGGCAGTGCATATGGGTCTAGGCTAAAACAAGGCTAAATTTGGGCTGTCAGTGAAAATCTAATAGACGTCTAAGCCCAAGAATAGACTAGTCATCAATTAGACAACTATTAAACGACTACATATACATGCAATAGACAACAAAATGGTTAAAAGATTCTTTTCACTCAAATATAACAGGTTCACATAAATAACAAGCCATTCCAAATATATATATATATATATATATATATATATATATATATATATATATATAAAAGGCTTTATTTAGCAAAAGAACAACATTACGTAACTTCAAAACATAAAAATTACCACACCAATATTAAAATTAAAAATATAAAATTATTTTAACATGAACAACTTAAGATAGGCTAATAAAATAGAAAACTCTGTTGCTGCTGGGAAGTTGGTCATCACAGCATCTGCCAAATAAGAATAAAATAATTAGCACAAGAAAAGCATTGTTGAAAGTACATGTACGTTTTGTGTGTGTGTGTGTGTGTGTGTGTGTGTGTGTGTGTTCTTGTGTTCTGTTTAGGTTTTAATGCACATCGGAGCTATTTGCATTATTGATATACTGGCGGAGACTTTTTAGATTTGCTTATTTTATATAGCCAATCATTTGTATTTTTATGCTGTATTATAAAATTAATTTGAAAGTTTCAAACTTGAATTAATGAAGGCATTTTGAATGAAACTTCATCTTACTTTGCTTGTACAATAACAAATATTATTCTACTCTATTTGCTTATGCTCTCCAACAAGCCAATGTTCAGACAAATTCAATTTTATAATTTATATCAATGATGGACTTTGTCAAAGACGAGAGATTTAGTGAGGAAATGCTATTTTTATATCACAATGATCTAAAGAAAAGAGCCAAATATAAGTGTGGCTTTCATAACACTTTATAATAGATTGCATGTGTTTCATGTTTACAGCTTTGGATTCAGTAACGTTAGGCCTACACGTGCATGTACCATGACACACCCGCTAAAATGTCACGATTCCAACAACACATGATAACAAATAATTTATCTAAAAAATTAACACGTCAAAATGAAAACACATATGCTTAAAAGACAAAAGTGGGAATGTATTTTACCTGTTGTCGTCGACCGTCAGCTGAATGCAATGCTCTGCCTCGTTTAAAATATTTGAGAATGGTCGATCGGCGATCGCGTGACCGGTGATCTGTGCTATCAAGACTCGCGTTGTCAGCAGTCATGTCTCAGTAGGGCTGTTGCCATCTAGCGGTTGATAAATGTAATTGCATTTTTATTTAATTTAAAATGAAAAACAGTCAAATAAAACCATAGATTTTTAATTAATGTGTGACTGTGACAGCAAACATGAAGCTGCGTGGGTGAAAAACAAGAAAACAATTTTAAGATTTATTTTGGCAATAGCCTACTAATCGCTGGTCTAAATCAGGGCTATAGCCAAGCCGTTAAACGTAGACCACTGATAGCCTCGATTTCGCCAGTGGGCTAAAAGCAGACTGCACATAGCCCATCCAATTCAGAGGATCGTGACTACAAATCGACCATGTCATGATATGACACTGGCACCTTGTAGATATGTTTACCAATGCGAACATGATGGGATATCAACTATCTCATGCGTTGCCTGCCCAACAATTCATTAAAACGACAATTAATCAGTTTCGAATAGAAGTGGGCTATAAATAGCCGGACAGACTATACGAGCTAGATCGCGTCTTCACACAGCCTACACATAGAAAATGTCAAAGAAATCAAACCAAACACCTTGTAATCACAGTTGACTTTGCTTACATGATGGAATATAATACATTTTGCAAGTTATTTTGGAAAAAATACATTTAGCCATGATTCAATGTTATTTTGGCTAGAAGTGGGTTACACATAGCCGGACTATATCGGGTCTCTGTTTAACCTAGACGGTGAAATGATGGCTATTGCTTGCTGGGTTGTCTCTTCATAGTTTGCAAGAGACATTTAATAAACTGAGCGTATTTGATAAACTGAGCGTAGCCTATTCATCTATCAATATATATAGGCTAACCTCATTCTTTTAATGAACGGAAGAACGCTTATCGACCACCGTTACAGTACAATATGCACGTATGTCCATTTAAACTCGATTTTGGGTCAAATATGGATTATATCATGACACTGGCAAGAATATGGTTACATTTAAAGATGTTGTGCCAAGCATGAGAATGCTACGTTCAGCTGCTTTTGAAATAACATGTTTTTTTCCACTTCCTGAAAAGTAACCGTTTTGGACATACTTGAGTTTCATCGGGCAGCGACGATATATTAAAGATACTAAATCAGGCATGTACTGGCCATCGGGACTACCGGGAGATTCCCGGTGGGCCGCGGTCTGGTTGGGCCGGCGGCCCGGCGCGTTATGTATTTTGTTTTTAAATCATTATTAATTGTAAATATATTCTATCGTAAGTATATTGTTAAATTGTCCAATTCCGGACTTATGCGTCTCTCTCATGAAGCCGCATGAAGCTGACGCGAGCTGAGAGACTGACAGGTCTGACTGTCTGACACTGGCCAATCAAAAATCAAGTTCAGATTCTAGACCTGAGAAGCGGCCGCTTACACCGTGTCCTAACTACACACGACGCCGCGACACGCGATAAAAGGTATCTTTTCCATGTAAATCAGAGTTTTTGTCCTAACCAGACGCGACGGCGACATGCGAAGTTTCTAATTTAGAAACGGTTCCTATTTCTGCGACGTCGCGGCTGACAGAATGAAGAAATTACACTGGTTATGAGTAGCTACACATTATTTATTTTTAGTTAAAAATAGGTCACTGTGCCACAAGCCATAACGGATAATTTACCTCAGATTTTGAAAGCATGTAATATTATCGTGTTCAAAATGAATTCTATGCAAACATACGACTGTATTTCATAACAACGCTAACTTGAGGCAGATGCCACCAAATGTGTTAAATAAATGAATTATTTGCTGGACTTAAGTGAAAAGGATAGCCATTTAATGACCATAGCACATAGTTGATGTGAAAAAGGAGTATTTTGCATATAAATATGCACATAAATACATATTTTTTCAATTTGTATCCCTGAAAGTGCCTGGCAGAAGCCTATACTGTCTGTGTCATAAATGTGAACATAATATTATCTACCGTCTGTGTCATAAATGTGAACATGATATTGTAACAGAATATTCTTATGCTATATTATATAAACTATATTTCATGAGGTGAAACATCACTGCCAGGAGCTACAGAATATATATTTCTGTAGGTCCTCACCGTGATGTTGTACTTCATGAAATATACGTAGTATAGCCTAAGAATATTCTATTAGAATATTAAGTGACACATAAACAAGCTCTTCGGCACACTTCTTTTTGACAGTCAAAGCGGGGGTTATGTTTTTGCACGTCATGTAGAATAACCCTAAAAGCACCAAGGTGGCGGTGCCACCGGCTTTATATATATATATATATATATATATATATATATATATATTTATATAAATATAGCTGCGAGCAGCGATTGCGGGCCCAAGCCGGCGGTACCGCCATCCCGGTGCCTTTAGGTAACTAAAGGCACCGGGGTTGCGGTGCCACCGGCTTGGGCCCGCAATCGCTGCTCGCAGCTATATTTATATTTTTTTTTTTTTTTTCTAACGACTATCCGGGCACTTTTGGGGCCCTTAACATGCTCAAAAACTCTTGAAACTTTGCACACGGGTCAGAACCCGCGGCCATCAGAGCCGGGCTGAAGCTGGTACCCGGGCGTGGCAGGGCGGCTCGTCAGCGCCCCCTGGAACAGGGTCTGAACACTTTGTCCATAAATCAAACACGCTTGCATGTAATAATATGAAACTCGGTACACATGTCGATCTCATCGTTTCATATATTCATCGCACTTTTACTTTTTACCCCAGCCCAACAGGAAGTCAGATATTTACGTTTTTTTTTTAAATGCTTGCAATGGAATTTAATGTACTCCTCCTAGAGCATTCATCCGCATGGAACGAAACTCGGTCAGCCTGAAGTCAAGACATAGACGATCAAAAATTGCGAGGGGATTTTTGATATCTCGAACGGTTTGGCTGTGGCGAGGAAACAAAATTATGGTGAGAAACGTGAAACAGGAAGTGTGTCCTAACTTCAGCATACATTAACTGATCTTGATGAAACTTCAGGAGTGTGTTCGCCGTAAGAGGACGATCACATGGATGTGACTATTGTGTGTCAAAGTTATAGCGCCACCAACTGGCAGCAGGAAGTGTGTCACTTTCAAAATGCTTTGAAATCACCCTCTTATTTTAACCCGATTTGCTTCCAACTTCATCTGTATAATGTAAACATACGGCAGATGTAGACCTGTGAATGGATTCTTAATATCTTTGAAACTGTTGCCGTGGTGACGCATCAAACTTTACCATTCTTTTAGGATGCTTTTGAGACCCTTAGCATGCTTCAAATTGCATGAAACTCCTCAGACACATCACATTTATTAGCCAGTAGACATGTGCAAAGTTTCAGAAACGGGCGTGGTGAGGGCTCAGTAGCGCCACCTTTTGACAAAAGTTGGGTTGTTAGTTTTATCTACAGTTACAAAAATCAGTATGTATATTGTACTCCTCGAGCCGGACAACTTTCTAATTGACACTCTTTAACTAGGACCCACAGAAAGTAAGATATGTTTGTTTGAATCTGGTCATGCTCCCTTTGAGCCTACATCTCTGTCTCTCTCTGTGTGTGTGTTAGTAGGGGGAGGGGCTTAACTTAACCATTTCAGTGCTGTGTGTTTTTTTCTGCTGTGTAATTTCTTAATACATTTCTTAAGCCTGGTATGTTTTAAATAAGTTTTTATTTTAATTTTTATAAGTGAATGCATAATATAACCAGTTAAATTGTAGTGCATTGACAATAGTTTTATAAAATTAGTTTATTAATTAAATTAACTTGGTCCATAAACTTGGTCCAGCTGCGAGACTGACAGGTCTGACTGTCTGACACTGGCCAATCGGAATCAAGAGCGGAGAAGCGGCCGCTCCCATAGGCAGTGTATAGTATCTCCCCGCCCTGTGGAGGCATTCCGCAGGTCTCGTGAAGTTTCTCGCCGGTCTCGTCTCTGAGACCCCTACACCTGGTATTAAAATGCGATCTGTATCCAGATAAGTTATCCGGATAATAAAAAAGAAATATCAATGCAAGGTATTACGTTGTGATCGGATTGTGATCGATTTGCCTGACCATCTGGAGGTAGTCTGGCTCGCATTGTGTTCGGATCTTTACGTGTAAACGCAATCTGGTTGTTGATATCACACATGTATATTTTACTCCTCCCAAAAATGCTAAAAAATAAACGAGTGAGAGCGTTTACAGGCTGTTATAGTCAGACATGTCGGCGCTACTGCGACACGCATCACCACCGCAGATAAGCAGCAGCTGAGCGTCAAACCAACGTGCAAACATCGCAAATAAAAGTGAAAGTAAGTCAGAGACGCTTAATCATCTACACAATCATCTTCAAGTAAAGAAAGAAATGATCTCTTGACTCTTACAAGGGCTGTTGCCACTCTCTCTTATTGATGTCTATTGATGAAATTAGCTGATGATCAATAAAATGCATGCTAATATCTGTAATAAACAACCGACAAAATTACTGTATGATGGTGTAAATAAAGAATCAGTCCAGCATCGCCATGTCAGTGTGTATTGATTCATCATTGTCTCTTCATAGTTTGCAAGAGACATTTAATAAACTGAGCGTATTTGATAAACTGAGCGTAGCCTATTCATCTGTCAATATAACCTCATTCTTTTTAATGATCAGAAGAACGCGGACTACCGTTACAGTACAATATGTCCTAACTACACACGACGCCGCGACACGCGATAAAAGGTATCTTTTCCATGTAAATCAGAGTTTTTGTCCTAACCAGACGCGACGGCGACATGCGAAGTTTTTTCTAATTTAGAAACGGTTCCTATTTCTGCGATGTCGCGGCTGACAGAATGAAGAAATTACACTGGTTATGAGTACACATTATTTATTTTTAGTTAAAAATAGGTCACTGTGCCACAAGCCATAACGGATAATTTACCTCAGATTTTGAAAGCATGTAATATTATAGTGTTCAAAATGAATTCTATGCAAACATACGACTGTATTTCATAACAACGACAATAACTTGAGGCAGATGCCACCAAATGTGTTAAAATAAATGAATTATTTGCTGGACTTAAGTGAAAAGGATAGCCATTTAACACCAGAACTCCCAAGGCGGTCATTTTGACCGTTTTTAAAATTTACAGTGTAATAACTTATTTGTTAAAATAAAATCAATGTGGCTGTAGGACTCTGACTTTTCCTAAATATGTGTATATTTTATTCTGGCACTGTTATTTTATTACAATCACAAAACACAAAACAGTTGCGTCCTATTTCTACCTAGAATGGCCATGGCGGTCATTTTTACCGCACGCATTATAAATATCATAAGTCCGCTATATTTCCCGCGATCAACACGCACATATTGTAGAAGTGCACAAATGAGCAAGTTTCGCGTCCATCACGCAACTGGCAAGCGAATTTCGCTCCGACAACATGAAATCAAAAGCCACTCAACTGGTGCGAGAGTCGGGTAGGCGGTCCGGGACGAAGATGATGAAGGCAGTGCCAAGTAAGGAGAAACTGCAAAAATTAAATCAAGGAGTCATGTGCCAAATGTCACTAGTGTGAGGGACTGAAGCTGCACGCGAAGCGGTGTTTTCCTATGTGTGTGTGCGTAACGTCAGTGAATGAATATTGGGGTTTCCACCGTTCAAATGAGCCCACATCTTTATTATCATCTATCTTAACATTGTATATCTATTTATTTTTAGATTTCACATTGATTGTATTTGTATAACAGGGCTGTAGGCTACTGTATGAAGCTTTGACGTTTCCTAGATTTTTTGCATGTCTATTCACGTGGAGAGTGCGGTGAAAAAATATTTTTGACGCAAAACTTTCCTCGGCAGCACCTGTCGGGAAATATTTTTGTATTGGCTTTATAATATGATATAATATTTTGCTTGTTTTAAGGGCGATGGCATTATAACATGACAACAGGAATTATAAGTGTCACTGGAAAACTTAAAGAGAAAGGTTCAAATGCAGATATGACATGACGAAAATGACGTTCAGTAGCCTACAGCCAAATGAACGTTAAAGTTTGAACGGTCAGAATGACCGCTATGGTCGTTGTAGTAGTTATGGAATTCCGGTAGTTCTAGTGTTAATGACCATAGCACATAGTTGATGTGAAAAAAGGAGTATTTTGCATATAAATATGCACATAAATACATATTTTTTAAATTTGTCTCCCTGAAAGTGCCTGGCAGAAGCCTATACTGTCTGTGTCATAAATGTGAACATAATATTATCTACTGTCTGTGTCATAAATGTGAACATAATATTGTAACAGAATATTCTTATGCTATATTATATAAACTATATTTCATGAGGTGAAACATCACTGCCAGGAGCTACAGAATATATATTTCTGTAGGTCCTCACCGTGATGTTGCACTTCATGAAATATATGTAGCCTAAGAATATTCTATTAAAATATTAAGTGGCACATAAATTCAGACCAGTTATTTACAATAAAGCCTTATAAAATCATTTCCATTCCCTTTGTTTATTATTTTAATAGTTTTTTCTTGGTTTTGATAGTAAATAAAATCTAATCAGTAATTTTACATGCAGATTAATGCACGTATAGATTAATGCACGTGTGTGTGTGTTTGTATAGTGGGCCGGTCTGGATGAAGTGTCCAGGGCTGATTTTTTGTCCCAGTCCAGTCCTGAATGGCAATATTCACATTACTTTCAGTTTATTGCTCGAAAGTACAAAAATATTTGAGTGAAATGTAGGCTATAGTAAACCCTAAGATTATTATTTGTGACATTAGAACAAAATATGTGGATATAAAAACATGTATATAGGCTAAAGAACTAAATGAACGATCTCTATTTTCTAATTTCACGACGTCCACACAAGACCAGGCTTGGGAGGGTTACTTTAAAAAATGTATTCCGATACAGTTACAAATTATTTCATAAAAAAGGGTCCCACTTTATATTAATTGGCTTTAAGTACTTTATACTTTTTCAAAAAGTAACTACAATCTGATTACTTTTTTTGATGTAACTCACTGTAATAATATACAGTTACTGGATTTTTGTTTCCTGATTACATAATGCTGTTACATGTATTCTGTTGCTCCCACAAGACATTAGTCTGAATATTTTCCTGTATGAACAAAATGGAGTTTCCATTGTTCACACACAAACACACACAGAGTTCGATCGCGCCTCTCTCGTGACTGTGTGTGCGTGTCATGTGTTCTAGGCTGTGTGCATGCTTCTGAAGCTGCTCAGAAAATAATAAAATGCCATGCATAGGACTAATGCAAAATGTGTGGGCAAAATCCGTTTGATTGTAGTATAAGTGAGAAATAATTTCAGTGCTCTGGTCAATAGCTGTAGAGTGAAAACTGGTGAATGCAGTATACAGCTTTCACAGAAAGAGAATGATGTGAGCACGTACGATTGGCAGTGAATCTTTTATGCGGACAAAATAGCTCAATAAGAGTAACAAAATACATGTGGAAAAAATCACATCGTAATGTTTTAAAGAAGAGTGGTTTGATTAAAGTGGTGTAAATATACCCGATCCGGCAAAGATGGCAGTATCGGAGCTGATAACGATCCTGAGTATCGGATCGGCGCATCCCTACATACTATAATGTAAACACAGTACAGATGTAGACCTTGATGTACACCTGACCTTTCAGAAGGTTGCTCATGCATACTTTGTGGTTAAAATGTGCCCTCGATCCGCACTTTTGCAGAGCCTTCACTGCTGCAAGCTCTTCAGCACACTTCTTTTTGACGGTCAAAGCGGGGGTTACGTTTTTGCACGTCATGTAGAATAACCCTAAAAGCACCAAGGGTGCGGTGCCACCGGCTTTATATATATATATATATATATATATATATATATATATATATATATAAATATAGCTGCGAGCAGCGATTGCGGGCCAAAGCCGGCGGTACCGCCATCCCGGTGCCTTTAGGTAACTAAAGGCACCGGGGTTGCGGTGCCACCGGCTTGGGCCCGCAATCGCTGCTCGCAGCTATATTTAAATATTGTGATCCACCAGGAATCGTCATGGATGTGACTAATATAATATAATATAATATAATATAATATAATATAATATAATATAATATAATATAATATAATATAATATAATATAATAATATAATATAATATAATATATTTATTATATTATATTTATTATATTATATAATACAATATTATATTATATCATATTATGTTATAATATAATACAACATTATACTATATTATATTATACTATATTATATTATAATATAATATAATATAATACAATATTATATTATATCATATTATGTTATAATACAATATTATATTATATTATATTATATTATATTATATTATATTATATTATATTATATTATATTATATTATATTTATTATATTCCACCATAAATTAGAGATTTACAATCCCTTTGTTTGTATGTTGGCAGTAGTCTTGCTGACTGTTACAATTTAAAATTCATAAAATACATGTTATGTATTAATATGATGTTATATATTATTGTAACACTTTGCAATCATTTGTATATAATTTCTACATTTTTACCATTTCAGGTTGTATAGAGTGACATTCATTAATAAGATTCTTCCATGGATGATAATTCTGTCATTTGTGATTCCCATTTAGTAACATTGTCCGATATACAGCTTTTTAACTCAATAAGAAGGGAGAAGAGTTTCATTTGTCCTTAGTAATCCTCATAATGTGCAATAAATCTTGGGCCTCCTGTCCTTAGATCTGTATTTGGAATTTTCTTCATTGATAAATGTAGGACGCGGTCCATGCCGAGCAGCCGTGCCTTTAGAAGATGGATGGTGTGTGTTCAAGAGAGAGGAGGGGTGGTCATTTCAGAATGTAGATCAGTTTGACGGAGTATCTTCCTGCTAACGTTACTAACAGTGAATGAAATGCACCACGAGATGTTACATTAAGCTCGCGAAAAGAAAAAGAAACGCCACTGGGGAGGGGGGAACTCTCGCCATTTGTCTTGTCAGTGACTTCATATTATTTTCTTGCCATTTCCAGTCTATCAGGTTTTTCTTTTTCCGCAGGTCTTTTTCCATGTTGCCTCTTTCCTCTCATGAATTTACCCTTTCCTTTATCAGTTTTCTCCCTCTCTCTCTGCAGTGATCGAGGCCATGGCTCCCATCAGGTTAAACAGATGGGGGCTTCCTGAGCTGGACCCAGAGAGCATGCAGACTAGTGAGCCGTGGGTGTTCGCTGGGGGCGATGTGGCCGGTCTGGCCAATACCACAGTGGAAGCAGTCAATGATGGGAAACAGGCCTCCTGGCACATGCACAGATACTTACAGGTACTTTTCAGGAATAACGTTAAAGGAATAATGCACCCAAAAAGGAAAATGGTCACCCATGTGATGTACCAAATCCATGACTTTATTTCTGTGGTGATGTTTTGCACAATAGCTGACCTGCTATTTTACACATAGTGAAAAACCCAGATAAGTAAACTGTGAAAGCATTGTAACCTCCATATGACTCATGCACTATAAACCAAGCCATACGGTTTTGTGCGACGGAAATATGAAAATATTCCTTTTCGCTGTAGCTCTCGAATCTCATTTGCACTTGTGCTCAAATGTGCTGTAATTGGTCACTAGATGCACATAAATGATGACGTTGGACATTATTCATGTACAATCTGCTTTGAAGCATCCACAATGTTGAAGTGCAAATAAGATTGGAAAGCTTTTTAGGGACCTGTTTTACATATTTGGGTGGATGACTTCAATAAGCAAATATGAGATGTATGTGATATTGTTCATTTTGTTCTTTTTGGAGCCTGATAACTGTGTACATATTTACTTTTTTATGGAAAAGAGCCATAACTTTGTGTTCCACAAATGTATATCTATATATCTATATATCTATATATCTATATATATATATATATATATATATATATATATATATATATATATATATAGGGCTGTCAAAAGATTAATTAATCGCATCTAAAATAAAAGTTTGTGTTTACATTATATATGTGGGTGCACTGTGTATAATTATTCTATATATATACAGTATAAATACACACACACATGCCTGTATATAATTAAGAAATATTTTCATGTATATACTGTATATAGATTTAGATATAATTTATATTATATATAAATATAAATATTTTATATATAAATAATATTTTTTCTTAAATATACATGCATGTGTGTGTATTTATATTTATATATACAAAATTATTATACACAGTACACCCACATATATTATGTAAACACAAACCTTTATTTTGGATGCGATTAATTGCGATTAATCGTTTGAAAGCCCTAATATATATATATATATATATATATATATATATATATATATTAGGGCTGTCAAAACGATTAATCGCGATTAATCGCATCCAAAATAAAAGTTTCTGTTTAAGTAATATATGTGGGTGTACTGTGTATAATTATTTTGTATATAAAAAAACACACATGCATGTATATTTAAGAAAAAAATATTATTTATATATAAAATATTTATATTTATATATAATATAAATTATATATAAATCTATATACAGAATATACATGAAAATATTTCTTAAATATATACAAGCATGTGTGTGTATTTATATATATATATATATATATATATATATTAATTATACACAGTGCCCCCACATATATTATATAAACACAAACTTTTACTTTGGATGCGATTATTTGCGATTAATCGTTTTGACAGCCCTAATATATATATATATATATATATATATATATATATATATGTGTGTGTGTGTGTGTGTGTGTGTGTGTGTGTGTGTGTGTGTATTTTTAAGCAAAATAACCCTTTAAGATGAGGTTATCCAAGATACACACATAATAATTAGATAATAATGCCATTTATAATAATTAGCTGTCCCTGCTGTCTGTGAAATGTCATGTCAGCTGCCCAAATGACAATATTTTGAGATCTGGCACCGTAAACACACACCCAAGTTCATTTCCTCGACACATTCACATTTGAATACACTTGCTTTTGTGCAGATGAGACCGAAACAGATGTTGCCCTGATTATGTCCCGTGTTAAGATCACAAAACCCAATGGAAAAGGAGGATTTGGAGTGCTGATTAATTATGCAGATGAGAGCTTTACATGCGCTCTACAAAGAGTGAGCTGTGACACTGCTGGATACAAAAGCCTCTCAATATGAGTATGTTTATGAGTAATCAGAGCACAATAAGGAATAAATTAGCATTATAGCGGGCGGTAGGACAATGGTCTTCCTGTGGCTTCGTGCGGCAGAGCCGCTCGCCGGGGCCACACAGCGAGAACGCTGTTCCGCACAGGATTATTCCGTAAATCTCACCTCAGAGGCACTGGCAATGCGCACTTGTTCGGCTTAATTAGTTTGCTACTAGCAAAGTAACTGTGGAGAGCGAAGGAGGGAGATCAGGGAGGGAGAGAGAGCACTTCGGATTGTCCCGTTAGCTGAGCCAGATCAGCCTGGGCTCCTGAGAGGGGCTTATAGGGGCCCCCTGCCTGTCAAACACACACACACACACACACGCAGACTGAGACCCTGCAGAGACAGCAGTAGCTGTTCATGCTGCTAAACCCATCAAAACCATGCACCAATAAAACCATCAGAATCCAGGCAGAAATTAAAGAGCCATGACATGGATTATGTAATTATGGAGATATATGTGACAAAACACTGACTGTTTGCATGACTATATGACAGTTTACTCATGAGTAGATACAAAAGGAGGCCGCGCATGAGTGAGTGTTTTGCTTCTTTCTTTTTTTTTTTTCCATCGAAGATTACTTTAAATTGACACGCATGCCTTGTCATATTGTACATAGTCACAGACTTGGGAAACACTTTGGGAGTTTCAAAGTCATCACCCTCTGATTGGTTGAAATCTGAGACGTATGTGTCTTTTTAGACTTATTAGAGGCTTGAAGTTGATGAAAAATAACCAAAACAAACATTCATACACACTAATAAGCACTTGAATTCACATGGACAACTTTTTGACATTTGAAAAACCTTTAATCATGAAGCGATTGGAAATTTGACCTCCACCATATTAGCACTAAATTCGAAGTAAATGGTCTATCTAATGTCTCGTTGAGTGCTCTAAGATGTAAGGGGTGAAGCTGCTGAAGGTATTCGACCTCAATATGGGGGAATCTCACGGTTAAGTGCAGCTCTTCTCCAGCAGTGTGGGTCAGCGAGGGGTTAATAGTCTGTCCATGTGTGTGGCCAGAGCAGAGCAGAGATAACTGTTTATTTGCTGATGAAATTACCATGTGTAGTGTTCAAGGGAAGGCAACATATTGCGTTGTTGTTTTTTTACCGTAATGGACCACAGCTGAGGGAACGAATAGAGTCATTTGCAGAAAGATTGCCAGACTAATATAAGAATAGCTCTCAGATCAGTTTAAAACAAGTCCCACCTGAGAGCTCGGAGGTGAGTTCATGTACTTGTCCCTGGGCATTTAATATTACTCGTGTTTTTATATATGTTTCACGTGTTTCTCAATAAAATAAACTCCTTGAGGAAATAAAAGTGCTTGTAAATAGAAAAACGGTAGTGTTAGCTGAGTTTTTTAGCCTTTGTTTTAGTTATCTTGCTGTTGCTGACTGTCGATGGTCAAATACATGGAAGGACTACATGACCAATCACAATAGAGTGCAACAGTGACCGCCCACATTTTCCGATTTTCACTTTTTTTATTCATTTTTCCCGAAAAAAAGACTTCATCAAAGAGTTATAAGCCATGTACCAAGCTACATCACAACACTACAAACTTTAATTTCTAAAAATCAGACAAAAAACAAAGGTGCAAGACTGTGTACTTAAAGGGATACTCCACTTTTTTTGGGAAATAGGCTCATTTTACAATTCCCTCAGAGTTAAACAGTTGAGTTTTACCGTTTTCGAATCCATTCAGCCGATTTTCTGATATTTAGAAGAATATCTCTAACCAGACAGTTTCTAGTCTCATTGACTTCCATAGTAGGAAAAAAATCTATACTATGGAAGTCAATGGGACCAGAAACTGTCTGGTTACTGATATTCTTCTAAATATCAGACAATCGGCTGAATGGATTGGAAAACGGTAAAACTCAACTGTGTTAACTCTGAAGGAGTTGTAAAATGAGCCTATTTCCAAAAAAAAAAAAAAAAAAAGTGGAGTATCCCTTTAAGGGTATTAATCTTTGCAGAATCAAAGTAATGTAGTTTTTCCATTCTGGAATTCTGCTTAAGTTGAAATAATGTGTGCTGATGACTTCAACAAAAGTATATAACAACCTCTGATCTTACGGTCGGTCTGACTTTAAAGGTTTATAAGTTATCGTTAAAAACCGATTGCCGTATCGAGAAAACAAACCTGTTGCACTTTATTTACTTTGCAAAGAGATTTGAGAACGAACCCATCTTAAGTCAGGGCCATTACGATATATATTCCTATTCATCTTAAATGTATTACATAAAATTTACAAGCACCTTAGCCCACCTAAGAATGAAATATGAATTTATTCCATTATGTTGAAACGGCAAAAAAAAAATCAAACTATATAAATGTATAAGAAAAGTGATTCACACACATCATGCCCTACGGTATATTAAGCTTCTAATAAAGTCATACAACAGCTCTGTGTGTCCAAAAAATTGAAATATATGTTGTGATTCCCTGAAAATTGCCCTAGTTTTATTGCTTTATGAGTCATCAAGCAGTGAATCATTCTTTAGAGTGAAAACGTTTCAGGGAATCATTTGATTCAGTTCACATAACTGCTGTGAATGATTCATTAATAAATGAACTCACTGATTTACTGGTTTTACAGACCACCGAAGGGTATAGCAAAGTAAAGTTTGGTCTGTTTATCTATCACACAAACCTATTATATTTAGAAGTCATATCGATTACTTTTATGATCATTTGATGGTGCTTTTTGAAGCTTGATACTGTAGTTTTGATCCAGTTTCTTTGTTATAGTCATGTAAAAGGCATCTAACACACTCTTCAAACCTTTTCTTTACGTCTTTCACAGAAACTCATAGAGCTTTTGAAAGAAATATTGAATGTGACAGATTTTTTGATGTGCAAATCATTCCTCAAATGATCATTTTGTTCTTAAATCTTAGATGCTAATTACCTTAAGTGCTTCTGAAAAAGAAAAAAGAAAAGAAAAATCAATAGCATATCATCTGCCAAAGATCTATCTGGTGTACAAAGTGTTTGACAACTCCAGCACATCCGTCAGGGCCCGAGTGAGTTCAGGAACGTCCCTCGGCAGTGTTTGTCTCGGGATGTTTCTCTTCCTCTCTCTCTCTCTCCCTGTGACGAGGCCTCTCTGTGGAGGATTTGGGCTGTCATGTTCCTGCTCTCATTTTCTCTTCACTTGACACCCCCTCGTTCATTATGCGTCTGTGACATCACCACAAGGGCAATCATACGTGTTTGATAAACGTGAGGCTCATTAGAGAGAGGGCTGTGATGTATGACTGCCGTTTGCTGCTTTTGTGCCACGATGCGAAGAGATAAACAATGCTGAACGCAAACACACTCGATGATTGTTGCCTTAAACGCACACGACCGCAACACCAGAGTAACCTTCAGAAACTTGCGTTCAGAACGACCGTGAGCTCTCCGCTGGGAATTCAGAGCTTTGTCTGTGTGAATGCGTACAGTTTTCCTCCTCATAAACACACCTTTGTCTTACACGTGTGCTGTGATTGCTTTTTGTTACAGTCCATCTTCGGGCGGGAGGTCAGCGGTTCGCCCCAGCTGCCCCTCTTCTACTCGCCCATTGACTCGGTGGACATCAGCGTGAAGATGTGCGGAATCACGTTCCCCAACCCGTTCGGGCTGGCCAGCGCTCCACCCACCACCAGCGCCGCCATGATCCGCAGGGCCTTCCAGCAGGGTTGGGGTTTCGCCCTCACCAAAACCTTTTCATTGGACAAGGTACTTAGCAAGAACTGCACACATAATGCTAACCAAACTATGGTGGTTTTTCGTTTTTATATTCTCAAAAGAGCCGCAGAGTTAAATCTTATTGTTCAAAGTTTGCTTTTTCATATGGGTTTTCTGTATGGAAATTGTCATATTCATTTTTATTTATTTTTTTTGTTTGTTGTTATTCTATAGACTCTTTGAGGGGTTCTGGATCCCAGTTTGAAACAGTATTATTGAATAATATAGTCATTTAGTAATATGTATACCACTAGTATAGCTTTTTTCCCGTTTTAATTTTAATTAGTTAATTTTATTTTAATATATTTAGTTTTAGATTTAATTTATTTTATTTTTCTTTCCGTTTTAGTCATTTTAGTGTCAACTATATTCTAATTTGTTTGCGAAAACAAAATATAGTTTTAGTTAACATTGACTCATTTGTTAAAGGAGTAGTTCACTTTTTATAAAAAAAACTTTTGGTGAGATAAATTTGCTAAGGTAAATTCACCCCCATGTCATCTAAGATATCCATGTCATTCTTTCTTCAGTCGAAAAGAAATTAAGGTTTTTGATGAAATCATTCCAGGATTTTTCTCCATATAATGGACTTCAATGGGAACCAAACGGTTCAAGGTCCAAAAGACAGTTTCAGTGCAAACTGTTCAAAGGGCTATAAATGAATGAATCTTTTTTTTCGTGTCATTTGGTTCATTCAACGAACGCAATGAACGAATTGACTCAGGAAAAGATTCGTTCATTTTGATGAACGAGTTCGAACAGGAGAGTCACAAACGCGCATCACAGAACAAAGCAAGGTGAGCATTTGAGCTTATAAAACAAAAACTTTTTTTTTTTTAAATGAGCGATCGTTTCGCTTGATAAGACCCTTATTCATCGTCTGGAATCGTTTAAAGCCATTTGAACAGTTTGCAGTTTGCACTAAAACTGTCTTTTGGACCTTGAAGCATTTGGTTCCCAGTGAAGTCCATTATATGGAGAAAAATGCTGGAATGTTTTCATCAAAAACCTTAATTTCTTTTCGACTGAAGAAAGAAAGACATGGACATCTTGGATGACATGGGAGTGAGTAAATTATCAGCAAAAGTGAACTACTCCTTTAACTAACTTTTTTGTAAATTAAAAGCTAAAGTTAAATAAAATACAAATAGATGAAAAACTTGACACCAGACTAAATAAAAATATGACAGGTTTGTAAACACTTGCCTCAGGAAATGGATCCGTGTTCTCATTTAAAATTGTAATTTAAGGACTGGCATTGTCTTTGATGTTTTTTTTCCCAAATTCTTTTGGAGAAATAAACATGAACACATATCAAATAATATAATCAAGGTGAGCATGAAACAGAATTCACTATTTTCGTACCCCTTTTTATATTCGTTATAATATTTCCATTTGATTTAATGAGAAACAAATGTAGGAATGTTTGTCAAGACATTAAGTTTAGACAAAAAGTTAACTTTTGATCATTTGGTCTTGGATGAATTTGATAAGAGATCTCCTCTGAAACTTTAGAGGAGACACGTGATTATATCGGGGCTTCAGCAGGAAAATTTTAAAGTGTTAGTTCACCCCAAAATGAAAATTCTGTCAGTATTTACTCACCCTCATGTTGTTCCAAACCTCTATGTGTTTATTTGTTCTGCTGAACACAAAGAAAGATATTTGGAAGAATGTTTTAATCAAACAGATCTCATTCCCCATTGACTACCATAGTATGTATTTTTTCCTACTATGGTAGTCAATGGGGAATGAGATCTGTTTGATTAAAACATTCTTCCAAATATCTTTCTTTGTGTTCAGCAGAACAAATAAACACATAGAGGTTTGGAACAACATGAGGGTAAGTAAATACTGACAGAATTTTCATTTTTTGGGTGAACTATCCCTTTAAAAGCAATACATTTGCACTCCATTTAATCACATTAAGAAAAATCATGAGAGATCTCATTCGTGTTCCTGCTTTCTCTCAGGTTACAATTTTATTATATATATTTTTTTACAAGACTTTCATTCAATTTAATTAAAGAACAGTTAACATACGAATCTGTCGAGAGAAAGGTGATATGACACCGTGACAGATGTTGTCTTTATTCTGTGCTTAAAGCAATTTAAGTGTGATTAGGAATTGTTATGATTATAAATGTTGTCACTAAAATGAAACTTTGAACTCAAAAAGCTTTACTAATCTTACTTTTCTTACTTCAATGTTAAAGACTCAAACTTATAATCGAAAAAAAAAAAAATACACAGTGCAATTTATAAACTCTATTCTAATACCAATGTCAGTATTAATCAGGAACATATGTTTGTTCTGTGTTGGCTGCCTTCCACTCATTAGCAGCACTAGGGATATTAAAAGAAAATAAAATAAAAAACAAGATTAAAAATAAAAAGCAAGCATTCAAACCCATGATAGATATCACTATAGTAACGCAGCGACTTCCATATGCTACTGACAGGAGGCAGAAGCGGGGAAGATTGAGTCAAATTGTTTATTCCGACCTATGGTCCTCGGCGCTCGGCTGATTTCAGACAGTGAGGGACAGCATGTGAAGTGTGTAAATGATGTTTCTGCTGCTCTGATGTGTGAGTGAGTGATGTAGCTGTTCCTGTTTTATAGACGCCTGTCACCTGCCTCCATTCCCGCTTTTATAAACTGTGCGCCGGCCCTTCGGAAAAGGTCAGCTTTTTATTTCCAGCGACAAACGGCGGTGGGAGGGAAGAGGTGTCTCGAAACGTTACAATAGAAGCTGGATGTCGCGGTTTACCTTGGGTGCACCATCTGGATGTTTTTCGCTTAAGATCGCATTATCTTCCCGCTCTGACAGCCTTCTTTTCTCGCTTGAAGGAGGAAGTGGACGGCAAAGTTGTCTGTGCGAACTTCCTCACTCGAATGGACCCCAAACCCCCGCCACCTTCTCTGCCGAGTCCCGCTTCACTCTTGACATTTGTAGATGCCAGATTGGGCTGTAATATACTGTTGCATCCATCGTCCGCCAGCATATGCCGAAATACCACCTGATATCTCTGTAAACAGAAATCGTATTATTCTTTATTGTGTGCTCAGTGGGGAAGATTGTAAGGGGGCTTTTCTTTGGGGGAAAAAAGATAAAGAAGTTCTTAATGTCAATATGAATGAACAGCCGCTACGCCGCTATCACCCGCCTTAAACACAGGGGATTTCTCTTTTTTTAATATCCTGTCCTTTTTTTTTCTTTCTCATCGGTGGCCATCGCAACATTACCGGCTTATGCTATTGATAGAATTTGAGATGCTCAGAGGATCGTCTACAAATATGAGAATCTTCACGCTTCTGGCTCTCATCGTTCGCTAATTAGCTTGCTAGCGTGCTAGACCGGTGGAGAACTGCCTAACAAAGCTCTGTGACCGTTAATTAGGATTAATGAACTGTATGGCATGTGAAAACGTGTTGTTTTCTTGCCACTCGCTTGAAAAAATGGGCGAAGGATGTTGTCTTCCGCACGACCCGTCGGCCCTACATCCATTTTTCACGAGCCGTGCATCTCACCAATTACAGGACTGTTAGATATGTGATTGATACATTTGGTCTAATTATAGAACGAGAGAAGGATTCGTTGGGTTACTCCAGGGCCGAGGTCGAGATGCAAAGGCAACCGAGCCCAATTAGCTTTTTGACTGGTCAAGTCCGGTTAAGTCGCACCTGTAATTGGAGCTAACCTGATTAGCGGCAAACGAGGCCTGTAGGTGCTAGTTTTAGGCTTATATACACGTGCACTAGCAGTTGGTCTTCCTTTGTGTCTTTCACGTAAGAAGAATAAGGAATTATGCTGTTGACCCGCCAGACTTCCGCCCACAGAAAGCTCTTAAAATCTTTAACTTTATCTCACGAAACTTTCTCTGCACATCAGTCTATTCTTGAGCATGCCTTCTCACCTCAGCGTAGGAGGATTTAGTGGGCAAATCTGAATGAAGTAAATACGAAGACGTATTAAAAACGGATCCTCAACTTTTTAACCGCAGTTGAAATTGCACGGGGAAGCCGGGCGCACACACACACGCACACGCGCGCGCACACATTTACTGTACGTCTCAGATCGAGGTTTTTAAATTAATGAGAAATGTTGGATGAAGCTCCATGGTAACACAGATGAAGTGTGATGTGTCCCATCACTCCACCGCACACACTGCTCACTTTCTCTCTCGGCATCGACGGAACGGCTTTATGAGTCTCTCTGCTAATTAGCGGCCGGGGTTTAATCAACTGCAGCATTTTTTTTTTTCAAGAACTGAAAGGTTAAAGGTCACGAACCTCACTCGCGCACTCACAATACACACGTCCACACCCTCTTACCGTTTGAGTGTTTAATAGGTAGCGCTGGTAATGTGTAACTCTGTAAATGAGTGTTTCGTGTGATGAAGGATCACAGGTCTCAGGGTGGGATAATGAGATATTCTTTTGCTTTTGTTCTCATCAAGGGTTTATCTCACTGCTTGGACTCTGTGAAAGGGACTTGATTTTTATTTATTTACATACAATATTTGTTTCTTTTCTGACATGGATCTACCACCTCGTGAGGAGAAACGGGTTTAGTCGGGCTGGTGTAAAATAAAACGAATTCTGTATCTGAAAAGTCATTTTATTGTTGTAATGTCCAGTAAACAAATCCAGTCATAATTCGATCAATAATATGATTTCACGGATAATTTGACTTTATACTAGAATTTCAGTGTGTTTCTTTGTTTTGTTGCTTGATTAAATGCAGAAAGGTTCAGATGAATGTGTTAAATGAAGAGAAAAAGAAACATGTCTATTAATTTTTCCGCTGTGGTACTAAGGAGAGCAGTTTCAGTTCCTTTAGAGCGCTCGCTGTAGCTGGAGATTGGCACAACCCAGCATGCACTGTATTCAGGCTCATTTCCATTTCACACCAGCAGGAGAGAATTCTGGGATGGGGTCCCTTGAGAGTATTTGGAAGTGACACAGCCATTTCTGCACTTCCAGCTCTGTGACAGAGTTAAAGCGGAGAGATGGATAGCCTCCCGTAGCTGCATGCTGGCCTGCTGTGAAGAAAGAGGGAGCGAGAGAGAGAGAGAGGGGCTAGCACAACTCTATTGAGGGTACACACACACACGCGCACGCACGCTTAACAAACCTAATTAACGGCGTTTGATGAGGCTGATATCGATATATAGTGTGCATGATGGTCATATAACGCAGATATATTTCGTCGTTTTATTTAACGTGGCAAATCAATGTCATCACGAATGATTTTTCACTTGGCAAACAAATTTAAAATGTATATTTTTTATTTAATTTTCAATCATTTTATTAAAATAATGTATAAACGTTTAAATTCTCTACAAAGATGAAAAATGTCAATGTCGCTAGGCAGAATGACAACTCTTTCCATGCCATTAATGTAATTTTCAGTAATTTATGACAGCACTTCCCTAGCCTGACTACAGTACGTCAGACTTTGTACTTCCGCTCAATTTCAGTTCGCTTCTGTACTCAATCTGAGATAGCGACCTATCTCTCATGTGTTTCTCCAGGCTGAAAACAGCCGACCAATCAGCAAACAGAGGGCTGAGAGCCATGACGTAGACACTATACGCCGAGTTTAAGATTGTATCAGGGATGCAAACAGCGTGCTTTTCGGCGCCTCACGCTTTTTTTTTTTCGATTTTAATTTCACCAATCGTAATTCTGGATTGCCTCCACCAAACA
>CM075884.1:23310707-23345707 GCA_038021265.1 Cyprinella venusta
AGTTTAATTTAAATAAATTACAAACCAAGAAATGGTGCAGCAAGTTTACTACTTAGTTTGTGTGGAAACGCACAACACAATAGAACAATAGCTAGACAGGACTGACATGTAGAACAACAGTCACAGTCCAGTGATCTGTGTTTATTTGGCAAGCAAATTAGCTGAGGTGGTGCCGATCGGGGGGGCTTCATCGCGCGTAAAAAAAAGTCCAATCGTCCAGGCTCATTAGCTTCAGCTACATGTTTACATTTATAAATATACCCGTTTAATTGGGAGATCAAAGCGCCTCTCACTACCTTTTGCATGGCTGAAAGGGCAAATAAGTTGTGCCTCACAGATCTCTTTAGTCTACTAATTTGATCAAACTCATCATGTCTTTGGGCGCTTTACTCCCTATAAAGCATGACACCGGGGTTGGATGAGTGTTGCTTCTTGTTTTTTCTTTTTTTTTTTTCATGTTTCCGTCGGTGACGGCTGATGATCAATGAGCCGACCGCTCTGCTTTCTGGTCTATTTGAAGTGCAGCCTACTAAATCTTTATGTCAGCAATTTGAACTGCTTCATATACTTTTATTAAGCATGCAGGATGTGTTTGTTGGGTTGTGTGCTGATAGTGTTGAGTTGTTTCATCCGGTACTCAAAATAGACTAGCGTCTGTCAGAGATGTACTGTACCCTTCTCGATTTACGATTTGTTTTTGCTACTTTGAACATGACTATAAAGACTGAAATTGTTGTGACAAGTGCATAAATAATAGCATCAGAAAATTTGGGCACTACTTTATTATTATAATTCATTTATTTCATTAAAGAACAAGAACTTTCACGACACGCCATGTTGTTCCAAACCCGTAAGACTTTTGTACTGTGTTTTCCAATTTTCCAATATGTGATGAACAGATTTAATTTAGGCTTTTATTCATATTTAAAGTTATGCATTTAGTCAAAATTGGTAGTTGTAGCTGTCAATGGATGGACAGAAATCTCTCAGATTTCATCAAAAAGATCTTCATTTGCGTTCTGAAGATGAACGAAGTCTTACTGGTTTGAGTAATTAATGACAGAATTTGCATATTTGTGTGCACTATCCCTTTAAGACGTTTTCTTGCTCTTAAATGAAATAAATGGATTATAATAATGAATTAAATTGTATTATTATTCATTAAATTCATATTCAGTAATTATTACATTTTAAGGTTCATTAGTTAACACAAACTAAGAATGAACAATACTTCTACAGCTTTTGCTAATCTTTGTTAATGTTAATTTCAACATTTACTAATACTTTATTACAATCTTGTTAACATTAGTTAATGCACTGTGAACTAACATGAACAAACAATGAACAGCTGGATTTGTATTAACTAACGTCAGATTAACAAATACAGAAAATGTGTTGCTCATGGTTAGTTCATGTTAGTTAAAGGGGTCATGATCTGGCTTTTTAAAATTGTTTATATTGTTGTCTGAGGTCAACTTATGACTTTTGCTTGGTTTTTACATTAAAAAACATCAAAATGAATAAGTTATAGGCTATTTTCTACCCTAGTTTTGAGCCTAGCTCAGAAACGCTCGGTTTTTATGGGCGTCTCCCATTGAAGACTTGGAAGTAAACGCCCACTGCTGTGAGTGGATAACAGTTTTGCATATTATAATGAGTTTCAACTCACTCGCTTATGCAGACTGTCTTCTTCCACAACCAGGCACTGCACAATATTTTGTAAACGGCATGTTTATTGCTCGGTAGCTCGATCCGGTTTGTCATCACGAGGCCTGTGTTATTTAGCTATGCATGTAATGCGCAAATCGGTAGGCGGGGCTAAACCGGCCGTGTTGAAGTAGGCGTTGATCTTCTTCTGAGGGGGTGGTGTTTCATCCTCTTTGACATCATAGTTCCACTTTGAAAAACGAGTCGTTTGCTGAGGCTGGTGTCAATAAAAGCTTTTATTGGACTAACAATGATGTTTTCAGTTCTGAAACTTACAGGATATTCTTATAATATGATGACATCGTAGATGTCAAAAGCTCAAGGAAAATTTGATTTCTCAGTTTATCACCCCTTTAATACAATAACTAATGTTTAATTGTAAAGAGTTACCAAATTGTCAGTATTCAATATTATTAAATTAAGTGAAAAAAAATCCCCAGAGTACTTTAAGTAGATGATGTTGGTCATACAAGTTTTGTTGGCTGAAAAGTTTGTAAACCTCTCGCATACAGTATGCTATAGTCCTTGTGCTATAGACATTTAAGATAATGAATCAAAGCCAATGCCGAGACCCTCAATCCAATAACAATTACGTCCAAGTGAATGTTTACCCCTATCGCTGAGGGTGACAAATATATTGCGTGGTCTAATTTCGGACTTGTTTGTTGGCCTGCGTTCATGCAGCGTTGAAGAAGGGAACCCACGGGCCAGTGCTTGTGACTCCCCTTTTGCACCTAGAAAAGTAATTGGTGAATAGAACTAATGACCAAGCTGACAGACAATATCCCTGTTCATTTATCAAACAGGGTTAATATCCTCCTTTCAGACTTTAATTTATTAAGTCTCTTTCAGGCAAACTGATCTTGTGCACTTCTCCGGATTGCAGTCATGTTCAAGCAGTTCAGCCTACGAAACACTTCAATAGTAGCTTTTGGCTTGCCATCTTAAATTTTGCATTTTTTCCTGTATATGTTGGATTTATATGTTGTTTTTTTCTTTTGAGAGATATTGTGTCCAAAAGCACGCACTATGAAATCAGTGGTTTATTGACCGCATGAGATTCAAATCAATTTTTACAAAACCAACATTCATTTTCCATGATTCAGTGAATGTCATGCTTGCCTCTATTCCAGAATGTTCCTCTGTCTTATTTTAAGCAGCATGAGGCCTTGAAACTTAAAGAGCTTTTTTTTTTTCACCGAAGCTGAATTCTATTCACACGAGTTAGTGGAATGAAAGGCAGTTGTGTCGTATTGTCCCTCCGAGTCCTTTCACTGAAGGGAAGAAAGTTGTCACATGGTTTATCAAGGTTCTGTAAGTACAGATGTGTCTCTGGGACGTTGTCATGGATTCAAGGTTGCTTAGATTTTGAGCGACGGCCATGGAGAGAAGATTACAGCAGTTGCAGGGATCTTGGTCCAAAATCTCAGCAGACGTCAATGCATGTACATTCAACATTTACGTAACCGTAAACGTATACGTTACCCTGTACAATGAAAGAGCGACCAGTTGATGTTTAAAGGGATCGTTCGCGTAAAAATGAAATGTTCGAAAACGCTCGAAAATTTTATGATATATATTTTTTTCAAAGAACACAAAAGTATATTGTTAGCACAACATCCAGGCTGCTCTTTTACATACAATGAAAGTGGATGGGGACTAAAGCTGTTTTGCCCTAATAAAGACAAAAAGTACCATAAAAGTAGTCCATATGACACTATTTTCCAAGTTTTAAAATATATTAGCTTTGTGTGAGGAAATTACCAACATTTACATTAGTCTGAGGTTGATAAGATAAAAAAAAACATGAAATTGGTCTCTTATGCTCACAGAGGCTGCATTTATTTTAATAAAAAATACAGTCAAATTTGTAATATCGTCAAATATTACAATTTAAAAGTGTTTTATATATATATATATATATATATATATATATATATATATATATATATTAGGGCTGTCAAATGATTAATCACGATTAATCCCATTCAAAATAAAAGTTTGTGTTTACGTAATATATGTGGGCGTAGTGTGTATAATTATTTTGTACATATAAATACCCACATTTGCATGTATATATTTAAGAAAAATGTGTTCTTAATATATGAAATAGTTATATTTATACATAATATTAATTATGTATAAATATAAAGTATATACTTTCAGATTTTTCTTAAATATATACATTGATGTGTGTGTATTTATATGTACAAAATAATTATACACACTACGCCCACATATATTACGTAAACACAAACTTTTATTATGAATGCGATTAATCGCGATTAATCGTTTGACAGCCCTAATATATATATATATATATATATATATATATATATAACAAGCGATTAAATAATTGCTTATGCATCTTGAAGTGTTTGACTTACAAAAACTTGATTTTCTCAGCTTTTTTGTTTAAAATGTTGCTTTTTTATGAAACTTACTTGCATTCAAGTGTTGATAAGAAAATGAAGATATTTTTGTTTAAAAGCTGATGCTCTGCTCTTTGTTTTGATATATTACATATTCAGATTGAAAGTTTTGTGAAAATGAACAAAAATGTTGGCGTTGGCTGGCAATTTTATTTTTATTTTTTATTTTAAGATGTCTGGAAAAGGGTTAAGAGGGTCAAACATCCCATGTTCCTCACATTCACAGCTACAACACAGCTATCCTTTAAAAGGATAGTTCACCCCCTGTCATCAATGTCATCATTTCATTCTCATCATTTCGTTCTCGTCCTCGTTTCGTTCCAAACCTGCATTACATTCTTCATTTGTCGAACACAAACAAACATATTTTGAAAAAAATGCCCCAGTGTTTTTTGTTCATACAATGAATTTCAAATGTTGTACGGACCATATTGTCTTTCAAAATATATTCTATTGTGTTCCACAGAAGAAAGAAAGTCATACAGGTTTGGAAAGACATGAACAAGACGGCTAACACACAAGAACTGCAGCTTCACTTATTTTCTTTCTCTTTCTCTTATACTTTTCTCTCTTTTTGTCTGGTGTATTGGCCTGGGTACACAGGAGAAGTGGTTTGATTTTTCTGTCATGGCTGTTTATAATGATTAATGCCCCGACTTGGGGCCACTCAGTGTAATTATGGCTCTTCAAGATTTTATTATTTTATTTGTCTGCTCTCCATCCTGCACTGACTCCAAGGGCCCCACAGAAATCAGATACAGGACCAGAGCAAATGTCATCCACAAAAACATGCACCTTTTCAGTGATCTGGAGTCAGTTTTAATAGATATTCTCTTTTGGGTAGCAACGGGAGGGTTTATATGAAACGTTTAACTTCCCCTACTTCCACTTTTTTTTTTAATTCTTCAGACTGAATGGCAATTATCCATTATGTTTAACACATCTGTTCATCTTATAGGCCTAAGTAATATAGCATGCGCATCCATAGTCATTTTGCAGTGTGATGTTCATTGTTATTGTGTGAGTGTGGCACTTGCATACTATAGTTAAACTACAAATGCAGTGAGAGGAGACTAATCTCGCAGATCAATTCTGGTGATGTCTGGAAAGCAGGTACGATCCATGTAGAATGCTGAGCGTTTCACCCAAATGAGTCTATAATGCATTTTACAAGCCAGACTTATGTTGTAATTTGCATTAGAGTAAGGCTCTGTGTTTTGTTTCAAAGAAAGGCTGACATAAGGATTACATGTGTTTTTATGTTACTGGCATAAGCTTAAAGGGATAGTTCGCCCAAAAATAAAAATTCTGACGTCATTTACTCACCTTCAAGTACTTCTAAACCTGTAGGAATTTCGTTCTTCTACTAAACAAAAAAGATATTTTGAAGAATATGGGTAACCAAACAGTTAAAGGGGTGATAAACTGAGAAATCAAATTTTCCTTGAGCTTTTGACATCTAAGAGGTCATCATATTATAAGAATATCCTGTAAGTTTCAGAACTGAAAACGTCCTTGTTAGTCCAATAAAAGCTTTTATTGACACCAGGCTCCACAAATGACTCGTTTTTCAAAGTGGGGAACTATGAGGTCAAAGAAGATAAAAAACCACCCCCGCAGAAGAAGATCAACGCGGCCGGTTTAGCCCCACCCACTGATTCGCGCATTACACGCATAGCTAAATAACATAGGCCTACCTCATGATGACAAACCGGATCAAGAAATATGCACTGACGAGTGAAACTCATTATAATATGCAAAACTGTTCCAACTTCCAAGTCTTCAATGGGAGATGCCCATAAAAACCGAGCGTTTTTGAGCTAGGCTCAAAACTAGGGTAGAAAATGGCCTATTATTTACTCGTTTTAATGTTTCTTAATGTAAAAACCAAGCAAACATCATAAGTTGACCTCAGACAACAATATAAAAAAATGTAAAAAGCCAGTTCATTGACTTTCATAAATGGAAGTCAGTGGGGCCCATCAACGTTTTACAGAAATTCTTTAAAATATCTTCTGTGTTCTGCAAAAAAATAAATAAATAAAAATGGGCACTTTAGTATTCCTTTAATAATCTAGCTCTGATTAGTGAGACAATACACTCAATTTTGTTTAACTTTTGTTCAGTTTAGTTAATTAAAATGAGCTAGAACATTTTGTCCCAACTTAATTTCATTGTGTTCAATCCACCTAATATATTTAAAAATGACGTTTACTCAATTAACCCAGCATGATTTGCAAGGAACTGCGTTTGGAGAGTACATTTAGGGATTCATTGTTTTTGTATGTGTTTTTCAGTAAAGGGAACGTGTTAGTGTTTAATGTTCAGTTATGTTGGACATTTCGAGAAGTTTCTGTGGTATTTTTCAATCATGGTTACCATTGAGCTGGTGGTGCTTGTGCTTAGGCTTAGTCATTGATCTATAATAATGTCAGATGCCAGTCTTTTCTTATTGGTTCATTATATACATTGTGTATATTGATGATCGAAACTGCCTGTTTAATCATAAGAAACTCAAGCACACCTTGGTAAATTAGAAAAACAAATTAAGAAAATAAATAAATAAAAAAACATTTCGTTTGACAGAAATGTAATATAGTTAAGTTAAACATACTAGAGTAAATTGTCTTGACTCAACTAAACAGATCTATGTTGAATTAACAAAAATGTACAAACTTATTTCAGTTAAATTAAGGGTAATGAATACATCTTTGAGTGACAAGTCCAATTTAACACTGTGAATAACGTTTTAGGTTGGTTTCTTTAAACACACTTTTGACAAAATAAAGAAGAAATAATAGTAATTCTGTTCTGTTCATTAAACAAATAAGCAATTTATTTACTGACTTTTTTACAGTCCTTCAGAATTTATTTATTATAATATGCTGATTTGCTACTCAAGAAACATTTCTTCTCATTATCAATGTTGATAATAATATTTTTTCTTAATATTTTTGTGAAAACTAATTTTTTTCCATGAATCTTTGAGGAATAGAAAGTTAAAAACAACAGCTTTTATCTAAAATGTCTTGTCACTTTTGATCAATTTACTGTATCCTTGCAGAATAAAATTACTAAATTCTCACAAAAAGAAATTATTATGAATTTTTTGTTGAAAAAAAAGGAAAAAAAGAGGCATTTTCTTGGAATATTGTACGTTTTCCCCTGTACACACGGTCCATTATGTGTTCGATTAATGTATTATGCAGGTTTGACCTCTCTCTTTCCGAATGTTTTCTTCTGATTGCACCATTAAACGTATCGCCTATTCGTTCTTACAATCCAAACTGACGGTAAGGAGCCTCCTGCATATTCCCTGCAGTTTTGATCTTCTGAAATAAGAGAATTACTGCGGGATGCTGGATCTGAATAGCGAAGCATTTGATATGGTATTAGTTCAAGCCTGTGGTTTAATGTGCGGGATTATCGGCCATTGAGCAGTATATTCCACACTTGATCTCCCCTGCGTGTCTAGAGAGGGGGAGAGCAAGAGATAGATGGGAAACAGCAGCGAGCATCTTCCTCGGGATAATGAAACGTGTAAAGAGAAACAGATATTTCCGAGGTGGTTTGTAAAAACGTGAAAATATGCAGATGATCGCAGTAAACATCAGTGCAGTGGTGAATTATGATCGTGTGCTCATACTTCCAGAAGGCATTTCTGGTATATAGTCTGTTGGTGTGGCTGTGTGAGGTCAGAGTACAGTATATTCTCATTAGTATGTGAAAGCACGTGGTCGCGGGCTGTGATGTTAGCAGGAGTGTGTGAGCTCGGGAGCGGTGTAGCCTGCTGCATTTTGATTAGTAGTTCTTGCATGCGTCCGTTTCTGAAAGCCTGTTTGTTGTACAGGAGGATTAGGGGCCTGTTGTGCTGTGATAAAACATTGTCAGCTCAAAAACACACATGAAATGGCGAGTCTCTGTAGGAGAGAAGAAAAGAAAAACGGTCCTCCCTGCATTTCCTCTATAGGTCATGGCGTGCGAATGGTCAATGGACCCCAACAGAAAAGATTTCTTAGACCTGTGACGTGTGTCAAGAACCAGCACGCAGCCAAGAGGGCGTTCAGCCACGTACAGGGGAGTCCAAACGCTCGAGACGCCAGTGAAAATGCTTGCGTTCTTCATTATTTACATTTCATTTCATTACAATTCAGTGGAACAAAAAGATGCATATTTCTGGGACTGGCTGCTCTTTTCAATACAATGAAAGTAAATGAATGCACTATAAAAGTATCATTAAAGTGATTCACACAAGTCTAGAATTAGTCTTTAGAGTCTGATCTTTTTAATTAGTCTCACAATCCAGTTCATAAAACTGGATTTGTTCACTAATTGAACTGCTTTGAATCTTTTGAGTCCAATCTTTTCATTGGGCCAGTTGATCCAGCTCACACCACCAATCTTCATGAGTTCATGAGTTAGAGATTTGTTCATTCAGATCAGATCATTTTCATTTTCAGTCAGATCATGTTCATGATTCAGGTGATCCAGTACCCAAAATCATTCTGAAAGATTTGTTCACTGATTGGACTTATTTGATTCTTTTTAGTCAGATTTTTTTAAATGAATCAGTTTGTCCAGTTTGCAAAACTGTTCTGAATGATTTGTTCTCTAATTGAACTGCTTTGAATCTTTTGAGTCCAATCTTTTCAATGGGCCAGTTGATCCAGCTCACAAAATGAGCCTAAATTTTTGACTAATTGAACTGATTTGGTATTTTAAGTTCGATCTTTTCAATGAGTCAGTTGATCCAGCTCACACCACCAATCTAAATGATTTGTTCATTTGATTTTCATGATGATTCAGGTGATCCAGTTCCCAAAATCAGTCTGAATGATTTGTTCTCTAATTGGACTTATTTGATTCTTTTTAAATGACTCAGTCCAGTTTGCAAAACTGTTCTGAATGATTTGTTTACTAATTGGACTGCTTTGATTCTTTTGAGTCAGATCTTTTTAATGGGCCCTGTTCTCTAAATCAGTCTGAATGATTTGATCACTAAATTAACTGATTTAGTTCTTTTGTTGGTCCCATTCACTAAACCAGTATAATTGATTTGTTTATGAGTTAGACTTTTGTTAGTATGAGTCGTTTTTTTAATGATTCGTTTGATCCAGTTCACAAAAAAACATGTTTTACAAAAATTGTGTACAAACATTAATTTGTTAAATAATTAGCCTGATTTGATTCTTTTGAGTCAGATATTTTGATTGAATAGATTTATCCAATTCACAAAATCAATATAAATGAATTGTACACTTATTCAACTGATTATATTCTCTTCAGTCAGTTATTTTCAGTTAATCAGTTCGCAAAACCAGTGTGAATGATTAATTTAAATATCATACTGGTTAGGTTCTTTTGAATCAGATCTTTTGAATAAATCGATTGATCCAGTTCACAAAATTGACCTGAAGGATTCATGCATGAAAGTTTTATGGACCACATTTTTGACATTTTTATGACGATGTTCAATCCTTTTTGGAGGTTGAAAAGCCTCATTGCATGGAAAAGGTTGGCTAGTAGAATTCTTAAAAAAAAAATATATATATATATATATATTTTTTTTTTTAATAAAGTGCTCCCATATTTTGGATGTGTTCTCTGACATTTGGACCCCACTGTAGGTTGAAACAGAAACCCATATAACGTGTCCATCCCAGGCAGGTTTAATCCCGTCTTCGGCTGGCTGGTGGCAGTCATGCATATTAACACTACGGGTTGTGTGGAGGAATGAATTTATGTCTTATGTCCATCGGCACTCATCTTTGGGAATCCAATTTGCATTGAAATGCATGCTGGGAAGGAGAGAATGGGAAAGGCAACTTGTGTGTATGCGTGCGTGTCTTATCTCCCGTCGCTGTGTGCGGCACCTGTTTCAGCATGCCAGACCTCTGTCTTTGGGTAATTTTCATGGTTTCTAGTTGCTTAATATTAAACGTCTTGTTCCACCCTCGCCTGATAATCCAAAGCGCCGGCAGCCAAATGTTCCCTGGTCACGGCTTCATTAAATATAGACTTACAGATCGCCCTCGAGCTCATGGGATGGTTGTCTGAATTCCCAACAGAGTCTTCACTGGAGGGCCGAGGTAACGTCTTTATCTTCAACCACAAGTCCTGTATGAAAATGTCACTCATCAGGCTGAATCACAGAACCAGACACTTGAATGTTTGAATGTACCTGAAGAAATATCTGTCAGCAGATTCTAACTGTCCATCTGTGTTCAGAACCTCATGTTGTTATCAATGATGACGCGCTGAAGTAAAAAAATATAAGTGTTGCGTATTTTATTCCATGTATGTTAGCTTTGAGGCTAGTGGAACATTTCCATTGCACAAAAAGCTTCTGCTTATAAAAATGTTCTGGACACTAAGAAAAGTAATTGTCCTTTTAAAAACGGTTCACTGAAAGGTTCAATGGGGAACCCAAATCATCATTGTTCTACACTCTCAGAAAAAAGGTACAAAAGCTGTACCTGTCACTGGGGCTGTACCTTTTCAAAAGGTAAACTTTTGTCCATTTTAGGTGCTAATATGTTCATTCAGGTGCTAATATGTTCATTCAGGTGCTAATATGTACATTTTAGGTGCTAATATGTACATTTTAGGTGTTAATATGTACATTCAGGTGCTAATATGTACATTTTAGGTGCTAATATGTACATTTTAGGTGTTAATATGTACATTCAGGTGCTAATATGTACATTTTAGGTGTTAATATGTACATTTTAGGTGCTAATATGTACATTTTAGGTGTTAATATGTACATTCAGGTGCTAATATGTACATTTTAGGTGTTAATATGTACATTTTAGGTGCTAATATGTACATTTTAGGTGTTAATATGTACATTTTAGGTGTTAATATGTACATTCAGGTGCTAATATGTACATTTTAGGTGTTAATATGTACATTTTAGGTGCTAATATGTACATTTTAGGTGTTAATATGTACATTTTAGGTGTTAATATGTACATTTTAGGTGCTAATATGTACATTTTAAGTGTTAAAATGTACATTTTAGGTGCTAATATGTACATTTTAGGTGTTAATGTGTACATTTTAGGTGCTAATAAGTACATTTTAGGTGTTACTATGTACATTTTAGGTGCTAATAAGTACATTTTAGGTGTTAATGTGTACATTTTAGGTGCTAATATGTACATTTTAGGTGTTAATATGTACATTTTATGTGCTAATAGCTGCATTTTATGTGCTAATATGTACATTTTAAGTGTTAATATGTACATATCAGGAGCTAATATGTCCATTTTAGGACCTAATACGTACCACTAAGGTAACAATATGCAGCCTTTGGGTACAAAAGTTTACCTTTTGAAAAGGTACAGCCCCCGTGACTGCTTTTGTAACTTTTTTTCTGAGAGTGTATGGCATAACAATATACATTAACCTGTGTGCGGTTTCCCCCCTCTCTTTCATTGTCCATCAGGTGAAAATTGTTAGTCTGTTCATACCTGTTCTCAACAAAGTACATGATTTGAGGTGTCTGCACCTCAAGCTACATGCCCATGTTTAATATTTAAGGTTGGAAGTTTGAAATCCCTAAGCATATGTATGGGCAATAGTAACAATGATTTAATTGCTTTCAAGCATGGCAAATAAATAAACCTATATGAAATGAATTGAAATGCATAATGAGTATTACAAAAACAAACCACACATTTGGAGCCTGACTTCTAAATCAAATTTATGTTAATTAGATCACATTGTCAACGAAAGCTTCTTGTCTCCATGGCTTGAAAACTGCTCAAATGTTGTAAAAGGAAGTTTGCCTGCCATTATTGTAATTGTTCCGTAAAGGCGTAGGTTCTAATTAGGATATGCAAATCGTCCTCTCACACTGTTAAATTATGATGGATGGTTTATCAGAGTTCAAAGGATTAAGCTGTCACTCCCTTTTGTTTTTTCTATCGAGTTTATCGGTTCAATTTTCACAGCAAGAGAAGACGGCGTAACACGAAATGTAATTTCTTAACCCCTTAGCCTCTTAGCACTGTGGTCTTAGGCACATTGGATTAAAATGAGTTCCTCTTTGTCTTTAATTAATGATGCTTGCTAAGGAGTAGAACAGTCCCCTCACCTTCAGTATTAAATGTCAGCGCGTATCTCGTCCCACACTGTTGACATGAATGATACCTCAAATCATGGTGTGGTTTTACAAGGAGGGTCCTGAGCCATATCTTAAGACCAGAAAATCATAAACCTTAGCGAGCGCACTCAAAGAAGCATACTCTCTAAAACAAATAAAGGTTATTTATTGGCATCTACTGTATGGTTCCATGAAGAACCAATCAATAAAAGGTCTTTATAGTGGAAAAAGGTTATTAAATGGTTCTTTTAAGATCTTTGGGGAACCAAAATGGCTATTGTATGGCATTGTTGTGAAACCTCGTTTTGTAACATTTATTTTGAAGTGAAGCAACCCCAAAACAACATCCTTGCGACTACCCAAATCGGTGGATTTTTAAACAGGCAAAACGCTCAGTGTGTCATTTACACATAGGTTTGAAATATGATACAACAGATTTCTTGGCTCAAAATCCAGAAGCCTCAATTCATTGGCTTGGTGGAAACTCATATTGAGGACCAAAGCCATTAGCCAATAGCGGTTCACTCGATGGCGCGATCCTCGCGACTCTGCCAGCTTCATTAGCCGGGCTTCTAATTTACCCCGTGGACTGATTACTGTCTGGCCGGGATGACCTGTACTCTATATATCCAATGAGTGATGGATATTATAGCAGCTTGGCAGAAGACTCTAATGCCAAGAGATGAATTTTCAACTACAGCTTAATGTAGTACAGAGAACATCTATCATGGCTCGTGGGCATGCTTGGCACTTCTGAAGAACGACAAGCCTCTGCTACATGTATAAAATGTAGTACGGAAAAGTGAGAATAGGAAGATATTAGTGCGAAGTGATAGATGATTGACTTTATTTTGTAGTGTAAAAACCCCTTTTTTTGTGGTTCAAGTAGACTTCATTTTCCCTGCTGCACGGCACAATTTCAAACGTGTATGATTAAATATGAATTTAGCTCCACTTCAAAGCCCCTTGGGAGAGGGAAGCAGAAATAACACTATTGAATTTGTGTCATGAATTTCTGTAGAATATGGTCATAATTGTCTTCTTTATGTTGTTCTACACAGAAATTATAGCCGCAGAGCATATTTTATAGCAGCGAGAGTCTGTTGGGATAGTCGGAGCGAGGCATATTTGTAAGTCTGCCTCTACTGTGTAGGTCTGTTCCTTTAGTACGCTAATTATTAGCGGCTAATGGAGGTGTCCCGAGGTCATGTACCCATGATGGAGTCATTATGGCCATCGAATCTGAATGGTAACTGCTTAAATCCAAACATTTTCTCTCTCTCTTTTTTTTTATCCATACAGGATTTGGTCACCAATGTGTCTCCACGTATAGTGCGTGGAACCACGTCCGGACCGCTGTTTGGACCTGGCCAGAGCTCCTTCCTCAACATTGAGCTGATCAGTGAAAAGACGGCTGCCTACTGGTGCCACAGCGTTACGGAACTCAAAGCTGACTTTCCTGACAATGTGAGCTCAGATCACATGACTTTAACATCTAGAATGGTAAATTTTAGTATATATGTTACTTTGGATGTGTTTAAAGTGGTGGAATAACACTTCAGCTTAAGGCACAATGCGTCGTCTGTCTCTGCTCACCGAAAGTGAAATATTGCATGAGGATGAATGACCTCTTCATCTTCATATTTGACGTTTGATGTTTGCAATGTTTCCTCTAAGCTGTGCATTTGTGCTGTTCTGATGTTGCTTCCGTGCAGACCAAACGAAAATCCACACAGAGGACAGACTCTGAAATGTGTTTGAGCTTGAGAGCTTTTGAATCAGGCCTACATCAATGGGCAGCATTTCAACTGGAGTCCATCTGCATGTCCACTGATTTTCAGCATTGAACTGAGTGTATGTTTACACGACAACGACAACTAACACAGACGACAACATTTACATTTATTCATATAGCTGACGCTTTTATCCAAAGCGACTTACAATTGCTATATATGTCAGAGGTCACACGCCTCTGGAGCAACTAGGGGTCTTGCTCAGGGACACATTGGTGTCTCACAGTGGATTCGAAATCCGGGTCTCTCACACCAAAGGCATGTGCCGTATCCACTGTGCCATCACCACCCCACAACGTTGTCAAAGCGATCCCTGTTCTCGCGGATCTGCGAAAATTACTAAAGAGACTGTATTAGTTGGCGGTCACTTTGTCAATAAACACCCCGTGAACGTTTAAAGCGCATACACATGTACACGTCACAAATTCACGTTTTTGGTGTTTACATGGAGACAGTAAAGGCATCGTTTTCAAAACCTTGCGTTTTCAGGCCCCCACCGTTGTCATTTAAATGAATAGCCAAAAGGCATACAATTTTTTCTGTTTTTCCGAAAATGGTCTTCACGAGAACGCTCACGGGTGAAAATGTAAAAATATATTATCGAATGTGCCTTTCGGCGTTTTTGGGCTTAAAAAGTGGAAATCTTAAAAACACTCCACCGTCGCGTTCCCGTCTTAAGGGTAAAAATGCAAATGTCTGCTGGACAGTGAAGGTTGTACGCAGGCGTGCGGACTTGGTGTTGTTGTGTGGCAGTGCTTCACATTGCCACCTAGCTGCCTGGAGTGCACACTACATCGAATTTCGCACACCTTTGTGTCACCATATATACGCAGATTTCCCACCCATAACGCTTGTCTAAATGCAGAATAAAAAGTTATAACGCAACGCCTCTTTTACATTTTCTCTTCAGATCGTTTCCATGTAAACAGCCTTAGTTTCATAAATTTTTGAAAAATGTATACTATTTTCAACAATAATTTGGATTTAATGACTAATACTTGTGACCGTTATATAGTAGGGCTGTCAAAATTAATTTGATTAATCGCATCCAAAATAAAAGTTTGTGTTTACATAATATATGTGGTGGCACTGTGTATAATTATTTTAGATATATAAACACACACACACATGCTTGTATATATTTAAGAAATATTTTCATGTATATTCTGTATATAGATTTATATACAGTATAATTTATATTATATATAAATATAAATATTTTATATATAAATAATATATTTTTTCTTAAATATACATGCATGTGTGTTTTTATATATATACAAAATAATTATACACAGTGCCCCCACATATATTATGTAAACACAAACTTTTATTTTGGATGCGATTAATCGCGATTAATCGTTTTGACAGCCCTATTATATAGATATACTGTATACATAGTCACTTTATCAAATTAAGCTCTACCAGTGTGTGATAAATTGTGTGTGATAATTTTATAGGTGGTCTTTGTAAATAGGTTTTACTGTATGTCTTGTGAACCGTGAACTTCACAGGTCTGGCTCATGGGATTTCTGCTTGTGTCTGAAGGGTCTGCCTTGTAGCAAAATATGTTATACTCCCACCTATAAAAACATTTATAAGGACCATTATATTGACAAAATAGACCAATGAGATTCACAGCGGGGATACTCGTCAAAAATAGAACCCGTGCATCCGTCAAAATGTCATGTTGTGTGACACTGTTGACAGTCCCAGCTAGTTAGACATGTGATTTTTATGGAGCCGTGGCTTGTTGGACAAGGTGTAAGAATATAAGGATATTCGGCTTGCCTTCAATAGCAGAGCAGCTGCTGTTTTATTTCTACATTAATGAACATAAAGATGCACATGATAGGAACATGTTTGAGAAGAGAAAATAGTTCTTTCTAATCTCAGCCTCACAATGTATGGGAGGAGGTCTCCATCTTTGGTGAAATCCACATGGGAGTCTGTGGTTACTAGTTATTTTCAATTTTTCCTCAGTGGTTTGGCTTTCAAGTCATAAAATTTGAATATGATTTCAATATTCATTTCTCATTGTTCCATTTATTATTCATAGTAATGTGATCCTCATGTTTGTTAATGAAATCCAAATATTTATGATGTGAGCTAGCTCCATCCATAAGTACTGTTTTTTTTATTTATTCTGCCATCGTATCGGTACAGCAGGAGCGGCATATGCTTGCTGGAATTACAAAATGACAACTCATTTTTTCCACTTCTAAGATTCTTGTATCTGGGTTTCTTTTTGTGCTCAAGAAATATCAAAGGATTAATTGATTTCTGCAGGACATTCTGACGGCAATCATGGGCAGCACTAATGGAAGTGAAGCCCAGCATTCACTGGGGCGGCTTTTGTACTGAGGATGAAAGCAGCAGAGATGTATCGCTTTCTTTTTGAAACAAGGTGAAGAGAGAGTAGAGAAAGAGAAGCGCCTTTTAAGGGCCCAGACTGAGATTAGAGATTACAGATAATTAGATTAGATACTCCAACTGAGTAGATAGATAGATAGATAGATAGATAGATGGATGGATGGATGGATGGATGGATGGATGGATGGATGGATGGATGGATGGATGGATGGATGGATGGATGGATGGATGGATGGATGGATGGATGGGTGGATGGGTGGGTGGGTGGGTTTCGGATGGATAGATAGATAGATAGATAGATAGATAGATAGATAGATAGATAGATAGATAGATAGATAGATAGATAGATAGATAGATAGATAGATAGATAGATAGATAGATAGATAGATAGATAGATAGATAGATAGATAGATAGATAGATAGCTAGATAGGTTGGTTGGTAGGTAGGTAGGTAGGTAGGTAGGTAGGTAGGTAGGTAGGTAGGTAGGTAGGTAGGTAGGTAGGTAGGTAGGTAGGTGGATGGATGGATGGATGGATGGGTGGGTGGGTTTCGGATGGATAGATAGATAGATAGACAGACAGACAGACAGACAGACAGACAGACAGACAGACAGACAGACAGACAGACAGACAGACAGACAGACAGACAGACAGACAGGTAGGTAGGTAGGTAGGTTGGTTGGTAGGTAGGTAGGTAGGTAGGTAGGTAGGTAGGTAGGTAGGTAGGTAGGTAGGTAGGTAGGTGGATGGATGGATGGATGGATGGATGGGTGGGTGGGTGGGTGGGTGGGTGGATGGATGGGTTTTGGATGGATAGATAGATAGATAGATAGATAGATAGATAGATAGATAGATAGATAGATAGATAGATAGATAGATAGATAGATAGATAGATAGATAGATAGATAGATAGATAGATAGATAGATATCCAATGCTTTAGATGCCTCTGAGTGAGTTGCTAGCGCAATTATAGTTTCTGTTGTTGAATTTGTCAGTTTGAGAGATAGAGAGAGGTCAGGATGAGGAACTTACAGATTGCTTCGTTCTCGTTTATTTATAACTAACAATCCCTCACACTGTGCTAAAACCTTCTTTACCGTTTCCAAAAAAAAAGAACCCTCATCAGGATGCTGCTATGGCCAGTGTAGCTCACAACTGGACAAACTGTGGTGTGCCGTTATCTGCACTTTCATTTTTTCCCCATTATTAGGAAATGGTCCTAGCACTGCGTTAGAGAATCGGCAGGAATCATCGCTCCACATGTTCTCATATAGCCTCCAGGTGACTCATCTCCATGGAGACACATTGTTAGAGTGTAAGGTGGGTTCGGAGGCACTCGCCCGGAGGGAGGTTATTGAGCTTATAACCAGGTAATCCCTGATCTTCCTCAAACCCCGCAGCCTCGGCACCGGTTAATGTGACGTTCCAGCAGGGGGGCTCAGGCTGGATTGGTTTTAATAAACTTAAAACTAGATCCCTCTCCAGCTTCTCAAGGGCCGTTCTGCAATAACGTGACGTTAAAGCAGGCAAAGGTCAAGCCCAAATCAAAACAGAATACTCGTGTTGCGTATAATACCCGAAATGAAGCCCGCCGCATTGATCTCTTCGTCTTCTTTAGGAACCCCGCTGTTGCTCTCTGATGGCCTGAGGTTTATGGTAATATTATCAAACACTATTTCAGGGTGTATCAAATATCACTTATATGTCAGTGTTGTACTGTAAATCTCAGAGGTAAATGTCAGAGTGCTTAACTTTATTTGCCCCCTAAAACTTGGCAATATTTTCTGCTCTCGTGTAGGTGGGCTAAGCTTAACGCCTAACTGCCTGCTGCTTTTGGGAAAGCGTAATGCCCGAGAGATTTATATCTAGCGGAAATTTGTCCCGGGGGGACAGCACAGCCTCCAAGTTTAATATCCTCCCATGAAATCAGTTTTCTCGGAGTCTCCCCGGACTCCTGTTGTTAGCACCAATCTTGTCCGTCCCCAGTGCCGCCCACCTCCACCTCGTCAGCGGCGAGTGTAAGTCATGGACTTCTGATGAGACAACAGTTTAGATGTAATCGCATTGTTGGACCGAGTAACACATGATAGACTGGTCTTCATTGCGGGGTTTTTTTTTTTTTTGGCTGGGTCCACATCTCTGCAGCCATTAGCCACATAATGGAGTGTGGCCACATATGCGGTTAACACGGTTAGATTTTTCCTGGAGAAAAATCAAGATGAGGGACACGGCGTTCTGAAATGTTAACCTGGTCGCCACTCTTTCCACTAGCGAGTGAAGGCAGAAAGTCCATCTCTGGAGAATTGAAACTATGGTACGCTCAGTCCGGTTTCAAAAGCTTTTTATGTTCGTGATTACTGAAAACCAGGAGTTGTTTTTGAGAAGCAGACCTTTCGTAACCTGTTTTATGACTGGCTTATTGTGTGTCCGAAGGAAAAGAAACAACAAGCGGCACAGGCTAATCCAGCAAATGCTCTTATCTAACACCCCGCTCTGGGGCTTGATACTGTTTTAATAATGGCAGCGCGGCAGTGGATTTGTCCTGGTCTTGTGAATTATAAATATTGATTTTATGACTTTGAGGGTTGAGAAGAAGGCGGCAGCTGCTTTTTAAAGACAAGATAATGGCCTTCAGATCCATTTTATAATGTGACAAAATGGGACCTTGATGGGGAAACCTTTTTTACACGATGAAACTGGCCTCTGTTTAAGGCCACAAGGTGTGACAAAGAAAACCTGTTCTTGAATTCTGTCCATGCTAAAAATCTCTCTTCTCTCCCCCATAGATTGTCATATCCAGCATTATGTGCAGCTACAACAAAGCTGATTGGACCGAGCTTGCCAAAATGGCAGAGGTGAGTCTTTGTTATGCTAATTTGTGAACACACACAGTTGTGAAATAATAACCTCTTCCCTTAGGGATAATTTGGCTCTTTTGATAACACTGCATGTGTACCCACGCCATCACATACTGTCCTGTACCAAACTGAAAAACCAACATTTACTGTTATCCAAAAAAAAGAGCCCTTTATTGAATCGCTGGCAGCAAATCCTGGATCTAAAGTAGGCTACATTTACGGGAAATGCTCTTCGGAAGCAACTAATCTGATGTTGCCAAGAAGCTGAGAGGGATGAGACGGAGGATGCCAAGGAGTGAGCTGCTGATGGTTGGATGAAATGGGAAGAGAGATGGGGAGAGGGGGAAGGAAGGATGGAAGGCAGAAATTGAGAAGGCTTCCCAGACCAGACATCATCAGGCCAGTCCATCTGTGAGAATGAAGTTGTCCAGATCCCAGGATGTTGGAGTCAAACTAAAGAGGATCAAAATACTTTTAACTGCAGATGGCCACAACCCCCTGACTGCAATCGCCATTCGAACAATATCATCCTTAAAAAAATCAACTGCAAACAGTTTAAACTATAAAAAGGCATCTTCCTCAATTGGCGTCAACTCCTAAACCGCATCAATGCCAAATAGCTATCAACTGTAAACAGCCTCAAATCCAAGATGCCATCAACCTCGAAACGTCATCAATCCCAAAATGGTATCAACTGCAGATTGCTTCAACCCCAAAAAGACATAAATTTCAATTGGCATCAACTCCAAACTCCATCTACTCAACAAGCCTCAGCTCCAAGGTATCAATCTCAGTTGACATTAACCCTGAACTACTATCAACTGCAAATGCCCTCAACCTCAAAGCGGCATCATCCTCAAAAGTTATCAATGCCGTCAACCCCAAAATGTAATCAACTCCAAATGGCCTCAACTCCAAAACAATTGAGCCTCAATTGACATCAATCTCAAACAGGATCAGCTCAAAAATGGCAAAATCCATCAACCCCCAAAAATCAAGGCCATTATACCATATAAAAGGTATTCACCATTCTGAATTTAATTGAGAACGCCTATTCAATTGCATTTCAGATCTCAAATTTGAAGTGAATTTGAATTGAGGTAGCAACACAATGCAGAATTTCCATTCAAATTTTAATGTAAGAAAGTGTAAACCGTGTGATTAGAAGCAATTTATATAACTGTACATTTTACAGGAAAATTATCATCAAAGACTTTGAATATTGGCTTCACATCACCTTGAAGTTTTTAATTGATAGTTTTGGGTTTCATCATAACATTTGTTGACCTGGCTGGCAGAACACTTCATTTCCCAAAATGCTTAGCTGGAGTTAAATTAGTCTGAACTGCAGTTCTTTGAATGCATTTTTCAGTGATTTTAATTCGACTTCCTCATAAACTGGAAAGGAGACACTTCTTCAATTCTGAATTTTGCTCAACACCGACGATACACATTTTCTGCAGACTTGACTCAGATATTTCTACACACACACACATGGGGAGATATAAACACAGGCCTTGATACTTTAAGTGGAAATGGAGGGAGACAGTGGAGTGACCCCGGGATTAATCATAGTTGACTTGCAGATCTCAGGCGCTTAATTGTGCAGAGAAAATGGCTGAAAGTAAACAGTCCGCGTGTCAATGTGTTAATTCTGCTATCGATTACATCGACGTGTCGTCCTATCTTCTCTCTCACCTCATTAAACCGGCCTGTCAAACCCACCCAAAACCCTCTTTTACTAACGGCAAAGATGGACATCTGGTATTTTCTGTCTCTCCACCCCCCTCCATATTACTGTCATTATGTATTCGCCTGACATCTCCCGTCACTGGAGCCCAGGTACATTTTGCATATTGTGTATTCATAAGGCAAGCAGATGATGTAAAGCATGGTGAGAACATCGCTTCAGGGTATGGCTGCCATGTCACACCCCACTTCATACTTTAAGCTCGGAAAAAAAACAACCAAAAAATGAGCACAGGACTGATTCGAAGGTCTTGCTCTTTTACCTATGCTGGATGAAAGTGAAAGCATTGATCTGTTGTCCGAGATTAAATGAGAAAAGGATGAGCGGGAGATACGGATGATTGAGGTGAAGTGGTGAAAGACCGTTTGTCTTCGGACCACGTCTGCCGCCATGGGTTTTAGTGGACGGCGAACTCCTCTGTGGACCGAATGCCTCGTCTTTCTCTTGTCTGCTGTTTAGCTACCTGTGCCAGCAAATATGAAATAAAGGCTCAGTTGCCATGGCAACTCAGTTTTCAAAGAGAATCAACCATTCATTCCCACTTTGAAATCTAAGGGAACACTTAACACTGTTCCTCGCCTAAGGATACTACTTAAAAGTTTTTTTTGTGCTTTCTTTCCCTCCCTTGCACACCCATCTCTCTCCCTCTCTCTCTGTCTCATCCAGACACTCTCTCTCTCTCTCTTTCCCCTCACAGAAGTGTCAGTCTCAAGTAAACCATTCTACTTGCAGCCGCCACCTCTCCTCAGCTACTTTCCCCTCCATAAAATCGCTGCCTTTGAGAGAAATATTACATCATAACGATGTGCCTGAGGCTATAATTCATAAATGTCAAAGTCTCTCCGTGAGCTGTTCCTATTTTATCCAATTGAAAGTTGGCAGAAGAAAAAGGAACAGTGGATTGCAGATAAATGGCTAAAAGCAGGCCCAATAATAAGTGCGCAATGTGCAGTTGTTCGTGAGTGGCATAGCTAAAGAATCCGTGAGCGCATGAATTTAAACTAAAAAAAGACTGTTGTGATAAGAAGACTTGCAAAATATTGCATATGTCCATCCATCCGTCCATTCATCCATCCGTCCATCCATCCGTCCGTTAATCCATCCATCCATCCATCCGTCCGTCCATTCATCCATCTGTCCATCCATCCATCCATCCATCCATCCATCCATCCATCCATCCATCCATCCATCCATCCATCCGTCCATCCGTCCATCCGTCCATCCGTCCATCCATCCATCCATCCATCCATCCATCCATCCATCCATCCATCCATCCATCCATCCATCCATCCATCTATCCATCCCTCCATCCGTCCATTCATCCATCCATCCATCCGTCCATCCATCCATCCATCCGTCCGTCCGTCCATCCGTCCATCCGTCCATGCGTCCATCCATCCATCCATCCATCCATCCGTTGTTTCTATTATAAGGCATATAAACCCTCAAATGTCACAGATTTTCCAGAAAGCTTTTGAAGGAAGCTTTTTCAAGCCAACGTTTGAAGTTTTGGAAGAATTCTACTTCCTTACATTCAATCCTGTACCTTGTTTGTTATCTCAATTCAAAATCAGTAAGTGAACTGGAATTGGAAAGACATACCCAATTCAGTTCTGAATGGTGCACATCCATGTTTCAACTTATAGGTGCTTATAGCAATTTAGCTTTCACCACCGTGTTTCTTGACTGAGCCCAGGAGTGTCATTTGTATTTTCTCAGGATACCTTTTTCAGTGATATCTGTTAAAGATAAGAGACCTGTTATGCATGCATGTGTTACACTTATAGCACTTTTTAGCATGGTGTTATTCTATGATGACATCCTATGAAAGACTAGAAAACCAATTTCTGTTGTGTGGCTACAAAAAAACATGTTATGCTAGTCTATTTGCTTAGGTTGGTAATGAGTGAATTAAGGGAAATTAGACTGGACATCTACAGTATAACAACCCTTTCTCTTTAGCTGCCATTCCTCTCACCTTTTTAGTGCATATTTTTTTCACCAGACGCTCTGTTCCTCTTCCACTTCTCCTCTCTAATACCTCCGAGATCAAACTAGATGTGCTGATCCAAGGAGTATGACAGCGATGGGTAATGTTGTCCTTATCAGCTTTAGAGTTGATAATCCTTGTCAAAGACAGCGTCAGGTTTGATCCAGATCTTCTCTTTTGTGGAGCATGCCCTTAAAATGCTTTCAAAAAAGTACTGAGTGATGATATCAGTTGATAAAATGATATTTTGATGTTCTGAGATAACACTTAGGGCCAGATTAACTAGCAGCTTGCACCAGCTCAAACCCTTTTCTTGGCGTTGGGAAAAAGTGAAGAAATTAGGGCAGAAAAGACGTGGAGAGTTATTCTTGCTACTGACATTATTGAATATGCATTTGTAAGAGATTCCCTTTTAGATGCAACATTTATGGGAGGAGAGTATTTAAATGAATCATGCAAGGTGATTTACTAAGGTTTGCGCTAGTTAATTTACTGGTATTTGCGCCATTATTTAACACCCCCTATAAAGGATGTGTTGAACCAGACACTAACCTGCGCAGATTTTGGTACTATAGATTGCGTTGGTCATTATGGAAATGATCTGGCTGCGTCGGTGTTCTTTAATTTGCACATCGTCAGTAGATCACCCTCATAAATCTGGCCATTTTAGTGGAATTCCAAAATTGTCAATTTCTTTCTGTTAAGCGCCTTTATTTCTAATAATAACCAGTTTGAGCAGATATCAAGGTGCACCTGGAAATCAGTATCGCCTGAGTAATTTTCAAGGGAAGATCCTCATTTTGGGAATATTGGGTGGTACTTTGGTACGATGGGTCCAAAACTTGCTTGAAATTGGACCATAGTTGTTTTGGCGTAGATTTTGGTACTATAGATTGCGTTGGTCATTATGGGAATGATCCGGCTACGTCGGTGTTTTTTAATTTGCACATCGTCAGTAGATCACGCACATAAATCTGGCCATTTTAGTGGAATTCCAAAATTTTAAGATAGATATGCATATTATTGTCAATTTCTTTTTGTTAAGCGCCTTTATTTCTAATTACCAGTTTGAGCAGATATCAAGGTGCACCTGGAAATCAGTATTGCCTGAGTAATTTTCAAGGGAAGAGCCTCATTTTGGGAATATTGGGTGGTACTTTGGTACGATGGGTCCAAAACTTGCTTGAAATTGGACCATAGTTGTCTTGGCGTAGATCCGAGAGCAATTGCAGATTAGCGAAATGCAACCGGTTCTGAATCAAAGCTGAATCAAATGCAAAGGCTTTATTTCTCCATAGACAGACACTTGTATATCGTACAGCTAGAAAAGAGAGATCTCGGTGCTCCAGAAAACCTCTGTTAGCATTTTTGTTGTTTTTCTTCTTCTTCCTTTGGCTTATTTTAAGGATATTTTAAACCCTTCTCTCTCAGTGCTAAGCCTGCAATATCAAACAGTCGTCTTGCTAGCCTCTCTCTCTGAAAGCAGCTTACCGTGATGAGAGATGATAGCACTTAATTCACTGTGTGCGTGTCACCCCTTTTGTTGGACGAGAGGGCAAAAAGGAAAGCCTGCCCCCTCATCCAACACCTCCTCCTCCCATTCGTCTCTCTATAAAGGGCTTAAAAGAAACTGGGTGAAATTAAACATTATTGATAATTGGCTTTGGGATCATGGCACATTGTGTCCATTTTGTACCTGTATTTGGTCCTAATTGACCATGAAATCTAGGGCCTAATCCTGTAAGGTCGACAGGTTTGTCCCGTTCCCCCGTCTGACAGTGATAAATGGCATCAGCCCACCTCATGGTCCTCTGCACTTTGTAAGGCTAAAATGCTTATTCTTTCCCCCCTTTAATGGCTGTCAGTCTGTGGAAAATCATAAATCTACAGATGGAGTCACTGTGGCAGGTTTGTAGAGCTTTTTGTAATTGTTTAAATCCCCCATGTGATGTGGTTTAAAGCCCCCGTGGATCTGTAATTGCCTGTCAAACTCGGCTCGGCTACGGCTACGCACCCCACCCCGGTACTGCGTGCCGCCCGCCTGCTCGCTCGCTCGTCTCTCGTGCATCCGTGTGGAACACTTATCACCACTCTCATCTATTTTACAGCCAATGTCTCAGTCAACGTTGATTTGCTTCGCTCATTGTTTGCATCTGCTTGAGTCTGATAAACAATAAAATTGTTTGTTTTTTAGTCATATCCTTTATTAGCTCGTGCGTCTGTGTCTTCTGCGCTTGGCTTTGCTGTTGCATGGTGAATAGACCTAGATTGCATGGAAAGATTATTTGAAAGTGCATAGCAGGAAGATCGTATATGTGATTAGTTATGCTCTGTACACTTAAAAATAAAGGTGACTTGAAAGGAAAGCGCTCTTTGCTAAACCATAAAGTGCATTGAAGAACCTTTGCTCTGTGGGATTTGTGAGTTGGCTCTTGATGTTTTATTAGAGTTTCTACAGATTGGTATGTCGTCCCTGAACACACAAAGCCCTCATACAGTGGATACATCAGGGCCGGTTCATCATTTTCTAAAGAACCATGTAGCTTGAAGGATAGCTCACCCTAAAAACTCTGTCATTACTTTCTGACTGTCATGTCGTTCCAAACCTGTATGACTTACTTTCTCATACTGGAGAATATTGTCCATATAGTAAAAGTCTATGGGGCCCAAAACATCCCCAACTGGTATACTATCCTTTTAAATGTCTCCTATTTCAATGCAAAGAGCTGCTTCTTCTGAAAATATGTGTTTTTCTGTTGATCACGATGATCTAATGATGATCAAATGATATAGAAAATCGCCATAAGTGACATTTATCCATATGATATCTAGATGATGTTGGCCTATTTATCTGTCTGGGTCACAGTTTCAGTAAAGCACATCAGAACTCACTGAATTCAAATTGAATTGTTGAATGCTGAATTTTACACAACCGAGCATTTAGAACAGGCCTGCAAAATGGGGGCCGTGTTTGCTAGCTAATTTGCTTTGATTTTTTTTCAAACCAGGTGCTAAAATAATGTAGACAGTGTGTACAATTAATTTTATGTAGCATATAACAGGTTTGCATTTGAACTCTCACAGCTTGATTGTGATTCAAAGCTGGAAATGCATTGAATTTATACTTCAATAATTGGAGGCTTTTGCATCCATCTCACAGGAGTCTGGCGCCGATGCCCTGGAGCTGAATCTATCATGTCCTCATGGAATGGGGGAGAGAGGAATGGGCCTCGCCTGTGGGCAGGTAAATCCAACATTCAACAGCCACTGTACCATGCAGAGACAGCATCAGCTGTGAGGAACCGCAGCCACACAAAATGCTTTTTAGCCTCTTATTTTGTAGCAACGTATAGGTTTGGCAGTACCATGATGCAGTGATGTGTCAGATACATCATGTACAATGTTTTAAAAAAATGTCCAAAAACATGGCAAGGCCACAGTACAAATTGTTTTTGTCTGTCTATAATTGTTGATTATTATGCCAGATGATGTTTGGTACCCTGAGGTATTTGAAGTCTGCTGTCACTCAGCAGGGAGAGAAAGCGTGTTAGGAAACCATGAGCACGAGGCCTGCTGGGAAAGATGTCGCACTCACAGTTTTGTGCATTTTGTGTTTTATTTTATATTATTTATACTGTGGATCTGACAGTACACACATTCTCTATTTCAAAATATAGTGAGCTGCCTACATAGTCAGCATTTTTTTTGTGTCTCATTTCCCAGTAAAAATATCTAAAATTTAAATTAACTGGAAAAACACTGTATAAAACATTAAGACTTGTCATTTGTTTCCTTTTTTTAAATTTTATTATGAAATAAATGTCTAATTTATAAATGTCTAAAGAAAAAGTCTAGATTAGACCAATTAAACCAATTTTTTATATATATATATATATATATATATATATATATATATATATATTAGGGCTGTGAAACGATTAATCACGATTAATCGCATCCAAAATAAAAGTTTGTGTTTACATAATATATGTGTGTGTAGTGTGTATAATTATTTTGTATAGATAAATACACACATATGCATGTATATATTTAAGAAAAATTAGTTATCAATATATCAAATATTTATATTTATGTATAATATTAATTTTGTATAAATATATATAAAGTATATACATACAAATATTTCTTAAATATATACATGCATGTGTGTGTATTTATATATACAAAATATTTATACAGACTACACACACATATATTATGTAAACACAAACTTTTATTTTGGATGCGATTAATCGTGTCACAGCCCTAATATATATATATATATATATATATATATATATATATATATATATATATATTTGATAAACAAAAGTAGCACTAATTATATATATATATATATATATATATATATATATATATATATATACTGTATATATATACTGTATATGTATATGTATATATATATATATATATACAGTATATATATATATATATGATAATCAAAAGTAGCACTAACAATAGTTTAGCATATATACAAATGCATAATTTCATCTTGTTTTTGTGTGTAAAGTAAGTGAGTGCTGCCACCTTTGTGTGGCACCTATATTTCTGTATTTTTGATCTGTTTATTGGTCACGTGATCGTTATAGTGCGACTTTAGTAGTCTGCTGCAACAGCTTGCTGTAAATTGTGACTTGAAACTCAACTAATGTGTTTTTGGATTGAAAGCTTGTTTGAGCTCGAGTTACTGACGTGTCCAAATATCAGTTTAGGTGTGTAGGCTGGTCCAAACCTACAACATAAGACCTGTACAGGTCAATATACAATCCAAGTTTGTCTCCATAGATTTTGATATGACACAGATTTAGCCTCTTTAATAAGGTATAGATTCATGTGCGGTCACACGTGCGTTTCAGCTCTTATGAATGGCTGATGAGACGCTGTCGACTTTGCCGAACCTGCATCAGTGCGTATCCATTTACCGTAACATTGGTTCTGTCAAAGCATTTTAATAACACTTTTCCATCACTTCATATTCAATTGAAGAATTAGCCGAATTTAATAATCCACAAATAATCTCTTTTGTGGTTGGTAAACAATTTTCATTCAAGCACATAACTCCCATTATTCGAATCAAATGCAGCGTTTTGTGTTCTTGGCCTGTTGAGATTAAGGTGGGATTTTTGTTGTTGTTGTTTTTGGGTTTCACACCAGGGCATGGTGCCAATTACGGAGAAAAAAGCAGCGTATTGTTTATCGTTTCGCTTATGATTACACCCTCGGCAACTGTGAAAAGCGGAGTAGCATCCTGTCAACTGATGTACTTGATAAAAAGAACTTTTCTGTGATATCATAGGCTTTGTTAGGATTTCTTATACATAGTTGTAAAACAGAGTAAAATGCTGATAAAAACTATAAATTGAAACATCTGGTTGTTTCTCTGTTTCCACAAGAAAGACTTGTTTTCAATCTTTCAACCCGTCATGATCAAGAATGTGACACGAAAACCGTTTCATTTAGATATTCTGCCCTTCTTGCTGAAAAAAAACCCTGCTTAGACCAGTTCAGACCAGCTTAAATTTCATTATGGTCTGGTTTCAGATGGCACAAGTTGATTATACTGGTTACCATTGATAAACCAGTAAAACCAGCATTAAACCTCAAGACACTTTACAGTATACTGGTCAATAAGTCCCTATAATACTTTTGACCACCAAATTTTAATAGAAAAATGAAAATGCCGCCCTCATTTACTCACCCTCATGTCATTCTTGCTTTAGTGAACACAAAATTAGATGTTTTGCAGAATGTTCATGCTTCCATAAGGTGAATGTGAATTGGGGAAGTAATTATCATAAAATTAGTACCTGTGTGCATTATTCAAGATCTCCTGAAGCCTAATGAGAAACAGACCAACATTTGAAATATAATTCACTAAAATCTTTAATCTTTAATCACACCAACCATTCATTTTTAGAAGTTTTGGAATGACATCAGAGTAAGTGATTTTAATTTTGAACTATTCCTCGGGTATGTTAATTTTACAGTCTCAAATCAGTCCAAAACATCTGAACCCGTGACTGGCTAAAGCTATTTCGTAATATACTTTCTGTACGTTCTGCCTGAACATGATCACGCTGTGTTTTTTCCCCCTTTTTCCCTTTCCCTTTGTACACCGACATGATGTTTCCTCATCAAAGTTGTTACACACAGTCTGGCTGTGAAAGTCTGTCACATGAATTAAACCCAGAGGTGATATATGTGACCCCGTGTATTACCGTTTCTCTTTGCCCGTATCGGTCCTGAATAAACGCACACCTCTTCATCCTGCTCACCTGACTATGTGTTATACCACAGGAAATAAACCAGCTTTTCCATCCAAACAAAGACAGAGTTATTTCCCTCCACTGTGGCTGTAAATTCGCAGTCATATCCATTCGGTTAGCCGTAGATTTTCCACTGTAAGACAAAGAGCTAATCAAAGCCCGAGGGCAGGTATCTGCCAAGAGAACTAAAGAGACGCAATATCATTTAATCACTCCGTTTGGCACCTCGTCTACTCTCCTTGCCTGTGGAAACGAAGGGGGAAAAACATTAATTCAGCATTGTTTCTGACTGCATGAAAAGAGATACAATTTGATTTTAATGGGATGTTAATATTCTCTCTCTCGATTGCTCTCATTTCGGTTTGTTTTGCTATGAAGCGGCCCCTGTTTTCTTAAAGCTGTTTACCATTTAACTTGTTGAAGATTAGAGATGTTTTTGTTTGCAATATGTTAAATATTAGTTTGTAATTCCTGTTTACTGTTGATTAATGCTTTAAACATTAAGGGGTGAATTCAGGAAGCAGATGTGTGCAGTATTTAAAAAAAAATTAATAATAATAATTCAGGCTGCTACACAAAATCAGCCTGATTTTGGCACGATCCTTTTGACGTAGAGTTAACGAAAAAGGACAATGAGTTTCAGAACACAATAATCAATTGTTTCATCACGTATAGTGTGTCATTGTGGACGACTACAGAGCCCCTAAAGGGACATAAATATACACAAGAATATATAATGATTTGTTTGGTTTTCCCCCAAGAAACTTTGCTTTCACACGCAAAATGTTTGCATTCATCCGAGAAACTTTGTGTTTTTATTTTACTCACACAACGTTTTATTTTAATTAATTTTTAATGAATAAATGTTACTTTTATTTTACTCTAATTTTAATATTTTAGTGTATTTGTAAGCAAATGAACACGTTAGCAAAGCGCTTCTGTTTACCAGTTCAGCTCACGCAGATCTGGTCCTTGAAAGTATTTAAAACAATGATATTTTTCTATATATTTATTCTTTAACAAACATTGTCAGCACATAGCTACAGTGATATGTTGCGGTGTAATTTCTCTTGTTATTTTTGTCGATAGTATGTTTTAATTCAAATCGTTTTAATCATTGTTGCGAGACATATTTTGTATCAGCTGTGGTATTGTTGACAAATATTTGAGTCCGTAATTAAACTCTATCTGTGGGCACAAATCATTCTCAGTAATTTGCAATCACAGGAAAAGATGTGTGAGGGAAAGACCTAAGGGGTCACGGAGTTCTCACTCAGGTCTGACTCAGCATCCTTCGGGATCTCATCTTTTTTTCACCTTCCGCCTTCAACACAGTTCCCCAGTTTCGCAAATTAAAACCGGCTCTCGTTCCCAGAGCTATTTTGAGCCTACCAAACAGGGCCGGGTGACACCCGACTTCCATCATACCTCCTGCGAGACCCGGCAGCCCTTAACGAGAGTGCCCACCTTCCGTGACCTTGTGCTGTAAAATTAAAATTTCAGGTGTAAAGCTGCTATTATTCCTGCATTCCTTCCCCAGGCCCATTCTCCCCCTCTCCTCACAGCCTGAGGGGGCTTCGGGCCGCTTTCCATCTTTCTTTTCCCCCTCCTTCTCTTCCAGTTGCAAAAGCGCTCCGGTTCCCTGCTTAACCTGCCCTGCAGTGACGGCACATAAAAATATATAAAGAATCCTGCGCGCCCTCTCCTTTAATTTCATACAAGGCCCCCACCCACCCTTAACCACGCGGCCACCTGCCAAATCAGTGCTGCCGGAGTCACAGTGCAATGCACTCAGCCCTTTCTGCAGCTCACAAGTCGATTTTCATCTCTGAATGCTCTTCAGCGGTTCTGAAAGCCCTCCTCGCCGCTCGCTGCCCCCTCCGTCTGCGAGGCATGCCGTCTTTTTAAAACGCTCACGACTACTGCGGTAGTCCGCTGCGCTTGCAGGCCTGTGAAAAGCACCTCTCCCGGGCTCGACGCTTACTTTTTTTTCCCCAAGCAGCACATGTGCTTTTAAGTTAAAACATTTAACTTTAGCGCTAACGCCGTGGGAGGGCGGCGCAAAGCCGGTGGCGTGATTATTAATGATGACCGACACCTGCGCGACGCACCGGTCTCGGATCTCTCACAGCCCTCGACCTCGTCCTGCTCGCCATAAGCACATATAAAAGATGAAAATTTATAAAATAATGCGTTTTTCCAAAATAATGTGGGATACAAGTAGACATAGAGTACATTAGGTGTTTAATATTTCTGCTCCAAACTGTATTTAAAAATTATGTAATTTAAACAGTATGTGTGTTTTTTATATGTGTATATATACAGTATATATACATTTTATTTTATATATGTAATATGTATATATATTAGGGCTGTCAAAACGATTAATCGCGATTAATCGCACCCAAAAAAAGTAATATACCCAATACCCAATAACAGTTTGTGTTTACATAATATATGTGGGGGCACTGTGTATAATTATTTTGTATATATATAAAAAACACACATGCATGTATATTTAAGAAAAAAATATTATTTATATATAAAATATTTATATTTATATATAATATAAATTATATATAAATCTATATACAGAATATACATGAAAATATTTCTTAAATATATACAAGCATTTGTGTGTATTTATATATATATAATAATTATACACAGTGCACCCACATATATTATGTAAACACAAACTTTTATTTTGGATGCGATTAATCGCGATTAATCGTTTTGACAGCCCTAGTATGTATATATATATATATATAGATAGATAGATAGATTCTGATACTAGTGAACTGACTATATTGACTTGTATATTAAATAATTTCATATTTTTACTGGGACTCTTATTTTGAAATGTCGATAAGGGGGAGAAAAATTGCACTCTTGCAACATATCTACAACATATTACAATATAAACTCCACGATGTAAAACATTGTCATATTTTGTCAACAGCAGATCATAAGCAATCTATTATCACAATTGTGTAGTATTCATTGATTGCTAACTGCCCTGAAACCTCAAAACTCGAACAACAGCACAGCGTTTTTACTTTGAAACGTGCAGCGCTCATTTATTTCAAATTTTTGAATGTTTAAAGATAGGGTAGGAAATGTTTGTAGAGGCTAGCGATAGTGAGCTAGCTTTGAAAGCCTAAGATCCCACCCTCCCTTCAGAGCGCCTCCAAAGCCACGCCTCCTTCAAAACATGAACACACACAGCCGGGAACAAAGCGTCACAAGAGACGGCATTAAATACCTCATGTCTCGAGGCACACAACATTACAATAATAATGAACATATACAACTTAAATAGCTCTGACCTGAACTACCTGACTGCTGCAGATTCATTTAGGTATTGATAATGTTGCCATTAAAACACATAAATTCTAAGGATAATGTCATGGGTTTCCACCCTTTTCAAATTCTATGGCGTGAACACAGCGTAAGTTTGTCGTTTTGGTTCAGGAGGAACTGTAAAAGGTGGCTGCTGTTTCGGTTGCAGTGCTCTGTCTCTGCATGAGAAGGTGCTCATCATTTACTCGCCATCAAATTGTTCCAAATCTATATGAATGTATTTTTCTGCTGAACACAAAGGAAGATATTTTGTGATCAATATTTTTTTATTTTAAGTTAACATACCAGATACAAATCAAGGCTCACTGAACTATATACAAACAGATGCCATGAAAACTCTCCACATATAAGAAAAAAAAAAAAATATATATATATATATATATATATATATATATATATATATATATATATATATATATATATATATATATAATAACAATAATAATATATTTCGGTAACCAGACAGTTGACGGAACCCATTGACTTTCATAGTAGGACAAAAACAAGTCAATGGGGTCCATCAACTGTTTAGTTACCGACATTCTTCAAAATATCGTCTTTTGTGTTCAGCAGAAGAAAAAATTCATACAGGGTTGAAACAACTTGAAGATGAGTAAATGATGACAGAATTTTCATTTTAAGTGAATTATTCCTTTAACTTAGTGATTGCTATCAGGATGTGAAGAGACTTTCAACCAGCATAGCAAAAAAAAAATCTAAATCAAATCACCTCCCCTTCCTTTAACAGTCCCATTAGGTTACATCACGATTCCTGTTTTTCCATCTCTTAATTTAAGTCCTCTTCGATGTTTGTTATATAATTGAAGATATTTAGGATTTTTTATGACCTTAAATTTCATAAAACTGAATTGTTTTTAGACTTAAGGACTTTTCAACACATGCTCCTCCATTTTTTTTTTTGATATTCTATCATCAAACATGTGCTCCTCTATTTTTAGTCGCAAATGCGAGTGAAACGCTCGCAACGTCGATCCCTGTCTTCATGTGAAACCGAGCGGCGACGGGTCACAGACTCTGTGCCGAAAGCAGCCCGGCTACACAGGTGCGCGCTCTCTCCATCAAAGCGTGTAATACTGTGTACAGCAAACTGCTTAGAGGGAAAAGCGTCCTTGCTCCAGACTCCCTGGCCCACAGACAGCGGCTCTCACCCCCATCTGGCCTGTAATAAGCTGTCACGGGAAGCCCTCTGCGGGGAGCGGCGGTCTCCGGTGCGAGAGCGCACTTCTTACAGGCAGCATCTGTTTGGTGGCTGGTGTCTGGCTGCAGGCCATGACCCCTGTGCCTTGTACCGAGGCAGGCGTAATGCAATTTCTCATGACCCTTTGGGAGGATGGCCTGTCCAGCTTCCTGTAAGTCTGTTGTTGTTGTTTCCTTCAAATGCTACCACCGTTCGACTTGTAGAAACCGTTCCCTCAGGACGCAGGGCTCAGTTACGTCTCGACCAGCCACACGCCACTCACTCAACCCGCACTGTTGGCAGGCAGCTCTGAATTTGTGTTACAGAAAATATTAGCATGAATATTTATCGTAATATTAACAATCATGCATTTTTAATAGTAGTCTGAATACACTACTGTTTAAAGGTACTTTAGTGAGCAAGGATGCAGTAAATTGATCAAAGTAATGTATATTAATAATAATTTTCAATTTTACACCTCAATATTAAGCATTACAACTGTTTTCAAAATTAATATTAACATGAAATAAATAGAATTTAAGTTAGACTGGAGTAATGGCTGTTGGCCGTTACAGGATTAAATTACATTTTTAAATAAAATTGAAATATTTCATAATATAACTAGTTTTACTGAACTTTTAACCAAGTAAATACAGCCTTGGCATATATAAGAAACTTGGGGTACGTTTCGGCAAAAACCTTCGGCCTAAAACGTTTTTTTTTTTTTTCAGCAACAAACGATCCCGTTCACACGGATCCATGAAAACGACTGAAGTGAATTGAAACGTATTTGGCCAGTAGTTGGCCTTAAGTTAATGTACGTGCCTATAAAGACTGAACGCATAATACGCATGTGCATGACATCACTGTTTCACAAATTTGCGTTTTTGTAGTTGTCATCTAAATAAATGGCCAAAATGCTAAAAAGTTTTGTTTTGAGTTGAAAAACAGTGTCATGTATACGCCCCCCTATTTCAAAAACACTGCACCAACACAGTGGTGGTGTATATACAGTTGATATTTGTAAATATTGACATTATCACATTTTTTGTATTGGTATGAATACTAATACTATACTATACTATAATCAGCTTCGTACAAGTGTTGTTTAAATTCGGAAGATCGTTGAATTGTAATT